>OX463859.1:24618112-25218112 GCA_949825065.1 Odontocerum albicorne | reverse complement strand
TCAGGATAATAAGATGTATGCATGGCAGATAATCAGATACGGAAAAACACACAAGAATTATAACTCTCAAGCCTTTACCTGAGATCAATAAAGTCAATAATTAATTATCTCCAAGACTCTCAGTCCTGTTTGCATATTATTAAACCAACATGGTACAGAACCCTGGTCACCCTGATCGGCGAACAATTGTTCCATCATTCGTTGCATCTCAGCAGGAATGTTTTTTAAGCCAAATGGGGTGACCACAAACCGATATTGTCCCCGGCCCTCTACAAAGAGTGCCGTCTTACGTTTAGACTCTTTGCTTAATGGCATCAGCCAAAACTCATGGCTCAGATCTAAAGCAGTGAGGTAGCGCGTATCTCGAAGATTATCGAGAATTCGGTTGACGTTCGGTAACCGATAACAGTCCGACTGCGTCACCGAATTCAGTTTGCGAGGTCCAATAAAATTCGAGCAGAATCATCCTTTTTCGGAACAATGGAGGCATTATTGAGCCATTAACTCCTACTCGAATGAGAAAACGATTCCGGCGTAAGCCCGGAACGCTTCAAGAAGGGAATACCGAGCACCAAGCAAGTATCTAAAGAAGGAACTACCTGGAATTCCACCAACACAGTTTGGTGATCATAATGTAAGGGCAACTGGATCGTACCCAGCACCCGATGTCCCTGACTATCAGCCGTGTGAACGACTCCCTCAGTAGTTCGCATAATAAACCGTAAGTCCTTAAAATTCTTATACAGATTACCACCTATTACGTTAATTGCTGCACCTGAATCTAGCAACGCCCTAAATGGTGAGCCCTGAATTTCACAATGAAGATAGGGTCTCTCATCCCTAGCATTTGAAATTTCTATGGCACTAAGGTTACGGCTATTATTTCTTAATTCTATTGTATTTGACCAACCCCTTAGCTCCGAATTACCTTGACCGGGTTGGTCCCCTATCTGTTTTTTGGAATTAAGGAGCTCGGCGGCGGACGCGAAGTATCCGTCAGCAAAGTAAAAGGTCTAGAAGTCTCGGCACGACTCCTTACGCGATTACTTGGCGACTTATCCGGTTCCTTCTGGATAAGTGGTTTGTGCGGACAGTCGCGGGCAATATGATGCGGAAGATTGCACAAGAAACACCTCAACAAGGTCGGCCCTCTACCGATAACCTTCTGTGAGACGGATGACACACGTGCCCTTACCCTTGGCTGCATCTGCAGCGGCCGGGGTGATACCTCACCACTCCTGTTCATTTGTTCGAAAGAGGCACATACTCTTTCCATCTCTCGTACTGACGCAGGCCGCGTACTGACAAGGACTGAGCTAAACCTAACGTGAAGCCCTCTCTTGAACACCTGTAACAGCTCCACCTCCGTCAAGGCAGAGTCCAGTGTACTGTTTACCTCCAAAATTCGGGAGATATAATCGGTGGAAGATTCTTCGTGACCCTGCTTGGATGCCCAAATATCCAGCTTTCTATCTATCATAAAACTCTCCGATTCGAACCTCTCCAAAAAATGTGCCTTCAATGTAGCCCATCTCATAGGGTTCCTATACGTAATCCTGAAAAGGTCAGGGCTCTGTCGCGCAAAAATTCAGGTAGGACGGGAGAGAGAGAGTCTACATCGAACCTACGTGCGTGTGCTATTTCCTCGAGCCTAACCAAAAACTGACGTACGCTACCCGAGCCATTAAACGGATCCACTGGCCACGATGAAAAATTGATATTTAATGGAGGTAATTGATTACCTCTAGTGCTAGGAGACGGCAACATTCCCAAGTCTCTTGAAGGGCAAGACCCGGTAAATGGCAAGGAAGAGTCCGAACGAGGGGCTGTCGCTCCGGAAACCAGTTCCATAGAAAATTCCGGGGCTCCTCGCAAATTAACATGTGCCTTAGACCTTTGAGGCAATATAACCTCTTCTGTAGGAGAGTGAACGAGGCCCCGATTGTAGCTCCATGCTTGCCGACGCAACCTGGGGAGTTTGTTACCCGGAGTGATTCCCCTTTCCATCAATTCCCCAATCAATCTCTCCTTAGTTGCACTCGTAATATTGTCAATAGGACTCATTGTGGACTTATCCTCAGCTAGCAAGGTGAGAGTTCTATCTGAAAGATTAGAAATCCCCAAGACTCTAGGCCACGCTGTTATTAATACGCGTTCCCAATCTCAGTAATAGCCTTCACCAGAAATTCCAATCGCATGTAATCGAAGAAAACAACTCTACCTTAAAGGCCTAAAATAGAATAATTCAATAAGTTCGATCACCCGGCCACGCTATTATAACACCGGTCTACTACTAATCTCGCCGACCAGATGTACGACAGCTAGTATTCGTCAAACTTAATTAGCGAAACAGCCGGACGGCTCTGAACGAATAATGTTATAGTTGGCAAACTTAGTGCTCTAAATATTCTATTTTTTGTTGATGATTTAAAAATCTTCAAAGCGATCCAAACTCCGGAATACGCCACTAACTCTATCCAACCGGAAAGAAAACGTAACGAATTATTCCTTGCCAATGCAACAAGGAACTTCTATCAGCTGCTAAACACCCGGCCAATCACAAGAAACTATGGCGTTCCACTAGCTCTGCCTATCCGATTACCGGCCAAATTCGAGATTATACTCCTCGTAAAACTACGCTCAACTCGATTTTTTCTAATTTTAGAAAATAACTACCTACACTCGCACAGCTTTTATCAGCCGCACGTTATTAGTTGGTTATTATATTTTATTTAATTAATAAATAAAATCCTCAACTCATACACAAAATGACCGCCAAACAAAACGGTACTCGAATCAATTTCCGCCCGACCGACTTGACTGAAGTACAAAGCCTATGCTTTGTTGTTTTAACGGTCCTGAATTGCTTTCGATTCTTTACCGAGTTATACGCAGTTAATCAAAATAATATAACAAAATTATACACCGTATACAATACAACAATGCACAAAATTTCGAATAAAAACAGGAAGAAAAGAAAGAAGAAAACATAAAATTCAAATACACAGTACACAACAAAGCAATGCACAAGATATTCAAATCAAAAAAAGAAAAAAAAAAAACATAAAACTCAAATACACAGTATACAATAAAGCAATGCACAAGATATTCAAATCGAAAAATGAAAAAAGAATAAAAAAAAACATAAAATTCCAATACACAGTACACAACACAGCAATGCACAAATTATTCTAGTACCAAAAGAAGAAAGAAAGGAAAAAAACATAAAAATACAAATTATACCGTCCAAGCCCGACGACGAACCTCTAGGCCCCGCGTTGAAAGGCGGCCAGTTTCAGACTTTTAGCCCCTTAATTAATTAAGTTGGATTACTAAAAGCCTGGATGTTACAATGTATGACTCTTACTCCGGTAGCTCAGTATAGGTAAAGCAAGGCTCAATAAGATCTCAAGATGTCGTGGGAAGAGGTAGGCATTCGTCAGTGCTTGGGTAGGTATAAATACATAATGAAACACATATTTGCTGTTAATTGGTTATATATTTAATCCTGACGAGCTGATACTCTGTCAGGAAAATCAAATGGGCAGATTACTGCTACTCCGCTGGCCTTTCAGATGGACAGGCAGTCGAAGCACTTTATTATCAGGGGTAATCTCACAACAGTCCGTTGCGGAATTGTGCAATTCTCAAAGATTAGATATCGCCAATCTCTAGAATACTCAAATATCACCATAAAATGACAAGCAAAAGAGGATAAATAAGGTTGATCTTACTCCAATACAGGACAAAATGTATTATCCCAGATCCGCTTCAAGTGTATGACCAGGTCGACTCGTATATGGCCCTCTGACCTTATACTGTTACTAAGGGCCGCTGATGTGAAGAAATTCCCTCAGTGGTTGGCGACCGCCAATTCGTGCCGTAATACACCCACACGACTCAGTTCCTCCAGAATTTACCGGACAAATTGTATCAAATAAGAATGAACAATCAAATGTGAGAAAAGCTTGTTCAAGTTCGCGAACAGCGTCAAGACGAGAATGATGTTGACTTGATAACTTCGTGGCGAGAGAATGATGTGGGGAGATCGCGGTTCCTTTATTTAAGGGATCTCCCCAAGCTCCGCCATTTTGGAACTCTTTAGAAAGTTGCTCGCGACCGTTAAAAAAATCATAAATCTTTTTTGCCAATGAATAGTATATTTAAACTTTCGCAGCGTAATTAAGTCGAGAATCCCTTTTGTATGACATCCGGTAACCCTAAAGGCGACACTTAAAATTGCTTAAGGGACACTAGTCACTTCTTTTGAAATGTATCTCGAGTGAAGTGTTTTTTTTTGTCTTCTTACCGTGGAATCCATATTTAACTATGTCCGCAATAAATTAAGCGCGACGTATTTCTTTAGAAAGGAGAAGAGAAATTTTTGACCCCTTTTTTTTCTTTCTCGCATAACAATCGCGGTCATAAAAGCGCATACACCCTCTGAAATATATCTTGCGCAAAGTTTTATTTCTTTTCTTAGTAACAATAGTTATCTGGGACTGCAATAAATCAGATCGTAGGACGGAACACTAATTACCGATCCTCATAAAGTGTCGTGTATTTCTATACAAATGGGAAGACAAAGCCAGCCAGTCGAGGCAGTCAAGTTTGAAACAATAGGAAGCAATCCTTCTCGAATATGACGCAAGATCTCCCTTTGACTGCTCTGGTTCACTATTTTTAATGGTTATTTTTTAACTACAATAAACTAATTGGTCGGCCGTACCCAAGTCCTGACAATAGAGTTATACATTTTCACACCAAAAAAAAGACAAAAATACTACACATATCAAATAAACAAGATGTTTAGAAACCAAAGAATTTTTAAAAGAATTAAATTAATTTTAAAAGAGTTTGATCATATTGTGTGATGATTTTTTCAATAAAATCTCAAGATGTGGGAAACGCGAAAACATTAAAGTCAATATATCTGAAACAAGTCTTCACGGAAAACTTTATCAACGATTTAAATTGAACAACAGTAATGTTTATACACTAAACATCGTGTATAAAGAGATTTTTGAGAATTAAATAACTCATCAATCAAGATGTACCTTTTTTATTTTAAACTTTAAACATTAATTAACCCAAAAAACTTTAAGCTGATTTTGCTCCATTCGGTATTTCAAAAATGTATAATTTGTTTTACTTCCGTGAATATTTCACGGGCTGCAACTAGTTACATATAATGTTAGTTCTACCGTTTCTATGGCATGAGTCTTTATTACATACAATGTTAGTTCTACCGTTTAAAAGAAAACATAATAAACTATTATTCTTAATAGTTTAAACAACCGATGAAATCACTTTCTCGAATTCAGGAATATAATAAAAAAACTGGCGGTTTAGAAACCAGAGTTTTTTAAATAATTAAACAAATTTAAAATACCTCTTAACCACATCTATTTTTTTCCAGAAGACCATGAACAACTATTTTTATTATTATTTCTTACCATATTCCCCATAAGGTCATAGATAGTGTTAAAAATATATAATTTACTTCAATTAACGCACCTGAGGATATGGCACAGATAGTATTGAAATGCACATAGTAAAGTGATAATAAATGAAGCGAAGTAAACAAAATGAAGTGCTTGATTTTTATATCACGTGGAATGTGGAAGTAAACAAAATGAAGTGCTTGATTTTTATTTCACGTGAAATATGGAAATAAACAAAATGAAGTGCTTAATTTTTATTTCAATAATATTTTTTGTGTAAAAAAACGAAATCAAATGATGATAATTTTGTGAAAATTGAAATGTTTATAAAAAAAAAAAAAAAAATATGGCATTTTGATAAGAAAAAACGTCTATAAACGGTGCTTTAAATTTATTTTGGCACTAAAATTTCCTCTCAGCGTAGGAGTAAAAGGTATAAATGCACTCAGACAATAATAACTTCCCATTAAAGGTCCATAAATAAAACTTATATTTGTGAAGTTTTTTATGTGAATAATTTTGTATTCAAGCAAATTTCAACGTATTAATCCTGCTAAATTAACCTTTTATATCCTGAGGGCGATAAAATAAAGGTTACGGATTCTCTGAGATCCCTGCCAAAATATTCACATATTATACCTTTTTTTACTGATGTCTAATTTTATTATTCAGTTAAATAAAAAACACTAATAATATTAATTTTCAGATGATTTAAAGAATATGTTGACAGTTACAAAATTAACAATAATTTGTTTAGTCAAACACTATTTGTTCCACTTTATATAACGGTATAGCCCTACCAGTTTCAAAGTTTCCACCTCATCATCAGGGGAGCACAAACAAGACAAATACTAAGGAACCTCATTTGTGCTCCCCTGATAATAAGGTGGAAACATTGAAACCTGTAAGATTATACCGTTATATGTATAAAGTGGAAAAAACAGTGTTTGACTAAAACAAATTATACTGTCTTCAAACCTCCACAGTTAATACCTTAAGTATAAATAATACATAATTTTAAAATAGTTTTTCACGTGGTACAACCAAATTAATCAAAATTCTGAACGAGGGAAGAGTGAGCGTCCTTTTAATACGAGAATTTGCATAACGAGGTGGCAGAAATGAAAAATGTTTGTAAGAATCGAACGACGGGGAGTCGAGTCTCTCTGCCTACTCTATGATGACGATGATGTTAATCATATGATAACTTTGTTGTAAAAATGAAACTTGGAGAAAAATTTAAAAACATTTCGATTTTATTTTTATTTATTTCGATCGATCGTTGCTGGGCCTCGTATTCAAGGATCCCTTCGCCATTCTAACATCAATTCAATTGGAAAGCAAAGCTGTGCTGTGGAGTTTTTTTAAGTGAGTGAACCGTCGCACACCAGCAAACTTACCGGCCACACCACTGTCCTGAATCCTATGGCGAGGATAGATGGATGGATGGTGAGACGATCGGAGCACACAGGCAATTAGTAAATTTAAAGTAATGTTTTTCTCTTTTTGAAATAATAGATATGGCCGAAGTCATAGGTATCTTTACACCCTTGAATGCTCGGCGGAGAAAATGCCTGCGACATTCAAAGGGTTCGAACCGGCAACGTTCCGCACGGAAATCCAGTACATTTCTATTTATTTATTGTATTTAATACTTTATTGTAAAACAATCTGACGGGATAATTGCTAGATGGCATATATATTCCTACCAAACAAATAAAAATCAATAAAGGAAGTTACACGTTCACAAAATATACTTAAAAAAAACAGATGCGTGAGATTCTCGCGCGTCTTAGCTCCTAGGAAAAGTTTCTTTTTAATAATAAATAATAATAATTTAAAAAATAAAATATAATTTTAATAATAATATAATACACTTAATAATATTAAAATAATGTTAATAATAAATAATTATTAATATTAAAATAATAAGTAATAAAATAAATAGAATATTTAATAATAATAAAAGAAAATAAGAATATAATACACCGTTTTACTTTTCGTGACGTTCAGGCCAATTTGCCCTACCGCGCCAATAGAAGTTTCACTTCAATAATTATTCACCTTTACTTAATTCATAACCGATATAAACATATAATAAAAATAAAGAAAAATACCATCAATCAAAGGAAAAGGAAGGTATGGTGGAGAGTAAAGAAAATTCAGAGATGAAACACTTTATAATACTGACTTGAATTATTGGCTTAAGAAAAATGATCGAGTGTGCAAGAACGTTCTCGACAACATTCTTCGAGGTGTATTTAATAATACTCGTACATTTGGAATGAAGACAGGAACGAAATTTTTGCACTAATGACATCTATCAAATTAATACAACACTAATTTTCGAACAACACATTATTATATTGTAAAAAATAGTTTTTAGCATTATTCAACAAGTTCTTAATGAACACATTTCAAAATCTTCAAGGTGACTCTAGTCGTAATCTGCACGAAATATCAAAATAATATTTTTTTCGAAATGAAATTTCATTTAGTCGCCGCGCGCGACCATAAATGATATTTTATTCCCGCCCTAATCAGATTCTTCCGTTTAAACTTTTGATTGCTCTCACTTTATAGTAACGAATAAAAAAAGTTTTACTGCAAGAAGTAAAAGAAGGTAATAATATATATCTTGAAACATTGTATATTAGAGAGACCAAAGTTTATTCAATGAGAAACAAAAATAATAACTGGATCTAAATTGTCAAAAATAAAATAGTTACGCATTTCTCCGATAGATGTCATTAGGACAAAAGTTTAGATGATATATTGTTTACCATTATAATAATAATGATAATAAAAGGGCAATTTATTATTGAGCAGATTCACCTTAAGGATGCTCTTACTCGGAATTCAAACCTATGACTACATATCAAAATATCCTAAAATAATAAACAAGTTAAGTTTGTGCAGGAGATTGGTGGATGCATCCATTACATTAGGAACATTCTCGGATCTGCATGTGTTAATAAAAAAACATTTGGTAAAAAAACAACGACAGAAAAAGGACCTCCGTGACCTAGTTGGTAAAATACCTGACTTTTAACCCGGAGGTTGCGAGTTGAAATCCCGCTTAAAACCAGATTAAAAAATAAAGGATTCATGTCTGGATTTCACTAAAGACCTCTTTAACATATATCTGGTGGTTTGGAAGAGATTGTCACGTGGCAATAAGCCAACCAGGTTGTATGGTATACAACGTAAGTGTAATACAATACAAAACTTACCGATGAAAAACAACCTTTCGATATGTAATAGTTACACATTCAACTTTAGTTGCAAACGCGTTTTATATATTATTAATTAAGATAATAGTTTAGCGCATTTTTTCGACCACTGCTTACCCAAATTACTGGAGCGTTTTATGGCGGCGTTTTATAGATGGAACAAAATAATTTGTGTTTTTCGGTGTTGTTTTTTTTTTTTTGATTTTTTTGCAAAGTAACGTCACCCCATAAACGTATCTCGTGATTGCGTAATTTAATATTGCTTACTATAGCAATGAGTTATGGGTAACACTGGATTATGGAATAAAAGCAAGTGCGTTTATAAAATGAATGTAAATCTAGCTTTGCAACGAGAATAACTCCCATCCTTGTTTGTATTAAAACAATAATTTATTAATTATATTCCTGATAAATACTTCATTAAAAAACTTAACATTGGTTTTGTGAAATCATTTTGAATGTATGAATCAAATGTTTAATTTAAATTAAGGAGAAATACCACATTCCTGCCATTCACCTTGTTTCATTAGTAAATTCATGTTAAACTATTGATTCTGATGTTGCTATACAATTTGTCAGGGTTTTCAACTTTAAGTTTAACAAAAACCAAATTGCGAAATAGACTGCCGCCTGAAGATGACATAAAGCGCAATCTATCTAATATAACACATAGATTGATGAGCTCTCCAAACTTATTTTTAGTCAAGTTACGTATTGACAAATTTTGAGTCTGAAGATGCAAAAACAACTCGGGAAGATTTTTTTTGTTTTTGCGTAAAAATGATGATCAATAACTTCAAATGTACCTTGTTGTACTCGTACATGGATTATTTCTTGATTGTCGCCTTAAGAAGAAAGAAATAATATCAATCTCATAATAAGTTTAAATATAAACGTATCAAAAAAATTAAATAATTTTGATTGAAATATTTTATGTATAGAATTTTCTGCTTAATGCCTTTAGAGGAAATAAATAATAGCAATCTCATGATAAGTTTTAATATAAACATAATAAAAGTTAAATATTTTTGATTAAAATATCTTACGTGCAGAGTTTCTGCTTTATGCATTTAGAGGAAAGATATAACATCAATATCATAATAAGTTTTAATATAAACATAATAAAAGTTAAATATTTTTGATTAAAATATCTTACGTGTAGAGTTTTTGCTTTATGCATTTAGAGGAAAGATATGCCATCAATATCATAATAAGTTTTAATATAAACATAATAAAAGTTAAATATTTTTGATTAAAATATTTTACGTGCAGAGTTTCTGCTTTATGCATTTAGAGGAAAGATATAACATCAATATCGTAATAAGTTTTAATATAAACATAATAAAAGTTAAATATTTTTGATTAAAATATCTTACGTGCAGAGTTTCTGCTTTATGCATTTAGAGGAAAGATATAACATCAATATCGTAATAAGTTTTAATATAAACATAATAAAAGTTAAAAAATTTTGATTAAAATATCTTACGTGCAGAGTTTCTGCTTTATGCATTTAGAGGAAATATATGACATCAATATCATAATAAGTTTTAATATAAACATAATAAAAGTTAAATATTTTTGATTAAAATATTTTACGTGCAGAGTTTCTGCTTTATGCATTTAGAGGAATGATATGACATCAATATCATAATAAGTTTTAATATAAACATAATAAAAGTTAAATATTTTTGATTAAAATATCTTACGTGTAGAGTTTCTGCTTTATGCATTTAGAGGAATGATATGACATCAATATCATAATAAGTTTTAATATAAACATAATATAAGTTAAATATTTTTGATTAAAATATTTTACGTGCAGAGTTTCTGCTTTATGCATTTAGAGGAAATATATAACATCAATATCGTAATAAGTTTTAATATAAACATAATAAAAGTTAAATATGATTGATTAAAATATCTTACGTGCAGAGTTTCTGCTTTATGCATTAAGAGGAAAGATATAACATCAATATCGTAATAAGTTTTAATATAAACATAATAAAAGTTAAAAATTTTTGATTAAAATATCTTACGTGTAGAGTTTCTGCTTTATGCATTTAGAGGTAAGATATGACATCAATATCATAATAAGTTTTAATATAAACATAATAAAAGTTAAATATTTTTGATTAAAATATTTTACGTGCAGAGTTTCTGCTTTATGCATTTAGAGAAAATATATAACATCAATATCGTAATAAGTTTTAATATAAACATAATAAAAGTTAAATATTTTTGATTAAAATATCTTACGTGCAGAGTTTCTGCTTTATGCATTTAGAGGAAAGATATAACATCAATATCATAATAAGTTTTAATATAAACATAATAAAAGTTAAATATGATTGATTAAAATATCTTACGTGCAGAGTTTCTGCTTTATGCATTTAGACGAAAGATATAACATCAATATCGTAATAAGTTTTAATATAAACATAATTAAAGTTAAATATTTTTGATTAAAATATTTTACGTGCAGAGTTTCTGCTTTAATCATTTAGAGAAAACGGATAATATAATACCAATCTCATGATAAGTTTTAATATAAACATAATAAAAGTTAAATATTTTTGATTAAAATATCTTACGTGCAGAGTTTCTGCTTTATGCATTTAGAGGAAAGATATGACGTCAATATCATAATAAGTTTTAATATAAACATAATCAAAATTAAATATTTTATGTGTATTGCGGATTTTTACATTCGCCGTCTTCAAGAGCGGGTTTTACATCTTGACGATTCATTTTGTATTATATTGTATTACACTTTCGTTGTATACATTGCAACTTTGCGGGCTTATTGCCATTTTGCAATATCTTCCAAGAAATCAGGACGATCATAAAGAGGCATTTAGTGAAAACCAGACTGGAATCCTTTTTATTAAAAAAAATCTGGATACCAGCGGGATTTGAACTCTTCTTGAACCTCTGGGTTTGAAGAAAGGAATCTTCCCAACTAGGGGACAGAGATACTCATTTGAGGTTATTACAAATATAAATATGAAGTTTTGAAATATATCCTAAATAAATCGTTTATGTGTTATTTTATTAATATTATATTTACTTAAGTAGCCTTACCACAACTATGTTACATAATACGTTAATCTGCGTCACGGCTCAAAAAGCAGTGTTACCACAACTATGTTACATAATACGCTTATCTGCGTCACGGCTCAAAAAACTTTAAAAAATCTGCTTTACAATAAACTGGCGTGTTAAAAGAAATTATTTAAGCGTTAAAAATGTCTTACTCAAATTGGTATAACAGAAAATAAACATCATGATCCAAATCCAATTGAAATCACTTGGGATTAAAAAACAAAATTCAAAAACCCAACGCAGGTAACACGGGAGACCGCAAATAAGAGAGAAACATTGTAGGTGTCACTCAAAATATTCGCCGCACTCTAGCGGCAATAAATAAAACCAAGCGGTTGGAAGAGGGGTTGGGGATAATCCTCTCCCTTAGGGATATGTCACGTGGGTTGAAGGGATGAGTTGCCTCACTTATATAAAATATTTTTGACAGGTATTCCGAGCGTCCTTAAATAAAGGATTTTAACGTCATAAAGTAATTAATGATTTTGTTCGTCATAATTGTGAAAAATGCTTTCATTCAAATGAAACATTTTTTATAAAAAACGAGACCTGAGATTGAAATTGAGAAAACATATTGTTTGCTGTCATCTAACATTATGAAATGTCTTATAAAGACAAAAGTAGAGAAGTCAGACAAGTTGAGAAAAGTAGAAATGTCAGACAAGGTGAGACAATTAAACTATTTTACTCTAGTTTTTGAAGATGAACTTAAGTAATTAAGACATAAATACCAAATACTTTAGTAAATTGCTTTGTGCGGATGATATCGTATATCTCTCTAACAACGATAATATAATTCATCATCATCATCATCATTGTCAACAAGGGTCGATCCACTGCTGGATGAAGGTCTCCCCAAGTTGACTCCAAACAGTTCGGTCCTTTGCTCGGCGATGCCACGTGATGCTGCCATGCTTCCTGATTTCGTCCATCCAGCGTACCTTCGGTCTTCTTCTAGGCCTATTTATGCCTCTTGGGTACCATTGGATTATTTCGGATGTCCATCGGGAGTCTGACATTCTGGCTACGTGTCCGGCCCATTGCCACTTCATTCTTTTGCACACCTTTATAACGTCTTCTACCTTTGTTATATTGCGAATCCAAATGTTTCGTTTACGGTCTCTTTTAGTATATCCCAACATGCATCTCTCCATACCCCTTTGTGCGGTCTGGAGCTTTTGCGTGTTCTTTACTGTGAGCGTCCATGTCTCGCAGCCATACGTAAGTACTGGAAGAATGCACTGGTTGTAGACCCTTCACTTCAAGGATATTGGGAGATTACTTTTGAAGATGTTGTTCAAACGTCCAAATGAGCTCTACGACAGTTTTGTCCTTCATGCTATTTCCTCCGATATGCCACCTACAAAGGAAATAAGTTGGCCCAGATACACATATTCCTGGACAAGTTCTAGCGGCTTTCCATCTACGTTTATTGGTTTTGGGATAGCAAAGCCGTTCATCATATATTTGGTTTTTGAAATATTCATTTTTAAACCAACTCCTTTGCTGACCTCTGCCAATTCTTGCAGTTGGTGCTGAAGATCATTCGGGTTCTGTGAGAATATAACTGGGTTTTGTGAGAATAATATAAGATAATATAATTATTCATAGAAATATGGTAGGGCTTTGCTACGAGTAACATAGGCCTTAAGATAGTCTACAGTAAAACAGAAGTTAAAAAAAACACTGGTCAAACCGTAAATATCAAAATTGAGGGAAAAACTATTTAAACGAAAAGTTTAGTCTTTCATACATGTATATCTTAGACATACCGTAATGCTTGGGAAGGAGAACTAAGAATTAGGCTTTGAGAGAAGACACGGTCAAGCCAGGGCTATATTTTGTAAGTTGTCTTTCATTGTCAAGAATCCAACGTACCAAATATATCTTAAGAAGAGACTTAATATTTTGTGAGTCCTTCCATTCCTGATACAAATACCTAATACAGCAATGTTTACATAGAAAATCAAGCATAAGCTAAGTGTGACACAGATGAGCAAGGAGAGAAGAAGGCTGAATACCTCATTACGGAGCCGAAAGACGAATGAATGCATTCAAAAATCATTGTTGCCACCGAGAGGTGAAACTGGACAGGGCACATAGATAATATGTGGATCTAGAAAGTGCCGAAGGGGTAACCAAAGACAGGGAGGGAAGTGTGTAAGAATCCCTAGCAATACGATTGAATGACAACAGGAAAGTGGTTAGAAGCAACTGGAAGCAATATGCCCATGGTAAGAACGAATAGTGTTGGAGAGAAGAAACCTCTGAGTTAACCGAGCTGATCATGATGGCTCGCTACATTTCCTTAATTTTCCATCGAACATGTTGTGGACACTGAATCACGAACCATCTCATAAGATCGATGGATAAATAGATGTATTCTCAATCTACCCTGAACGAAACGTGTTAAAAATGAGGAAGTGCTTGCAAGAATATATAAAAACAGGGAAGTGTTTAAAACTGTGAAGGTTCACAAATTGTAGTAGTATCTTAGTTACACAAGTAGACGCAAAAATATATTATTATATAATAGAACTGTTAACCCTGGGAAAGATAAATGATAACCAATACTGTGGAGGACTGCGCATATCTTAGCTTAACAACTTGTGGGGATGGTTTAACTGCGATTATATCCAACTACAGTCAATATTAAGATTACAATGGTAGTGACGAAGCTCTGATACGAGGTGGTATATCTAGGCTCTTTTAGATGTGACGTCTATGACGACGGGCTTGTAATCAAAGAAAAGTGCAAATACTTATGTAGAGAAGATCTGGATAAATCGCAACATCACAATCCAAACAAATATACGGCTAATAAATACCTACTAGCCTTCTCAGTTTCCTTTATACTATAGTGCGATTAGAGCATACATAATAAATTCATCGATTCTGGAAGAACTGCATCTTGAACAGTGTTTGCCTTTTTTAATAAAACTACGAATCCTTAAGTATTTCGGACATTTTACAAAACTGGTGATTCAAAAGAAAATAGAATGATCTCGATCACAAGACAAACTACTATTGCGATGGAGAAACCTAACAAAGAATACTGTCAGCACTTTACACCAAAAGTATAATAGAAATTCGATTTACAGTGAAAAACGGTGGTGGTTCATTCTCTCTGCAGTACGGCAAATTTATTCCCAAGATCAAGTCGAATGATCACGACTGTTCTATCAAGAGCATTAAATTATATTTATTTCAAATTTTTATAGTTCATATTTGTCAATAAAAAAAACTTCTACATCTCGTAGTTCGAAATGAAAAGGAAAATGTGAAATAATAACGGTTTTTTTTTCTTCAAAGGAAACCTGAAATTCTTGAGTCAGTTTCTTTACATTTTCTTGTCTTAAAAGACTTAATTGTTGAAGTGAAATGAATATATTTCATTGAAGTTTATCGAACACTGCAAATTAAAAACACCATGTATTATAGATATATGGCACCAACACTATTGGAATGTGTATTTATTTTTATATTTAATGAAATTATATACTAAAATTTGCTTGAAAACAAAAAAAGAATAAAAGATAACAGTAAATAGAAGAATATCGATACTTGAGCAGTATTTTATTTTCGTTTATTTGTATGGTACACCTCGAAATATAAGTCTCGCACTTGTGATATGTCGAGGTGTACCGAACGAATTCTATAAAGTGGTATATAGAATTCGTTCGGTCACAATATTCGGTACAAATATTGTTACTGAATGAATTCTTTATAACATTTTCGTTTTATACTTGGTGAATTTATTTCCATGTGGCAATCTATTCCAACCAATCAGAAATATATTAAAGAGGCCTTAAGGGAAACAAGGACTTAAATCCCTTTTTATATTCTGAGTTCCAAAGGAATTTTAACCCACGACATCCAGGAAGACAGGCGTCTTACCAACTATACCACGGAGGCCGCCATATAGAACAAATTAGTAATGCAAGGCCGACAAACTAAACGTGATCGGGATGCGTGTTATGAACGCATGATACGAACGTGATAAGGAAGCATGGGAAAAAGATACCAAGAAAAATATGGTTTGACCAAGAGAATGAACTGTTGAAAGAAATATAGGTTAAAGCAACGACACAGTACGAGAAGGTTTATTTATTCCTTTAATTTCAAACACAACATTGTATTTTACATAACATTAATAAACGTTTGCAGCCAAGTAAATTCAAAGACTCAAAAAGGTTAACATTAGTGATTTTATTCATTTTAAAACATTATTTATTTTATAATATGCAGTGAGACTCTGGAACCAGTTATAAACCAAGGTTAGACTCACTCCGTCCTTGTCATGCTTTAATAAGCGACTGAAAAACTCTTAATTTTTAATCAGTAATACAACGTGTGTCATTCCTGATTTTTCTTTCCTTTCCACCATCCCTTCCTTTCCCTTTGATTGATGATATCTCATTCTTGCTTTTACTACGAGCATGTATGAGGAGTATAATGTTTATAAAATTCGCAAAAATGAACAACCTTTTAATTTTTTTTGCGATCATGTAACTTACTTTTTGCGACCATGTAACTTACTTTTTGCGACCATGTAACTAACTTTATTTTGCGACCATGTAACTTACTTTTTGCGACCATGTAACTTACTTTATTTACTTTTGTCTAGTTGGTTTGAAGATATTGCAGCCAGGTAATAAGCCCGCCAGATTGTTATTGCTATGAAGTGTTACTAATTAAAAATGCATTTTTTTAAAAAGAATATACGAGTATATGACCGAAGTCAAAGATATCCTTTTATCTTCTTATACTACACGGAAAAAAAATGGCGGTGTCATTCAAGGGGAATAGCACAGCGCGGGGTTTGAACCAACGACCTGCCGCACGAAAGTCCAGTGTGTTACCGCCCGGCCATGCACCTCATACATTGAAAATATTGATTCGATTTGCAACTATAGTTCAAGAATTCAATACAATTTTTTTTAATATTTCATTGTAAAACAATCTGGTGGGCTTATTGCCAAGCGACAATGTCTTCTAACCAATATGGTCATGGTCATCATATTATCCATTATATCGATATGAATAATATGGTCGTAAGTATAATATAATATTATTCAAACCAGTATTCACCTGTACAAAATTATGAAAAGTATGCATTATTAAAATAGAAGTGTAATATCATCAATCAAGGGAAAGGACGGAATGATGAAGAGGAAAATAAAATTGGGCATGAAACACGCTACATTTCTGACTTGAAATTAAGAGTTTTTTCCCCCACTTTTAAAAAACATGCCAGTGGCGTAGCGAGTATAACATTAGTTAGTTACTGGTTTAAGAGAGGTCACTACATAAACAGTAAAATATGACGTAAAAAAAGAAAAGCGATGAACTGGAAAAGTCAATAAACAAGTTCTTCTTGAGCGTAGCACTAGTCCATGTTCGGTAAGACGCTAAATATTTTCAGCAAGATAAAAAAAGGTGGCGGGAGAGTTAAGGATATTTTACAATAGTGACAATATAGGATTTTTGCGTCAATTTCGCACGTTTGACCAATTCAGTTCCTTCCGATATGAAATAACATGATCGATTAGTATTTCCCCAGGTAAATAATATTTTTTTAAGAAGCTGTTATTTGTTTAACTGTTCCTCCATAAAATCGTAATCAACATTTTAAAAATGCTGTGAGATATTGAAGTGTCAAGTCGACTGTATCTACATGAAAGGATACAAAGAAAAAAAGTTCACGGATTAAACACTTAACAGCAATATGATTTAATTGCAAAGTAACTAGTGGAGAAAGACCATTCGTAACTCAATACAATTTACATTAAAAATATCCACGAAATCAGACATCTCAAAAAACGTTTTTGTTATTATTCATTCATTATTAGGTATCTTTCAACAATTCTAAATCAATGATTAAGACATATTGAAGAACATGACCGGGAAACAACATTGTGTTAGCTCCATTAATTGACGACGTCGGTAAACTTGTTCATAAGTCTTCCAAACCCAGGGGTTATGGGTTCAATTCTCATTGATACCCACATTCTTTGAAAAAAGGTTGCCAGTCTTGTTTTAACTAAAGGCCTCTTCAAGATATGTTTGGTTAGTATAGATTGCTAGATAGTGATAAACCCGCCAAATTGTACTGTACGCGACAAAAGTGTAATACAATACAATCGAGTATTGTTATTTAGAACCACTGAAGTTGGTACGAAACACGCAGTTTATCATCGCACATATTGACAAAACTCGACGTCGTCGTTATTGGACCTCGTAGTGAAGAATCTTCTCACCACTCCAACGTCTATCTTGAGCTGCTTCTTCACGTCGATCATGTGAGTCCATGTGAGAACACAGGCTTATCCTAGATGTACAGCCTTATTCGCCCTTCTCGCAGATATGTAATAACAGGCATGTGGATCCTGCTAATTAATGCTGACATATGTTGGTAACACGCTGACTGTTTCTCAAACATCCATCTGTTGATATGAGGAAACCAAACTTCAATGTGTAGATAAAGAAAAGAGATAGAAAAGAACCAAAGGCCACCTTCTTCCTAATAGGACTGCTTATATATAAAAACTGAAATTGCACTCGCTATAAACGAGTACAAATGATTAAATTCTATCACTCAATCGAAACCACCCTTTCACAGTCCAAAATGGTCATAATTAAAGCGGATAGGATAGTATTGAAGTTTTAATGGAAATCCATAGAGTAGGGTAGGAACTAGGAAAATAATAATCAGGCTCTCGGGAAACGGAACCAACTGCCATTGTGGGAATAGTGAACGGGCTCGGTATTTCATTATTTGATTATCAACTCATTTTCCGCTTTGATTATTATATTCAGCGAACTAAACGGTATTTTACGGGCTGAATCAATATATTTTTTTAGATCATCATCATTATTATCTTTCTTTTTTATTATTAAGTCAGAATCGGCCTTGTCAGTGTCAATCGCAACTTTCAAAATCGTTGGTCAGCACTTCAGCATGTTTGTAGCACACTGACTGATCAGTCAGCTGCTTTCTTGCATCTCCTCTTTAGACCTGAATAATTTCAAAGGTTTAAAAAATATTCTTGCTTATAAACGCATTATTTACACTAATTGCAATATTATATCGTATTCGTTTCGATAGATGGCGCACCCAACGCTGAAATTGGATAATACAGTATTCTACACTTCATTGTTTGTCATAAAACCGAAATATACCATAAACTTGTTTACAAAGTGCATATGAACTCTGCGTCCTTTGAAATGGACGTCAGTTCTGAAGAAGTTAAGATAGTTAATCTATGATCTTCTTTTAGAGCTAACTTTTTAAATTTTACGAGAAATTCTCACGTCGCATATCTATATTAATAAAGATTGTTATATGGCAATAAACCAGGCAGGTTATTTATTTTTCATTAGATGAGATTCAACTTAATAAGAAGAAAATAAATTAAATAACCAAAAGTCTAAATTTACACACATAATGACAACAGGCACAATTTTACTCATGCTTTGGCAAAATGGCTCAGTTATACGAGGCGTATCCAGAAACTAAGTGTACTGAGGCTCTCACGACCGGATGGATTTTATTTTCGACATATTGGCTACACTTCCGTGTTGCCTGACCTTTCCCCTCCACAACGAGACCAGTTTGAGGTCAGTACGTTGAGAAGTGTCGACGCGACAATACGTTTCGTGAAAAATGTAACTCCAATCTCCCGCCAAGTGCGAAATACGGGTCGTCATCCGTTATCTCGTTTGGAAGGAAAAACCTCCGGTTGAGGTTTATAATGAGGTGAAAACTGCATATGGTGATAAAGCTATGAATCATACGAGTGTGTACAAGTGGTGTCGCGAGTTTAAAAACGGTCGTACGTCTGTGCATGATGATCAGAGGAGCGGAAGACCTTCAATTGTTACTGTGGAAATTGTTTTGGGACTGTCAAGGCATAATTTTAATTGAATATATGCCTCAAGGGGAGACCATCAACTCTGCAAGATACTGTGAGACCCTAAAAAAATTGCGAAGGGCGATTCAAGAGAGGCATGCTGACAAAGGGAGTCTGCATACTGCACGACAATGCCAGACCACACATGGCCAACGCCACGAAGGAACTGCTCGCCTCGTTTAAATGGGATGTCCTGAACCATCCCGCGCATTCCCCGGACCTTGCACCTTCAGATTACTATATCTTTACCTCCCTGAAGCTACACATGTGTGGAAAAACGTTTTCAACCGACGAGGAGATAAAGGAGGAGGTGGAGAAGTGGACGGAGGGGTTGGCGGGAAACTACTTCGAGGAAGGCATCAAAAAGTTGACACCCCGCTTCACCACCTGCATTGAGAGGAATAGCGACTATGTCGAAAAATAGCTTACATATGTACTACAGTAACCACGTAATTTTTTTGTTTAAATAAAAAAAATTGTAACCTAAAAAAATTCAGTACACTTACTTTCTGGACTTACCTAGTACATACAAAGTTTATTGTTCATAGTTAAGGCAATACATTGTGGAGGTTTAACACTAGGTTTAAGGCACCCGTCAAATTGACGGTTTTCCGATTTGCTTTAACCAATTTTATAAAACACAGTATTTTTGCTGGGTTTTTTATGATTTTTTATAATTGAACAATGCAAATATATTTACTCTATTTTTATCTTCTTCTCATTGTGGAAATTTTTGAAAATTTGGTCGCTTTATACCTATCTTTACTGACACCCGTCAAATTGATGGGTTTGGTAATTTAATAAATAACCCTATTGAATTTGTCCCATTTGTTACTTTTAAACAACATAATCATAGTGTAACAATTTGTGTAAAGCAAAAAAAAAATAATGTCATTGGTGTGAAGGATTTTTTTGTTTCAAAACCAAATTCCATGGGCTACCTACACATGTGTTATGGTGCATTATGATTTATGGGGCAATCAAGTTTTATGAGCATTCTAGAGAGATCGACTGGTATAAAAAAAGTTATCTTCGAGCGTTGAAGTCTGGCGAAGTTGATCTTCATCTCCACCTTTAAAACCAATGCAACAGAAACTGCAGTTGATGAAACGCAATGGGTAGGATTTAAAGCAGGTGGGTCCAGCGGTAGACTACCCATTCACGCAATATTCAAAGGTGTCGCAAGACCTACTGGATATTCCAAAAGAAATGTGATTTCGGGTCATGTGCAAAGTGCTTTTTAACTAATAATTTATACGCGCATGCTAGAACATATCAAAGACTGCACAAAAACAGAAGCGCGCCGTGTTCTAAAAAAGGGTTTGACAATTTCTTTTGAACAATCGAAAATTGTTATAGCGATTTTATATGCCAGGGGGGCATTTGAAGCGAAATCGCTAAAAGCTTCTTATTTGTGGTGCAAAAAATGGGGGCCTCCTTTTTTTTTTCAAAAACAATGCCCAGAGATCAGTTCATAGAAATACTTCGGTTCATACGGTTCGAAAAAAAAACAGAACGATCTGAAAGATTGCATACGGATAAATTCGCTTTAGTGTCTGAAACCTGGAATAGATTTATAAAAAACTCTCAATCTTGTTATAAGCCGCACGAAAATATTTCTATTCATAAACAATTATTCCCAACGAAAGCTAGATGCCGATGCCGATTCACCCAATATATGGTATGCCGAATAAACCAAATAAATTTGATATAAAATTTTGATTGGCAGTCGATTTGAAATTGAAATATGTTTTAAATGGTTTTCCTTATTTCGGAAAAGATGAAACCCGATCATCGACACCTTTAGGCGAACACGTAGTTTTAAAATTAGCCCAACCGTATTTACGGGAAGGGAGGACCATAACAACTGATATTTTTTTCACAAGTATTCCACTTACCAAGAAATTATTATTGGAAAAAACAACATTGGTTGGAACCATTCAATCCAACAAAAGAGAGCTTCCAAAAATAGTAAGAGAGAAAAAAGATAAGATGCAATTGTTTTCTTCACAACTATATAAATCTGATAACTGTATACTAACCGTTTATAAAAGTAAACCAACAATAAAAGCCCTTCTTCTGAGCACAAAGCATACATTCGTAAAATTCAAAACATACATTCGTAAAATATACATTTGTAAAATTCAAAACCAAGGGAACACGAAATACAAAGCATACATTCGTAAAATTCAAAAACAACGATAAACGTTTACCAGAAACAATTAGATATTACAATAAGACCAAGTGTGGTGTAGATGTTGTTGACCAAATGGCTCGAAAATACTCCGTCAAATCAGGATGTGGTTGATGGCCCCTTCAAGTTTTCTTCTATATATTGGATTTGGCTGCACTAAATGCATGGATACTTTATAAATAATGCACTGGACTCAATGTATCAAGAAAGGACTTCTTATTTCAATTGGCCGAGGAACTAGCCAAGGGAGATAATGAACCGCATCAGACAGCATCCGTTTCTCTTCAATCACGGAACACCACTTCTCAAATACGCAAAAAATATCAAATAGGCTGTTGTAAAAAAATAGAAGCAATAACGCATGTACAAAATGTAAAAATATTGTGGGTGGAAAATGTACTAAGAAAATTGAATATGTTTGTAAGAAATGTTCTGAATAGTTTAATATATTATTTTTATTGTCACTCCCTTTACCATTTTACTTGTAATAATATTTCTATGTTTATATTATGTCTATTTTAGTATTATTTAAGTTAAATAAATCATTTAAAAAGAAGAAAAAAAAGTAATTGTTTTTATCCGTCTATTTGACGGGTGCCCGTAGAGATGGGTATATAAAAAATGCCCGTAAACCTGGTGTTAAAGACATTGTAATTTGTTTTTATCAAACACTGTTTATTCCACTTCTTCTAATGGCATAACCCTACCGGTTTCAAGGATTTCCCCTCATCATCTGGGGAGCACATACAAGACTTGTTTGTGCTCCCCTGATGATAAGATGAAAGCCTTGAAACCGGTAGGGTTATACCGTCACAAACAGTGGAATAAACAGTGTTTGATAAAACAAATTACAACTACAAAGTTTATTCAGAAGTTTAATCCTCAATTAATCCTTCCAAGATATGGAAGATATCGATATCGGGAAAACCGTTAATTTAGGTCATTCCGTGTACGAGTGGTGATGCTCTTAACAGCTCAGTTCAAGAATACAGTTCTGAAAACAATCTTAATTTCATGAATAAAAGTTATTTTAAACTTTATTGTAAAACACGTTTTTATTACGTAGCAATCTCTGCCAGTCCACCATGCAATTTAGACAACCTCCATGGCCAAGTTGGTGAGACGCCTGTGTCCCAACGCCGTATTGCGGGTTTGATTCCCATTGGAAACCAGATTTTAAAAAAAGGACTCCAGTCTGGTTCTTACTTAACGCATCTTTAATATATTTCTGGTTGATCGTAAGAGATGGCCACATGGCAATAGTTTTGACAGATTGTACTGTATATCATGCAACTAAATTGTATTATAATACAATACAATGGATTTGGCAGATTTGAGAGAAAGGCGGGAGATTTACATTATTGATGTAGAGAACAAATATGGGGTACCAAGATTTCAAAAACAAACAAATAGAAAAAATCTTACATAACAAGGTCATCGGTTGCCAAAAGAACAAAAAATTTAATCGGTACAAATAATTATGGAAATCCAGGAAAAACTAACTGGTTATAGTCAGCATAGACAGCAAGAGACGACGAGGAAAATGAAGAGTCGTGAACTAGAAAAGACTTAAAACATCTCTGCTGGACCAAAACTAAAAACTGCTATCGCAAATAATATTAATGAAAAAAGCACTTCACCTGACGAGGAAGACGGAGGTCCTTGAAACTTCACCTGACGAGGAAGACGGAGGTCCTTGAAACCGGTAGTAAACTCTAATTAAACAGTGGTGAATACAAAATAAAAAATATTCGTTTTATTTATTTTATTAAAAAAATATAAACGTGATACCACACAGTGAAACAAGCCTCTTTTCCATGATTAAAAAAAATTAAAAAAAGTATTTATGTTACGCCGTTAAAAGAGGAAAATCTTCTAAAATGCGGTTTAACTCGGGATTAGAGCCCGGTTTTGTTGACAGATTAAAAATATTACAAAGTAAACATATGCAAGTGTAAGAATTGGAAGGTGGTTGCTGCGGTCATAAGATAGGATACTTTCCCGCATCTGCATATGTTATGAACAACATATTTGGTAAGAACATGTACCAAAGGACGACGAACTACAAAGAAATCTTTGAAGATTTAAGAGTTAAGTCGTTGAATATTTTCGATGTAGAACTTAAGACTCTGTTATGCTTTATAATTTTGTGAATTGAGATAATATTTAAAAACATGGGCGTATATTGACATAATGAGTCATTTCAACATTTTCTCCATCTTTTTGCGTTGTTCAATTTACTTTGAATTCTCCCCTAGCCGGTATCACAATAATTGTTTCAATTGTTCCTCGGTTATCGTACCCCTCATTGTTCTTGGAGATAGTGGAGTGATTATTCAGACAGTTTTTACAGTCAGAGCCATTCTTAGAGACAGAAAGACGAGGTAGTCATCCTGGTAGTACTATATTAGGGATCCGTTTAATAAAAATAAAATATACAATATATGTGTATGAAATAAAACAATTTTAATATCACCATAGGTCTGGCTAACTCCCCTGAAGCGCACTCTAGCTCGGGATTCGAACCGACAATTATTGACAGATTGAGGTGCATGACCACACGGTAACGTACTGGATTTCCGTGCGAAAGGTCGCCGGTTCGAACTCCGCGATGTGCTACTCCCTTCGAACGACACTGGCATTTTTTCCGCCTAGTATTCGGGGGTATAGGGATACATATGACTTCGGTCATATTTTTTCTTTCAAAAAAGAGAAAAAAATAAATGCCGGTGCGCTCAGATGGTATCACTTCGAACCATCGGATCCAGTACAGCGATGTGGCCGGTAAGTTTGCTGGTGTACAACGACTCATTTAATTAAAAAAAAAATAAAGTTCACGGCACGTCATCGCTTTCCAACTGAATTAAAGTTGAAATGGTAAGCAAGTCGTCGACTACGAGGCCTAGCAACGACGATTGACAGATTAAACATATTACGAAAAATATATGATAAAGATAGAAAACTCGTGGCTGCGACCATCATATTAGATACATTAAATTTGTTCTTCCCCACATCTGCATACTCGTACATATGAGTATATGTTCGAAATCTACATATGAAGTACAAAAAAACCTTGGCAAATCTTTCGATATGTCAAAGTAACACATTCAGCTTTAGGCGTTGTGTTGTGTTTATAAGTCCAGTTTTTTTCAGTAATTTTTTTGACGAGACTGTAAGTAGCGTTATCTCAAAGATTTTACATATATTGCCTTGATAAGATGCTATATTTTCATGACCTAAGCAATCTCTTAAGTCGTTATTCTCGATCAAAGTCATCGTCATCATATGTTAAGTAATCAACCTTCCATCTTTAAGAGTTGAAATGGAAGGTGAAAAATCGCTCACTACATCGTTACCGTACACTGTACCTTTAGTTTTTTTTTAATATATGCTGATTTGTTTTGGTTTGGTCAAAATAATCAAGCACCAAAAAGACAACTTAAATTATTGCATCTTTAAAGTTATGACAAAAAAAACTTTCAAGCAATTTGGGTTTTAGCACTGAACCAAAAAAATGTGCTTAACTATAATATATTTCAAGCAATTTGGGTTTTAGTACTGAACTTTAAAAATGTGCTTACCTTTAATAAAAATATACATTAAACACGTTAGGAATGAAGGGAAAAAAATAATTTTGATCTTAATACTATATATTCTAAAAATGTGGAACTTTTTATAGGACAACATATTAATGTACACAACTCATTCGTCCAAAATATATCAGTGCCGATATCAGAGATTTTGGACTCGACGCTATCGAATAATTTCCTCTTTTTATTTCAACTTCTCCGTCCCTTGAGACGCCACTGTAGCATCATCCATTTCTTATCCAGTTTAGTTTCCACTTCCACACGGAGAAGGAAACATCTCTTAATAAAACGTCAATGGAAATGGCTTGAATGGTGATTGAAATTTGTTTGATCTCGCGAAATTACCAGATCGATACCGCATTATTGTTTAACATTCTAGTGCTGGACCATCTGGCACTATTATTGTTGTTTGGAAGATCTTTCAAGAATGGACGGTTTAATCTAGGATATTACTGATATTTATTTGCTTCAGTTAGAAATTAGTCGGAAAACGAAATTTGATTATTTGAGATTATTCGTATAGAATATGTTATTAAAATAATGTTTGCTACATTTTGTTTATGCAATAAATAAGAAAGTATATACAGTAAGTCGTCGACTTACGACCTATGCGACTTACGACTGTTCGACATTACGACCATAATCCGCGATCGGTTGTCCGCCTGCGCTAAACGTGGCGCTAGCAGTCCATGTACGCTACATATTGGATTACTATGCGCATGTGCGCGTCGCGGTCAGTATTAATCCTAACAAATGTAAAAATAAAAAACAAAGCAATACGTAAATATATTCGAATATCAGGCATGCTGATATGATATAATGAAGAAAGCAAAGACAAACTCGAAAAATAATAAAAAAAGAAACCATAGAGAAACCCGACAAATGACAGTGGTGATACACTGATTATAACAAGAACATAGAAAACAGCCTTAAAATATCCTCACGCACTATAATGTACATATGTACGGAAATTATTGCATAAGCCGACTTACGACCAGATCAACTTAATACCTGTTTATCGGAACCTAGTGCGGTCGTAAGTCGACGAATACCTGTATAAAGTAAAAACTCAGTATTTTGTCGATTAATAAAGCAACGGGATATATTATTTTGTATAAAAGAAGCACATAATAAGTAATACATTTGTGCTACATTTAAGTAAATGTAAAAATCGTTAATTGATGACACTGTGATTCTATTCCTGTACTATTTGCATCCGAATATATTTGCAATCCGGATATACTATAGTATTTGCATCCGGATATATTTGCAAACATCGGTCACAGCCTTTCTGGTGCCAACAGTAAAGTGAATATTTTAGAGTGTTTTCAATTCATTGGCAAATAGTTTGCAATACATAACAAATAGGAAATGGTATAAGGTTTTCTCAAACATATAATATTTTATTTATTTGTATTATAAAAGGTACGGTATGTTTAGAACATTAAAATACTCGTAGTTGAAATATTCAATTTAAAATGCAGACAAAGTCTTAAATTTCAACTTATATTGAGGTTATCGAAAGAGTTAGCTAAATGAAAATGACGCCCAATTTGTGCGTCAAAACTAGTCAAGCCTGAAATGATAAACACGCGATAAAAACTGTAAGTTTTGAATCAGTTTCATTCAATATTACCGACTTCCATTACCTAGCTGATTAAACATTTGTTAGACTCGAAGGCTGCAGGTTTCATTCACGTTGGCACCTATTTATTTTAAATAGTGTTTCAGTCTAGGTTTTTAAATAAGGTTTCTTTGACATCGTTCTGACTGATAGGAAGACTACCGTATGGAAATCAACCCAACAAGTTGTACTGTATTTATCGGAAGTATTATATAAGGTATCTACATACAAACATAGCATCACACCGTTTCCGTGTCGAAGTATACAAAAGAAAAGAACCCCAGACTTTTCTATCGCGACATGCATATTTTGCTTCTTCTACATCTATACAGTTTCTCACACACCTACAAAGATTTATTTAACTTTTAAAATTTATTTCTCTCAAAATATCATTCAGTTGATCGAACCACACTTTCCTTGATCTTCCTCTGCCTCTCACATTTGCATTATTTATTTATTTTGTAAGTATTTTTTTATGCATTTGTTCTACATGCCCAAACCATCTAAAGGTTATCTTCTTCATCGTACTCAATAAAACAGCCTTAATATCACATTCACTAATACGCATTTCTCTCCATATTCTGTCATACATTGTCACTTGACGTATTATAATACAATTTTTTTTATCAAACTCTAAAATTCTCCGCTAACATTCCGTTATCATCAGTATATAATAATTCGCATACATTGCTTTTCAGCAAGTATAATATGCCGAAATATTCGCGAAAATACGACAAAATAATTCTCATTTTGATTACAAGTCACTATCAATAATAATATTTAAAATAGATAACTTTTTTGCTTTCCTTTTCTTACCTTATTGTATTAATAATAAAATATTTAAACGTTTGCCTACCTACCGTAAATCGTATGACACAAGGATGATTTCTATAATGTTTTGCTGAAATTCCATTCCGGGAAATTTTTCGATCGGCCGCCATTGGAAAGAAGTATTGAAAAGGGTTTGAAATAAAATTGTCTTCAACTATACTCAACATTTCTTTAGAATCTATTCATTTATTCAAGCCTACATTATCGATCCATTTTGTTGAATACGCAAAATACGCATTTCTTGGCGTTTTCTAAAGATATTCAATAATTCCAATAATTTCATTGAAATTTCCAATATATGCGTGACACGGCTATATGGAACTTTGAAAAGTTGTGTGAGAACTCTATAAGAAACAGGAGTGGAGTTATATGTTTTTTAAATTCTTGAATAGAAAATATTTTCGACTTTTTTGTGGGTTGAAGTATTTCATTCAGCAATCAGGAAAAATTTAATGTGTACACCAAAAAAATTTGAAAATCAAAAAAAAAATACTTAGGAGAAAAAAGTTTCCATTGCAGATCATTAGAAAGTGAAAAATCTCTTCGATTAGGTTTCTAATTTTTTTGTTTGCTCTCAACAAAATTTTGATTTGAGATCTTTACAAAAGTTCTGATTACATCTCAAGGTAGATAAACACAACACATGTACACCAAGACTCAACAAATTTCGCCGTTGTCTCTCCATAAGTGTCTTCTTATTTTTGGGATGAAAAGTTACAGATCGTTAAAGAGTGAAAGATCTCTTCGATTTGGTGTCCACTTTTTTTGTTTGCTCTGGGATAATCTAGATAATTATGTTCCTGATAATTATTTGAGACAACGCACCCATAGATTGTTATATCAACCTATAAATTGAACCAACCTGCCTTTGAAAATGCCGGTAGGTAGAGCAATCACACTTTATAACCGTGTGTGTCCTCAATTAGACGTGTTTTATGTGTCGTTCAGTTCCTTCAGTAAAAATATATTAAATTACTGTAATACTTGAAATATTGTAATTTTTATATACTATTTAACACGTTAGATTTCGCAAAAATGTTTTTTTTATAGAAAAGATCCATTTCGTATGAAAGTTTTTAATTTTTTTATTTTTTAATACATTGTAATTTATTCGTATTTCATCGATCCGAACATCTGGTGAACAGTTATATCTCAAAAATCTCTCCGCTCTTGGCAGAAATCGTCCCATGCCTCCCTCACCCCTCAGCCCCCAACCGTTGAAGCGTGTATATCGGTACCAGTTCGAACAGCATTTAGTATTGTTTGTGCTCCCCTAAAGATGAAGTGAAAGCCTTGAAACCGGTAGGGTTACGAAAAAGTGGAATAAACAGTGTTTGATAAAAATACATTACAATGTCTTTAAACCTCCACAACGTGGAGGTTTAAAGACATTGTAATGTAAAGACATTCTTTAAAGCCTTAACTATAAACAACATATAAACAACATGTTTTTTTAACTTGTTGATCCTTGTACGAATTAGGGAAACCTGTAACGTGCAAAGGACCAAATCACAAAATGCAGTTTAATTGCTATTTACACTTTTTCCAAACATCCATAAATTTAATAAAATATCTAGAAGTGGAAAAGTTTTAAGAAGAAATGCTGCATATTATCCAGAAAAATAAAAGGAACCAGTGCGTATAAATAACACTAATTTCTCTAGCGACATTAAATAACTTGTATCACTTAATTGTAATGAAGCATCTCTCTAAATGCGTTTTGTTAAGAAAGCTTCTATGCGTATAGTCTAATAGTACTCCAAAAGAGCTTTACTAGTTGAAATAGTAATAATTTGATTTGGTGCTATTTGCATGGTTCATTTCAACAAGACGGCACACTAAAGTCAAGCAAAAATAAGTTCGACATCAGCTCTTATAATAAAGTCAAGCAAACATGAGTATCCTAATGAAAACATGTATCTATACAAAGTTTTTTACAACTCAATGACGATTAAGAAAGAAAAAAGAAGAGACGAATATTTGTCGGTGGCCTTAGTCCAGCGGTTAACATTAATGTCTTAGGTTCAATTCCTGGTGGATTCAAATCTAGACTCGTTTTACTCTAAGGTAATTTTACTAAATTTATGATTTTTATAGCTTACGAGTAAATGCTAGATAACCGGATACCACCAGTAATATTGGTGTCCCTCAATTTCCCTTATTTTGTCTTGATTCAAATTGAAAGCGCTCTTGAGGCGGGTGCTATAATCGGGAAACAGCCCTATACAAAATTATCAAAATAATAATTAGTTAAATATGCGCATTCAATGAACAATTCATCTTTTTTTTTTACTAAATCGCGCATAAAATATTCTAAAATTTCCTTTTTAACAGTACTTTCGATGGCAGTAGGAATTTTGCAAAGTTTGAGCCTTTCATATGATGGAGCACCCCATCTAACAGCTCGTTTAATCCTTCGAGTCCTAGAGGTTGAATCTACTCAGGGTTAGTAGTGTTTGTTCACTGGTCTCAGTATTGATATACTTTATGAGCATATGTCATCATTTTTATCTTAAAAACACTTTGACATGTCTTGCTTCAGTAATCGTATCATATTGAGATCAGCCTACCCATCTTGGCAAGTGAAACTGCGAATTTAATCGTTCTTCCTCAATCTTCTAGTACCGGTAGTACAACTGATTCTTGAAGTTATTCATATTTGCTTCTTAAACGATAGCATTAGCCAGTTTTATAAGCGTGTTTTGCAAATAAGGTTTCGCATTGGTATTTGCAAAAAAAGAACTCTATATGTGATGTCAGCCCGTCCCTGATTTCTCAGGAATGGCAAAGGTTTAAATAAATTATTTTCCGAAATCGGTTTCCGTTTTTATCGGAATATTTTATTCATTGAATAAAATCTTCTATGAGGATGGTTAAAAAGCTATTTAAAATTTAATAAGCATTTAAATTAAGACTTTAAAAAAAGGACAGAAATAGGTGAAACTTAGAAAGGTTCCAGTCTCATTACTTAAGCTAATAACTATGAATAATTAATGTTTAATCTCTGGAGCCAAAGATTTAATTTCTGGAGCCAAAGAAAATATTGTATCCCAGCCACGCTCTTTAAAATACTTATAATGAATCCATATTCATTGAGAGATATCATACGACTTAGTAAATTAATAATTCCCATTTTCCTTGAAATTTATTTATTCGTTTATTTTTTTTTACTTTTCACCAGGTGTAATTTTCATTTTTAATATTATTGAAACAACACCCGGTTTATTGGAAGAAATGACTTTAATGCAATAAATTCACCAGATGAATTTGCATGATTGTGTTAAATAAATAAAAGAAAACGCAATATTTGGGAACTATTCTACACTGAGATACTCAATAAAGTTGTATATTTTATGCTTTAAAAAGTTATTAGGATGCTTAAAAAAATCTGCAGTCATTAAAAATATTTAATTTGCACTTAAAAGCGTATTTTTTTAAATTAAAAATAAAAATAATCACTTGATTATTCCGAATTCTACAACAAATTGGTTGAAAAATATTCTTACGTTTTACAGTACTTTTAATGTCGGAAGTGATTACTTAATTTGGATTTTTAACTATCGCATAGAAAGCAGAAAAGCCTTGGAAAAAATCTTGTATTGAAGGTAGTCCGCACACCACAGAGAGGCCTGTTTGAAGACCATGAAAAGATTTTTGCAGGGTATGAGAGATAAGATTGAAAAAGGATAACAATTTACAGCCTACAATGGAAATGAATGAATCTCTATGAAACCCTTTTAGCGGATGTCCTTGTTGGACGTGCTGATGATTTTGATTGTTTGGTATTTAAAATAAAATACGTCGATTAGCAATGCGGAAAGTGAGAGTGAATAATCAATGAATAGTAAACAGTGATAAATGGTTAAATGATTAATGATAAGTGATTCTTTATTTATCGGTAAGTAGGTATATATACATTTCAGAACGGGGCGCGTGAGTGCGCCCGCAATATATTTTTATCTCCCTCTGTGCATGCCGAGGTGGTCGATCGAAATATTGCAGACGTCGCGAATAATATTGTGGGTAGATAATTTGCTGGCGAAAACGGCGAGACAGCGCGATGCGTTCTCTTTCTACTGTGGAATGTATCGTAAATAGTATTTGCGTGTAAACAATATCAATGTTCTGGTATGCGACCTTTGGACATGTCCGAAGGTCGTTTCGTCAGTCGTTGACCGTGCGTGTTGACAATATTCAGGGACGACCGTGGTTCCTACACCCTTCTTTCAAAATGGATGAACACAAAATGAAAAAAACCATAAACAAGAAGTATTCCAAAAGTGAATGGCGTGTTTAAAATATCAATAATACTGGATGATCCAAAAAAGAGTGAGTAGTTATGAAAATGTATAATATCACATTTTTATATTTTACTTACTTTTATTTCATTCAGATTAAAAAACACATTTGGGGACATCCAAATTAAAACCTTTAATATTCCCCGAAGGATAGAAATTAAAACCTTAGTAGATATTTTAGATAGTTTTAGGTGAAGTAAAGTGTATGTGTTAAGTGTTCATATAACATATGATCATAAATTTTGACAAGACGTCCCTAAAATGTATTCCAGAAATAACAACAAATACTTTGAGTTTTCAGAAGTTACGCATTTTCTCAATCTTTCATGAGCCAACCTGTTATTTATAATTTTCTTTCAGTTAAATTTCATTTCAACAAATCGATATTTTCCACGTTACTACAAAATTTAGAAGACTGAAATAACGTAAGCATCCTAATTAATAATTTATAAATACACAGGGGTTTGCTATTTACTATAAATTAACAATAAAATGAGGCCATTGTTATAATATTAGGTCCTTACATATGAAATTGGCGTTTTGCCGTACTGGCAACTTTGATCTCAAATATCTTCTCTTTGGTTAGGAATTCCAAATTCAAATTTATACAGCTATTTACTCAAGTATTTGTGTTTCGAAAATTATAATTCATTTGTTTTTTCCTCAATTGTTTTTTTTCTTTGCGTCACTCAGTTTACAAAATGGAAAACTTGAAATATCGCGTTATTTACGAGTACGAGTTCCACCGTGGCACCAGTGCTGCAGAAACGGCTCGAAGGATTAATGATGTGTATGGCGACGGTGCCGCAAAAGAAAACACAGTGCGTTTTTGGTTCCAACGTTTTCGTTCTGGAAATTTCGACCTGCAGAAGAAGCCCCGTAGACGGCCGGAGACCAAAGTTGATAATGAAGAATTGAAGGCTATTGTGGAAGCGGATCCATCGCAAACCACGCCCGAGTTAGCTGCAGGCTGCGGTGTTAGTGATAAAACTGTTTTAATCCACTTGAAGCAAATTGGGAAGGTGAAAAAGCTTGAAAGGTGGGTACCTCACGAATTGAGTGAAGCAAATCAACAAACGCACGTTGACTGCTGCGTTGCATTACTCAACCGGCACAATAATGAAGGGATTTTGAATCGAATCATTACCTGTGATGAAAAGTGGATCCTGTATGATAATCGGAAGCGCTCATCGCAATGGCTGAACCCTGCCGAACCAGCCAAACCATGCCCCAAGCGAAAATTGACTCCAAAAAAGTTACTTGTGAGCGTTTGGTGGACTAGTGCTGGTGTCGTTCACTACAGCTTTCTTAAATCTGGCCAGACGATTACGGCAGATGTCTATTGTCAGCAACTGTAAACCATGATGGAAAAGCTAGCTGCTAAACAACCGAGGCTGGTTAATCGCTCTAGGCCACTGCTGCTTCATGATAACGCTAGACCACACACTGCACAACAGACGGCTACCAAATTAGAAGAGCTTCAATTGGAATGTCTAAGACATCCACCGTACTCTCCGGACCTTGCCCCAACAGATTACTATTTTTTTCGAAATTTGGATAACTTCTTGCAAGGGAAAAAATTCAACTCCGATGGGGCAGTCCAAACCGACTTCAAAGATTTTATTGATTCCCGTCCGAATGGTTTTTTTAGTAAAGGGATCGATGAACTACCTATGAGATGGCAAAAGTGCATAGATAGCAATGGTACATACTTTGATTAAATAAATATATTATATTAAAAAAAAATCAACTTTATGTTCCTCCCAAACAAAACGCCAATTTCATATGTAAGGACCTAATATTTCAAGTTATAATTTATTTTTTCGCTCATTACGCGTGATATATTAACAAAGTTAAGCACAAATAAAAGCAAATGGTGTGTACTTAAAATGCGCCAGGAGAGTAATAAAAATCCCTATTTTATCCACAGTTAACTTATACCAGCGTAATTTTATACTAATCTATCAACAAGATGTTAAAAATATGTAAAGTTTTGGAAGAAAATTGTAAAAATGCGTCAAACTTTCGGTGTTGCTAGATTACATCGCGGTGAAATCACTTAGCTCTTTTTTATAAAGTTGTGTCTGATTTCTCGGATTAAAATTTTATTTTTAGCTTATAGTGTTTTTTTACTGAATAGGATGACCAGATATGACTTAATGTTTGATATATATTATTATACATGTTTTGTACTTTTTTCTGAGATGTTATGGAAACGTCAAATAAGTAAATAAAAAATAATACAGGGACAGTTGACTTGAATGAAAGATATTCTGGCAACGTTAGGATATGGTTGGGAGACATTGAATTAAATGTAATTTGTAATATGGGGGGATAGCTAATAATATTCACTGCATAAAAGTCGAGCTATTCGGTATATTGCTTATTAGAAATAACTAATAAATTATATTACATTATTTGTATCATGTTTCAATGTGTTTTATTTTATTTATCTCGTATTTCAATATTATTTGTATTATTTGTCACCTGTTTCAATATTGTTTGTGTTATTTCAAACCTGTTTCAATGTGTTTTTTTTTTGTGTTATTTTTTTTGTGGTTGTTTGAAACTTGTGTTTTTTTTCTTGAGCTTCAGTTAAGCACGTCTAAAAAAATTAATGAAAGAAAAACCATTAAAACATCTGATATGAAATATTATACTCATGGAATATGCCCCTGCTATATCATGAAAATATATTTGTCAAGTGGTCAGAACTGCTATTCAAAGGAAATTGTAAATTGTGCCGATTTTATGTGTTGTTTATTAATTTATATTTCAATTTAATTTTATATTCATCTTTTGTATAAAAATTGAACGTTTTTTTTATAATTTATAAAAATCATTGCAGATATAAATGTGATATTATCTTTATAGCAGAAGTTTTCATTAATATTATCTTCTTCGAGGCCCACCTAAAATACGTTATTACAGATGAAAATCGTCTACCTTAAAAAGGTTAAAGCCTCCAAATGAAGAAAATCCTGAATAAAATATTAAAAAAGGAATACAATTTCTAAAAGCTTCCGGCCGGAATAATTTAGAACTTGTATGGATAGATGCCATACGGGCCACGCCCACATCGCGTGGTCAAGTAATGTTACAGTTTAATGTTGATACCTCAATCCTAAGTAGTATGTCAAACAGAACCAAAAGAAAAAATGTTATTTTGTTATATTCTGAAATCTAAAAAAATTTATATCATGTGATTATCAAGTTTTTTTTGATAACCGCATAATATTTCTGTTAACGTTTTTTTTTCGTTCACAGTGAAAGATCGGGTTAACCAGTTTCACTCGTATAAAATCGATCGAATATGACCCTTATTAAAACAGATCAGCAGTAACACTTAGTCCAGAAATAGTTGCATTAGTACAAGAGCATGTATAACCATATAGAATGACTAAAATCAACAGAAATAAAGGTAGGAATTAGGGGAAAGTTGATCAAAACCACAGTGCTTCTAATTCAGCACCATCATATTGATACGAATAAGATGAGCGCAAAGTGGATGCCAAATCTCTTGAGTGCTGTGCAAAGGCAACAACAATTAATTACCTTTCATAAGAACATATTTTTGGGCCGGAAGCTTTACTACATATATATAATACGTATTATCCTTACCCCTTAATTATGAGGTTATAATTTCATTTATTGTATGGTTACGTGCATTTCTGACAATTATCCTTGAAAAGTGTCAGAACTTCGTCATTTGAGTGTAACCAGTAATAAATAGACCAGTAATGTACACATACCTACTCGTTGAGTCGGTAATTTACCCCTATATTATTTATCCTCCCTACCAACGTCTCTAAATACCATTCTCTTTACGAGCGATGGTCCCAATAATTACAGGATGCATTTGGTATGAAGCAAGTAGAGTAAACACTTAATTTAAAATTCTTGATGAAATGTGAAGGTTTTATTCTTGAACATATTAAATTCTGCGTTGTTTTAATTTATTTGAAGGGTGTTTTTGATTAATTAAATACAATAATTTTAAATTAACATAAGTGTGTATGTAATGTAAACAAAAAGTAATATTTAATATTACTTTAAAAATATATTAAATCATTTGTACAGATAATTCAAGCGTAACTTAGTTTAAAAAATTTAATAAAATGTTAAAACAAAACATTGAATTTTGTTTTCATTTTTCTTCTATACTACTATATTCTGTAAAAAAGTATCGACCGTATTTAAAGTCACGTGTTACTCAAGTCTCTGTAAGATAATAAAAAAAAACATTTAGTAATCGTAAATACATATTTTTGTTTTTCATCAACGGTACAATGTACGAGTAGCTTACAAAATTATTTTGAAAAATGATGCTTCATTTACAAAATTTACAAAATAATCGAAAAATAAAATAAAACAATTAATAATATTTCCACAAAACTTTAAAAAAGATACATGAACAAAAACAATCAAAAGAACACATAGGTACACGAGTCAAAATGATAAAAAAAAACAGTATACGCAGTTGATCAAATGATACGGGGCCATCTGGAGACAGCTGCTCGCACCTCACCACACTAATTTTATATTATTGCGAAAATAAAGTACAGAATAAATATAATAAAGCTTTCTCTGTGATATGATATATATTCAAGTGTAAGTAATATGTAATTTATTTGAATTAAATTACCTGAGAAAGACTGAGCGTGTATTAAAAGGCATCATAATATATTTCTAATGGTCATAATTAGAAACATATTATGATGCAAAACAATCAAAGTTCATTTTAATTACAAAATAAAACTAAATTCTAATGAATCAATTTATCAAACAAAACTCAAACCATACCACGTCACAAAAGAGAAAATCGAGAATATAAAAAAAATATTAAAAAAACTTGAACACACAAAGAAAACGGAAAAAACATCTGTGTGTAAAACAAAAATAAAATTTGCAACAAGTACATCACTTTACAATTCAAAACTTATTTAAATCCATCATCATATCATAAAGTGACATGCCAAAACCATATAATGAAAGAAAAAGTGATGTGATTTATTTTTATATCCCATATCTAAAACCGTCAATAAAATTAGCAAAAAATTCAATCAAATTGTGAAATTGTTTTTATTTTTTTAAATAATATTAATTATGGTCACCCGAGTTTACAAGGCATCATTAAAAGTTTAAACAAGCAGTCGTTTTTCATATTTCCGAAGATTTAATATCCGCGCAGCTTTGCCCCGCGATTATATGGGGTGCCTTTATATTGCGATACAAAGATTTAGCGGGAAGGTAAATATCCAATGCTGGTCGAAATAAAAAGTAGTTGTTTCAAAATTGGTAGGTAAACAAGAATATGCCTACTCAATAGCGAATGGTAATTTAAGAAGTTAATCCAAAAATTGGATTTGGTTTTTTTTTTCAATTTTTTTCCCAATATAAACGATATGATCTACTTGTGTGTATGTCAAATATGTTTAGAGACTTTCGCAGTTATTCATATCAGTTGTGTAAGGTCTTAAAGAGTGTTGTACCACGTAATTTAGCCTATGAAGTCGATGTTTCGAAAAACTTGCAGATTTCGTTTTCAGAACTTTTTTATAATCAATTTCGCCATAAATTGGATGTGCGTCAAATACCGCTAGGTCCATAGTAGTTTCAACCATAACGTGAGCGTATGGATCCGTCTTAATTCACAGCCGTAACGTGTGCACGTGTGTCCGTCCCACCATTGAGAACAAACGTGGCTTCAATGCTGATTTGAGATGGAATAATTAATGTTAATATTGTGTCACTCCACTGTAAACCAATTGGAATCTGATACATATCTACTTATAGTGATGTAGATTACACACACGCCCTGAAGATGAAAACTACAATAATTTGACGATGATTCCTCACTAATTTATACAAAGATTGGACGGTTATACCTAACTTATTTATTCGAAGATTTGACGATGATTTCTAACTTATTTATTCAAAGATTGGACGGTTATTCCTAACTTATTTATTCGAAGATTTGACGGTTATTCCTAACTTATTTATTCGAAGATGTCAAATCTTCGAATAAATAAGTTCATCATCGTCAAGATGATTCCTAACTTATTTATTCGAAGATTTGACGATGATTCCTAACTTATTTATTCAAAGATTGGACGGTTATTCCTAGCTTATTTATTCGAAGATTTGACGATGATTCATAACTTATTTATTCAAAGATTGGACGGTTATTCCTTACTTATTTATTTGAAGATTTGACGGTTATTCCTAACTTATTTATTCGAAGATTTGACGATGATTCCTAACTTATTTATTCGAAGATTTGACGATGATTCCTAACTTATTTATTCAATGATTGGACGGTTATTACTAACTTATTTATTCAAAGATTTGACGGTTATTCCTAACTTATTTATTCGAAGATTTGACGATGATTCATAACTTATTTATTCAAAGATTGGACGGTTATTCCTAACTTATTTATTTGAAGATTTGATGGTTATTCCTAACTTATTTATTCGAAGATTTGACGATGATTCCTAACTTATTTATTCGAAGATTTGACGATGATTCCTAACTTATTTATTCAAAGATTGGATGGTTATTCCTAACTTATTTATTCGAAGATTTGACGGTTATTCCTAACTTATTTATTTGAAGATATGACGATGATTCTTAACTTATTTATTCGAAGATTTGACGATGATTCCTAACTTATTTATTCAAAGATTTGACGGTTATTCCTAACTTATTTATTCGAAGATTTGACGATGATTCATAACTTATTTATTCAAAGATTGGACGGTTATTCCTTACTTATTTATTTGAAGATTTGATGGTTATTCCTAACTTATTTATTCAAAGATTTGACGATGATTCCTAACTTATTTATTCGAAGATTTGACGATGATTCCTAACTTATTTATTCAAAGATTGGATGGTTATTCCTAACTTATTTATTCGAAGATTTGACGGTTATTCCTAAATTATTTATTTGAAGATATGACGATGATTCTTAACTTATTTATTCGAAGATTTGACGATGATTCCTAACTTATTTATTCAAAGATTTGACGGTTATTCCTAACTTATTTATTCGAAGATTTGACGATGATTTCTAACTTATTTATTCAAAGATTGGACGGTTATTCCTGACTTATTTATTCGAAGATTTGACGATGATTCCTAACTTATTTATTCAAAGATTGAACTATGATTCCTAACTTATTTATTCGAAGATTTGACGATGATTCCTAGCTTATTTTTTCATAATTTTAAATATTGCCAACTAGAGTAAGACAAATGTAACATTTTTTCGCTTGCATTTCTCATTATTCTTTTCATAATTATTATTTTTCATTTAAAAATATTAATATTCCACTGCCAGTTAATATCTCGCCTTTTTCGCCAGTTTAAATATTTTAATCTAAAAAATACCATTTTAAGATAAAACTTTGTTAATCTCTAAGATATTTCGTTCCATGTTTAAAAATGTTTTATTTAGATATTTTACTAATTGTTTTATCGATTTGAGTCAAAATTATATTCTTATTTTATAAATGTTTACTGACAAATTTTTATTTATGTTATAAATGAAAACGGTTCGCTTATTTTTATGAAAAGAATTATTGTAAAATAAAGTAAAATTGTAAATGTTTCTTTTTGTTATATTTTTTTCTTCCTGTATAATGAATGACAAAGAAGAATCTTGATATATAAACGGCAAAAAAAAACAGGAAAGAAAAATACAAATGCCAAAAAACCTTTTGTTATCTGCTTTGGGTAAACCTACCTGGGTAGATTACTCAAAATTGGGTGAGAGTGGGTTTTGTTTGAATAATATGTTGAAATGATATAAATATCATTCATTGATATATGTTTGTTCTTTTTTTATATCATGAGCGGTCAGATAAAGAGGTAATATCAGCACTGACATGACAAAACTGGGACCAAAAGTAAGAAAAAAAGAGAGAATAGTTAGTAATAACAATACTTGCGTTATATAATGCAATCATTAACTTGAACATGAATGTAATATTTTCATTGTAAATTATTCCCATTTTTTTAGTGGCTGCTTAAATGTTTAAAGATTTTGAAAATAAAGACCATATTATTTGCTTCCCATTTTTATTGATTTCTGTACACTTAAATATGATTGGCGTTCAATTAGTATTACATCGGTTAAAATGATTTTTCTTATAAGTGTTATTGGGTAACCAAGGAAAAAATGGGAAGCACTGTCTTAATGAGAAGCGAAAATATCGAAATGATCCAATAGTTTATTGTTTTATGTATAATAAAAAAATGGGCATAACAATTACCAACAGATGGAGACGTTTTGTTTTTCCTTGGGTTCTGTTGAGATCAAACCCAAAATTCGATTGGAAGACAAGTGCTATAATTTCCATTTATATGAAAAAAATTCTTCTTATAAAATTAAATTCTCTAAACTTGAGAAAATAAACTTTATTTTGTCTTAAAAGAAAATGTTTTCATTCGGATTCGATTTTTATATTTTTACGTGGATTGGAGTAAACATTTTTGTTAAAATCAAGTTTTTTATATTTTTTCCTCCATTCATAAATAAACCGCAACTCAAGATGTCCACTTGAAGTTTATATTTACATTCTCTCATAAAATAAGGAAAAAATGCCATAGAAACAATAAGGATTGAATATTTTTTCACAAACCCTTATGCTTGAAGGATAACAAAGGTTTTGAAACGGAACGTTTAATCCTTGTGAAAATACCAAGGATTGCTTCTACTTCGTCTTATCCGACTATAGAATACAAGAATGAGATTTTTAAGGTTTATTTGGAGATGATTTTTAGGACTTTTTTTTCGTATTTTCTTTAGGAGTAAAAGCCAAAGGTTAATTGCAAGGCCGAATCTAAATGTTCAATCTCTTCTTTAATCTCAGAAGGTCCGTAGATGAGTTAAGCTAGGCGGATGAGAAAACAGACGAGAAAGGCGGAGAAGAACATTATGGTGAAGAAAGTAGATTTTGCATGATGTGTTGATAGTTCGATAAGATATGAAAACTAAACATAATTTAAACGAGTACTGTAGAATATGTGATTGGACATTTAGGCTTAATTGCTTTTTTTTTACTTTACTTGGATTTTCGTTTGAATAAATTAAAAATGTTATCACTTGAAAATATATTTTTATGTAATTAAATAAGCGTCCAGATGATTTATTTATCTGTCACAAAAGGTATAGTGGAGTTAAAAAAACTTTTTTTTGCAAACATGTCAGTTTTTTTTTCTGAAAAAAATACTGTTAGTCGTACCTAAACTTGATTCCTGAAAAAAATATTTCTTACTCCAATTCGTAGACCCTTTCAAACTGACTTATCTTGGTTTCTCACGGGAGCAATGCTCGGAACTCACTACCTTAGAAACAAACAAAGATAAGTACACCCAAAAGAAGCATCGGTATGGATGCAGAAACACATGTGTTTATTATTTTTTATAATTATCTGAATAAATTATTATAGTCAAAATTGATACATTGTAACATACTGGGTGTTAACATAAGTTGTGTCCGTTTTTTTTTTTCAATTTAAAAATGAGCACCAAAAGTAAAACAAAATGGTAAAGGGTATACGTCATTCGAAAAAAGATTTTCTGCTCTACGAGATGTTGTGTTTGCTTTAACGTAACATGTATTATTTTATATGATTACAAGCCTTCAAAATGGAATGTCAAGTAGACGAAATTAAGCATTTTCGACACCTACTTCTGTTCACGTTCAATCGAGGGTATAAAGCTGCCAAAGCTGCTCGCGATATTTGCGAAGTGTACGGTGAAGATGCTATGACTTAAATGACAGCTCGTCGATGGTTTTTGCGTCTCAAAGACGGTAATTTCGACCTGAAAGACATGGAGCGTTCCGGACGACCAGTGGACTTCGATGAGGACCGCTTAAACCATACCATCGAGCTACACATAGCCACAAGCAAAGGTTCTTTTACCGCATCATTACTGGTGATGAAAAATGGTTTGAAAATGATGATGAAAAATGTTTAAAGGGGATCTTCATGAATAATATGGTTTAAGCGGTTCTCAACGAAGTCAACTGGTTGTCCGGAACGCTCCATGTATATCTGGTCGAAATTACCGTCTTTGAAACGCAAAAACCATCGACGAGCTGTCCTTTTATTCATAGCATTTTCAGCGTATACTTCGCAAATATCGCGAGCAACTTTGGCAGCTTTATTTCCTCGATTGATTGCGAATAGGAGGTGTCGAAAATGCTCACTTTCGTCTACTTGACATTCCAATTTGAAGGCTTGTAATCAAATAAAATAACATATGTAACGTAAAAGCGAACACAATATCTTGTAGAGCAGAAAATTTTCTTTCGAATGACGTATAACCGTTACCATTTTGTTTTACTTTTGGTGCTCATTTTTAAATTTGAAAAAAAAAAACGGACACAACTTATGTTAACACGTAATACAATTAAAGTAGATTTTTTTTTTATTTCTACATTTTTTTATTCTTATGGTATTCCTCAATATATTCGAATTGGTGATGCAAAATTTATAAGCGTGGTCTGGACATTACAGTATCTTCGACTTCATGAATTGAGCATTCGGGTATAAAACTACAGAAGTAGGCACAGATCTTGTAGTTATTTAAAGCAAGTGTTGTGACAATGCTACCGCACATGAAAAAACAAGAGGAAATACTTTACTTTTATTTGTATACCGTTGGAAATCGAACTGGAAATTCCTGGATAAGAGTCAAGCTTCTTACCATCTAAGCGTCACCATTAGGAAGATACATTACTTCCACAAGTCGTTTTGATCCATTGTTACACTTGATCACGCTTTACGCGATATACTTATAACGCGGTTTAAATATAATGAAGAAAAAAATACAAAGAACCGATTGGGAGTTCCTCGATTGAAAAGAATACGTTGTGTCTTCTAAATCAACATAAAAATAATACAGTTTATTTTTCCATTTTCATGTCGTTTTTTTATCGTTTGACATCAATCTTACCCGGATTAACATAGATTAATTTCCCTATAAATGCGTTTCTAGTTACGCAATTTTCCTAATTTATTCGTAAAGCGAAGAATACACGTAAATATTTTTTAGTCGTATGAAATCAATCTTACCCGGATTAGATTCATTTCACTGTAAATGTGTTTTTAGTTACACAATTTTCCTAATTTATTCGTAAAGCGAAGAATACATGTATTTGTTTTTCAGTTGTATGAAATCAATCTCACCCGGATTAGATTCATTTCACTATAAATGTATTTCAAGCAACGCAATTTTCCTAATTTATTCGTAAAGCGAAGAATACACGTAAATATTTTTAAGTCGTATGAAATCAATCTTACCCGGATTAGATTCATTTCACTATAAATTTGTTTTTAGTTACACAATTTTCCTAATTTATTCGTAAAGCGAAGAATACATGTATTTATTTTTAAGTTGTATGAAATCAATCTCACCCGGATTAGATTCATTTCACTATAAATGTGTTTCTAGCCACGCAATTTTCCTAATTTATTCGTAAAGCGAAGATACATGTATTTTTTTTTCAGTCGTATGAAATCAATCTTACCCGGATTAGATTAAATTCCCTTATAATGTGTTTCTAGTTACGAAATTTTCCAAATTTATTCGTAAGGCGAAGAATACTTGAACATGTATTTGTTTTTCAATCCTATGAAAAGTTTTTAAACTAATACTCATGCAAAACATAAACTGTACACTTTTATTAACAATAAAAAAACATTCATTGTTTAACAACCTGAAATGTAAACTCCGGACAAACATTACTTAAAAAATGAGACAAAAAGGATTTTAAACAATAAGACAAAGGTTTATGTTGCTTAAACAAGACGAATTCAACGGAAAAGCAAAGTTTGTAAAATAAAAACTGAAATAAAATAAATCTATAAACTTTCAATCTTCCAACGCAAGAAACTTAAAGACTGACTGAATTTCAGTTGGTAAGGCAGACAAAAGCTCTTTCAGGAATAAGTTAACCTTTAACTACCTCCTTGGTAAAATTTATCTGCCAGGTTTATTGAAAATTTATCAAGAAGAAAATGGAAAGCTTAAGTTTGTTAAGCAAATAAAAGCCTTCTAAGAAAAAAATTTAGAAGTTTAGATAAATAAAGTCATCTTTTTCGATAGAAAGTGACCGTTGTTTATTTTTATATAAAAACTTAAATTATAATATTGATATAAAAAAGAAGTTTTCAAATAATTTTGTTAAAAACGTAATGTTAAAAAAATATGAAAAAAGTGGGTTAAACTAGGTAAAGTTGTTAGATCACAGAACCTTAATTAAACGAGTATTTTTTTTTATAAAAACCTTAATAAACCCTTTTAATTTTTAATACAGTTTTGTTTGTTTCAAATGCACCCTAGCAGATTTTTTTTATTTATTTACGAAATAAACAACACTAAAATGTCCTTCACATGTCACAGTTACAATTGTAAAGTTCAAGTTATCGTAACAATATATTCCGAAAAAGCTTAAAGCTTAGAGTTATTAGAAAATTAGAATGCTTAAATTTTATAAAATATGATGTATGAAAATACCAAAACGAAAAATAAAAAGATTAAATACATAAATATCATCACGCCGAAGCGCTTGTGGGTTAGGCAGAGTAAACAGAGCTCCAAAACTTCTAGCCAAAAACACAAACCTTATTTCCACCACATTTGTACAGATTGCTTTAACTGTCCCGTGATTCTAGAAGCGCTAAATTTATATATGTTATACCTAATAAATATAGCCGTGCAAAGAATCACCCTCTGTTCTACATACCAATTTACAGAACAAATATCATGGTTAAACACTCAGTCACGCGTGGTATAGATATATTGAACCAACTGAATGACACTGTGAATATATTTTCGGCACCACCTAGCAGTTTGAGAAGAATCCTGGATGATATTCTTCCTAACGAAGAAGCTAACTCCAGAAGCAGACCTTATTTGTGTAACAGAAGAAATTCGTGCAAAGTGGATAAAAAACTCACATTCTTCAACTACTCAAACTCACTTCACTTTTTTAAATCTAGTCCACTTGTTTGAGCTACGTTTTCGTCGTCCTACCTCATTCGCGAACACCTTCCACTTGTGAATTGAGTCGTCAAGATGTAAACCTACTCTGGAAGATGGTGAAGGTAAAAATCCGCTCTGTACATAAATTAATCGAAAATATTTTGTTTTTCATTGTGTGTCTGTTAAAACTTATTATCGGATTCATAGTATTTATTGTTTCTTGAGGCATACAACATAAAATATATTACGTTAACATTGCATTTACATTTAGAGCAGCTTCTAGAGCGGGTTTTGCATCTTGACGACTCAATGGTACGCTCGCTTTGGTATTTTTTCGTCATTAATTATCACACATGTCCAAACCATATTAAAGCTCCTTCCGTTATCTTACAATCAAAACATTCATTTTATCCAAACATTCATTTCTGATGTCTTCATTTTACTTTCTTTCAAAAGATGACATTCAAGAAATTTATCTTGGTGCAGGCATCTCCACAACATTAATCATAATTGTATCCTTCTTATGCCAAGTAAAAGTCCCACTAACATAAATCAATGTGAAAACCAACAGACTTTTATGTTTTTTAAATTTTTGCTATATTTGAAATAGCGCGACTGTTGTTTGTTATACTAAATCCTCCGTTAATCTTGTACCCTGTCACTACCCTAATTTCAATTCCCCTTTAACTCGACATTCACAAGTAAATATACAAATAAAGTTAATTTCACAGGAATAATACAAAATTTGAGTAGAAACAATAACAACTCAGGGGCAACAAAGGAAACGAGAATACGAAATAAAATAACATCTCAGGGGCAACAAAGGAAACGAGAATACGAAATAAAATAACATCTCAGGGGCAACAAAGGAAACGAGAATACGTAATAAAAATGAATAACCTGTTATTCAGTGAATATCTAAGATTAAGCAAATGCTGGAAAAAAAAATCAAAGTTATTTATCGCCTAATAGAAGTCCATTCCACCCAAATACAAAAAAATGTTAAGAGGTCTCAACTCATAACCAGACTAGATTATTTTTTTATTAAATTTGACATATACAGAAGTTCAATCCACAACCCGCGAGTCAGAACACAGTCGTCAAACGTTATTCTTCTCTCAACTTCGTAAGACTTCTTATCACTTCATCAATAGATACTGTATGATACTCAATTATTTAACACGGTGCTTCTTCTGGTATTTTTAAGGCCCTAGTATGTCATATGTAAGGAATCCGTAATCCAATCCATATATCAGAGATAGTGTGATTAGTGATTTTAAGACTACCGTTTTGATTTTCAGTGTTAGATGGTGACTATCAAACACTCGCTCACGAAGAACACAAAACATCAAGGAAGCTGTACTTAATCTATTATGAATCTTGTCTAATTATTCTTCTTCTTTTAGGCCTGTTGGCCTGTTATGGTCCTGCATCATCGTTTTCTTCTTGTGACGTCGACTGCCAGCTGTCTTTCCATCTTTTAAGAGGTTGTCCTGGAGGTCTGCTTGCTTGGGGGATACTGTCCCTGGTCATTCTTACAGCTCTTGGTTCCGCCATTCTGGATACATGTTTGTTCCAGAACTTTCTTCTCTGTCGAATGAATCTTGTCATCTTTGTTAAATTTGTCATTCACAATATTACCCATTTAATTAAAATGCTATACAATTCTATGATTTTTCCATGTACAATAATGTTTGTATTGGATAAAATCTTGGTTTTGGAATCATTTAATTTGAAACCAAGTGCTTATTAAACTTAAAGGTATATACCAAATACTAGCTAGAAAAAAGTGATTAACCGCGAGACGTGAACCAGCGACCATCAACACAAAAGTTCTACTGTACCAAAAATAAATCAAATATAATTTTAAACTACGCTAAGTAGGCCACGAAGATTGATTATATTGAAAATTAAGATAGTCTGACCGTACAGCATGCTCCTGAGGCTATTGTTAAACAATCAATTAAGTATACGCTGAAACTTCGACAGGATCCAAAATAGTCGGTAGCCCGAGTACGTTCTGCTGGTAATTCAAGTAGAGAACCTTAAGATCTTAAGGTAGGTAGTCGTAAATGGGTAAGTGGAACACATCGTACAGGATCAAATCGTCCTGTGAGACTATTTTGCAAATAAAATTGAATCTTAAGGATCTCCGAAACATAATAAGGGTTAAGGCTTTTCTTTTATTTTTCTAAATTGAATTTGTATTGTACAGTTTCATAGGAGTATTTACATTCTTTTTTTTATTTTTCTTAACAAATTATTTTCTTTTGTATAGAGGCATTCCATGTGAAATCATCACAATTGTATTGAAAATTCTACATTACTCCTTTAAAACTTTTCGATATTCAATTTCCATTTTATACCTTTTTGCCGTATTTATTAATTGTATCGTATATAGCAAAACTGGCATACTTACCAAATATGTTTTTTTCAACATATTTGCATGCAGAGAAGTGCACAATATAATAGCCGCAACTACACCTTCCTTTCCTTACATTAAACTTTTCTTTTGCAATATTTTTAGTCAGTCAATAAGAATGGGTTCGAATCCTTACTAAGAGAGCCCATGAGAAGACAATTTTTTAAACGGCGCTATATAACAGAATTAAAAATTTCATTTTCGATTTTCTCTAATACATAAATAATAATAAACAAAATCTCTAATAATAAACACTTGAAGAAAAACTACTTGCCAAAAAAACTGCAAATAATTATTTTTGGTGCTTTCTATAGGTACCAACGTTAAACCAAAACTAAATAAAATCTAAAGGAGTATGATAGAAAGTGTAAAATGAATTGATATGAAATAACTCGGTTTTTATCTTTTTTAAATGCACAAGAAACGATGAAGGGCCTTTGCCTGTTATATACTTATATGTTATTATTTCTAATTGTTATTTTATATCAGTCATGTCAATTTTTATATTTTATGCAACATTTGAATTTTAATTAATAAGTTGTAAATAAACCGAATGACATTAAACCAGGGCTGTGGAGTCGGAGTCGGAGCCGGAGTCGTGGAGTCGGAACATTTTAGGCGGAGTCGGAGTCGGAAAAAATCGACCGACTCCGACTCCGTTTAATTATTTTAACATTTTCTTTAATGAATAACGTTACGGTATGTGTTAACCAGTTAACCTCTCATCGTTTCATGCCTGATACTATGCAGACTTTTATAATCGCAATAAACCCCAAAAGGGGATTACGTTCAGTTTACAGTTTTTACAAAATTAGATATAAAAACAGCAATACTGCGATATCCTGAAATTATTCAAGATTCAGCGCTGACCGTCACGGCCTTACCACTTAGCACCTACACAAGTTAAGAGCTTCTTTTGAGACTTATTTTGAGATCTAATTCCATTTAGACCACGAATACCAAAAAAAGATTTATATAAAGTATATTTACTTTCAAAAATCTTATCTTGTGTTCTATTCAATATTGAATCAAAATAATAATTAACAATGTTAATAAGATTTAGTTAACGTATGAAAACAAATGAAGCAACCTTTTTATTTTATTTTAAAGTGTTTTCTTATTTTTTTTTAATACCTACCTGTGTTGTTTTTCTAATTATTTTAAAAGTCTCATTTAATTCTTTTTTTAAATATTAATATATATTTTTAATATTATTTTAGTGTGAAGATATTGCTTAATGCGTTTTGTTTATATATTTTTTTATTAAATTGTTTCATTTGTGTACGAATATAATTAATTTTTAATTTAAACCTGTATCCATTATTAATAAGTCAATATAAATACATTAGGTAGACGCAGTAAATTATAAAATAAAATAAAAATTGAAGTCAGAGTCAAGAGTTGGAGTCGGAGTCGGTGTCGGAGTATAAAATAAAGCCGGAGTCGGAGTCGGTAAATTTTCATCCGACTCCACAGCCCCTGCATTAAACATTAAAATGTAAAAAAAATCTACTCTATAAACTTAAATCAAAGTGACAGTTTGGTTTCGCTTAACAAATGTAAAGTGAAACAAGCTGGTTATTTAGATTACAGATAATTGTGAGATTTTTTTCATATTTCGGTGTTAAATTATTATATTCAATAATGTAGTTAACAAGTCATAGATATTTATACAATCGAAATCTTACAAATAATTAAACACTTATATGTTATATTGCAATTTTACTAATAATTTAATATGATATATATTGTAACAAATAATTTCAATTGTATACAGTTTAACAGAACACTAAATCAGGTGTTATGTATAATACAAACACGTTTATTAACTGTTGTATTATGTATACTAACAGTTATATGTAACGTGTATAGTATAAAGCATCTAAGGCGTTCGTTTTTTGGACATTTGTGACATTTATAGAATAAACATCACGCTATAGGATTTAAAGCACCCTTATATCTAAAGTTGCAAAAAAAACTATTAATGGATACATTCAACAGACACGAGTGGCTCTCTGGGGGATGTGTGTGCATTTTCCCAGGGTACTTTTTCATCGTTTCATCATTTCCCGTTCGTGCAAATACCATTTCACACCGCAATTTTGAGCCTCACAAAGTCTGGAAGGCAAACACACGCTTCATTGAAGCGGAAACACTTCCTATGAGCGAAATCTATTTTACATTCACTATGTGTTAAAAAACATTTATGTCATGGCCGCATTAATTTAACACAGCATTGTGTAATTATTGGAATATGCGTTGTAAGGACCGTTTGATTTTCAAACTACTTAGAGGTTGTACTCACTCGTCCTCAAGAGTTTTCAACGGAATTTGACATAGGTTATAATGCATGCCCTCAACCTAAGGCGCTGGAACTTGAATGGGTCAAAATTGATTAGATTCATTACCTCTTCTTATGTATCCACTAATAAAGAGTTTTGAACGGAATTTGACATAGGTTATAATGCATGCCCTCAACCTAAAGCGCTGGAACTTTAATGGGTCAAAATTGATTAGATTCATTACCTCTTCTTATGTATCCACTAATAAAGAGTTTTGAACGGAATTTGACATAGGTTATAATGCATGCCCTCAACCTAAAGCGCTGGAACTTTAATGGGTCAAAATTGATTAGATTCATTACCTCTTCTTATGTATCCACTAATAAAGAGTTTTGAACGGAATTTGACATAGGTTATAATGCATGCCCTCAACCTAAAGCGCTGGAACTTTAATGGGTCAAAATTGATAAGATTTATTACCACTTCTTATGTATCCACTAATAATAACTTAAAATTCGATCTCTGTAGAACCAAATTTCTTTTTATGAGGGTCTTACATCAATATCTAAAAACCTATCGCCTTTTTTTTTTAATCCACAATACAAAAGTTACAATAAATATCGTATGAATGGAAAAGTGAAACATAGAGTATAAGTATTCAACAATGCAAAAACCCCGTTTTGTGGATAAAGAGAACCATATGATTTGGCAAATCTATGTTGAAGTGGACTTATTTTTTAATTGCATATTTCACTTTTTTGTCCAAATTACAAAAAAAAATCATAATCTATGTTATATTAACATCCTTACACATACTTAAATAATTTTCAACCACTTAATTATCTCAACAACCACATCCAAATTATATCCTACAACTTCTCATCATACGCACAACATTCGTACCAGTTTTTCAATTTTTTTTTCATTAAAAAATACTAAAATAATATAATAAATTAGTGTTTTTTTTTCATTAACAAATATATAATTGAAAAATTGCGAAAAATTTAATTTTTTTTTCAAAAGACTTCCAATCAAAGATTCCACGCTCGGATAATAAAACAAAGCAACGCTTTTCCTTTGATGTGGATGGTTCAGGCATCTTTCCATTTTTTTGGAAATTAAATGGATAGGATCGCATTTATACGCGCCGGTAGAAATACCTTCGACAGGAACTCCTTATTACGTGCTCTACTATTAAAACTCCTAATTTCTCGCTCCCTTGAGAAAGAACCACTTTGTTTATTATTTTTTGAGTTTAAAGGTGTGCCATCATAAAATTTCCATTTTCTCGCAAAATTTTCCTCACCTCAAATTATGTATTAACGCGTGGTATTGGAACCAAATTCAATATTTGATCTTATTTTGGTTCTTTCTGATTAAAATATTTGCTGCCTTACAAACATTAAAACAGAAAGCGGTTAAATTTAAAACATAACATCATTTGTAAAAGAAAAACAATATTAATTTGTAATTTTAAGGTCAACCCTACATCAAGAGAAAATAAATTGTCTATACCTGAAACAAAGGTTGAACTACAATAGCTTATCAATCTAATTTAAATTTGAAACAGTTTTTACAGAAACGAGACAATATCTAATACAGCTTACAAATCTTTTTTTTTTGAAGTAACGAATTTAATTTATTTAAATTCCAATGCTTTCTCAGACGGTTCTTCACTTCTCCTTTTTACATTTTTTTTCTAATTTAAAATTAAAAAGACAGACTTTCTTCGAGGATTTTTTGAAAATGTATTCATTACGAAAAAGATTTTAAATGACGGAAAGGAACGCTGAAGGAGGTTTTTATTTCTGCGTTTTTCTTTTGTTTACAGTACACGTACTAGTTCATTGTTTGAGAGTTAAAGCTTTAGAAAAAAAAAAAGGTTTTAGATAAAAACTAGAGACTTAAAGAGAATATAAAGGTAAGTATTTTTTTCTGCTTTGATGTCAATCGAAAAAAGTGTTTTGATTATTTAAATTTTGATACAAATATTATAACAAAAAATAAGCGAATATTTTAACAAAAAAAACTAATTTGATATTTATCACAGACGACAAGGGTTCTTTAATTGTGATTTTAAGAGAGACAAAATTATTATGAAAGTAGAATGATGCACTGAGAAGAATATATAATGTGCGGATGTATATATTGTATTGTATTACACTTTGATTGTACACAATACAACTTGGAGGGCGTATTTCTACGCAACAATCTCTTCCAACTGACCAGAAAGATATTAAAGAGGCCTTAAAAGAAAATCAGATTGGAATCCTTTTTAAAATATCTTGGTTGAAAGATAGGCGCCTTACAAACTAGATCATGGAGGCCATGATATAAATAAATAAAATAAATAAATAAATATTAGGTTTATTGACAGCAACATAATATGTACAAGATCACACCTGAATAACACTTCTAAAAACACATAAGTTGTAGACAATACATCAAACACAGAAGCTGTCAAAAGGTCTGGGCTCATCTAATAGCATCCCCTCGGCCAAAATACACCCCACAAATATAGGGCGAACCCAGCCACGGGGACACCAGATGTTTTTCAGCCCACACCCTTAAACACGTAGAAACAGGAATATATACAAAAAAATAAACACAGAAAATAAATATAGTAGATGACATATGATATGATAGAATTAGAAATATAATTTTTAAGGATGTCTGTGTTCTAAAAACTGAAAAATTGGGTGAAAAATAGCATGTAAGGGTAGTTTGGACATATTGAACGAAAAAGTGACGAAAGATTTACTTAGCAAACTTATATTGCAAGTATATGTCGAATTTCATAATTATAATGCATACAAAAGGAACAAGAGTTCAGACAACATCAATAAAGCGCGGTGAAGGGGTACTTCAGATTGCAATGCAATGTTTGAGATTAATTGTTTGATGCGTTTACATTCCACTTCTATCAGATGTGTACATCTACAGTCATCACTATGAGGACATCGAGAGACTGTTATCCGAACTCAGAAATAATTGTTTGTGGTAACTTGAACAATTCCATACAGAATTTCAAACGGATTCATTTAAGCTGAATAAGTGTTCACGGAAGTTGATAGATATGTTAAATCTCACTAGTCTCTCAAATTCATATTAATTGCCCAGCTATTTGCCGAACGAAATTGCAATGATACTTTCTGATCGTACAGTAATGTCTGATTAGATCCTGCATTTTAAATGGATGATCAAATAGACTGTCCTAAGTTAAAATAATTAATAACCTTTAAAATATCTTAGATTAGTATGAGATTGCAAGATGCATTCGTGTGCGCGAGTTATATAACTAATTATTCGTACCCAGTTTACATCGTTTGGGTAATGGGTATGCTGCAGTGTCGGACATATTCGAAAAAAAAGTGTCGTTAATAATTCTCTCAGGGACCGTTTTTTGGTTGTTTGTACCATTAATCTGGCGCCACGGGGTGACTGTAATGTTTTTTGGTTGTTTGTACCATTAATCTGGCGCCACGGAGTGACTGTAATGTTTTTTGGTTGTTTGTACCATTAATCTGGCACCACGGGGTGACTGTAATGTTTATTGTGGTTTTCTTCTGTTCGATTTTTTCTCTCTCCAACTTTTCAAGATTCCTAAAAAAATATCAAAATTACGTTTAATGTTTTTTTATGTATGTAAGTGCATGAATTACATAATGTATTTTTGTGTTTTTCACATGGATTTATCAAATCATTTTAGGCCTCTACGAATTTGGGAGTCCTGGCCTATAGCCCCTTGAGTCATATGGTAAATCCGAGCTTGTCACGAACAGAATGCTTACAAAGCGTTGATGTGACTAAGTGACATGACTTTTACTTTGAAGTGTGATTCTCGCAAACACTACCATTGCTGGGGACGCGTTTTAGATTACGATATTTTTTTTTAATAATAACGATTAAAAAATATCACAACCTAAAAGGCATCCCAAAGAAATAATGAAACACAAGTCAACGAATTATTATGTTTGTTTAAAAGGTTTTTTTTTTCAAAATTTAACATTTTCCCTTAATTTGTAAACAAGTCAGAATAAAGAAATATACAATTGTATGTGCTGTACTAGTTAGAAGATACCTGACCTCATTAAAAATACAAGAAGGAAAAAAATATTCCCTCCTCTCGAATTCTGTTATTTAAAGAATAAAGTAATTTTAAGAATTTTGGAAAAACCTACGTTTCAGAAGAATAAAAAAACACAATCAAGCTTTTGAATATAATATATACAATAACACTGCATTAATGATTGGATCGACCTACGCAAAAAATATTTTTCAAATTTATTACTAGGAATAAATTTAACTACGGATACTAATCGATTGTTGAATTTTCTGCCCACGCTGATATTAAATAAATCATGTTCCATCCCTGTTTTCTATATTCATCCCCTTGTATTGTATTAACCTTTTTTGTATACTTTCCTTTAGGTCATTACTGTGAATCTCAACCTTCATCAAATTAGAATATGATTTTAAATTGTCTTCAGTTCATAGGTATCAAGCGATGAATCTTAAGCTAGTTTGAAGAAAATATTTGAAAACACTTAAATTTAACTTATAAAAACAACTAAAAAGTTACATTGACAACCTTTGACACCTAGTTGGTAGGCCGCCTCCAACCCGGATTTGTTTGTTGTTAGTTGGTAGGTCACCTGTCCAACCCGGGTTTGTTTGTTGTTAGTTGGTAGGTCACCTGTCTAACCCGGGTTTGTTTGTTGCGAGTTGGTAAGTCACCTGTCCAACCCGGGTTTGTTTGTTGTTAGTTGGTAGGTCACCTGTCTAACCCGGGTTTGTTTGTTGCGAGTTGGTAGGTCACCTGTCCAACCCGGGTTTGTTTGTTGTTAGTTGGTAGGTCACCTGTCCAACCCGGGTTTGTTTGTTGTTAGTTGGTAGGTCACCTGTCCAACCCGGGTTTGTTTGTTGCGAGTTGGTAGGTCACCTGTCCAGCCCAGGTTTGTTTGTTGTTAGTTGGTAGGTCACCTGTCCAACCCGGGTTTGTTTATTGCGATCTGGTAGGTCACCTGTCCAACCCGGATTTGTTTGTTGCGAGCTGGTAGGTCACCTGTCCAGCCCAAGTTTGTTTGTTGCAAGTTGGTAGGTTGCCTGTCCAACCCGGGTTTGTTTATTGCGAGTTGAATTCCCTATAGTACAATAATTTCTTAAATACTTGTGCTCTGATTTAAGACTTGTTCATATTTTTTTGGTGGATTGAAAGAGATCGACATATGTAAACAAACTTCCAAAAAGGCTTTACTTATTTATTTTTTAACAGATTTAATTTATAACACAATCTTATGATTGCTTAAGTATCAAAATCTTTTAATCGTTTAGTTTCATCATGCCGCTTTTGTATAATATAAGTTGACGAATTATTAATATATCATTAAATCTTGTTTGTGCTCCCATGATGATGATGGGAAACCCTTAAAACCGGTAAGGTTATACCGTTATACAATATAAAGCAGTAAATAAACAGTGTTTGAATAAACAAATTACAATGTCCTTAAACTTCCACAGTATTAATGCCTAAACTAAAAATATTATATTATTTAATCGATCAAGAACAAAAACCACGATTATAAAATACATCCATCACATGATGCCTCTCAACATGTGTAAGTCAGTGACGTAAATATGTTGTAGAGCGTGGCCGGGAGATAGCACTGGTCACAATATTAATTTTATTTTACATTTCATACATAATTAACCCAATAACATCAAACAACGAGAAAAAATAATTATTCAAAATTATTAATAATGCTCACGCGTCTCTGTAAAATGACTCAGTTATGCCTACAAAGTTTATTAAGTAATTCAATTCTTAATTTATCCTCCGAGATGTAGAACATATCAATATCGAAAAATTCATTCAACAATGTTATTCCGTGTGTGGACGGTGATGCTATTGTACTGTGTGCAACCAACACCCATTGTACTGTATAAAAAAGTGTAATGCAATACAATATTTACTTTTAAATAATCGATTATTTTTAGAATTAAGCAACCATTGTTATGTTTACAAGAGAGTTATTAGAATTTTAATAGTATAAATGTTTATTGTAATTTATTTTTATCAAATTACAATGTCTTTAAACCTTCACAACGTTAATGCCTTAACTATAAACAACATTAAAATATTTTTTGATGCAACATATGAAACACTGTGGAACGAAATTTCAAGAGTTATCAGATGTGTAAAAACCTTATTCAAGTTCAAGGGAGAACCAAAAAAATGAAGCATTACTTGAAATATTATTTCACCCTTATTTTATTTTTTTACCCCACCCCCTATCCTTCATTGAATTCCTTTCCTCTAGTCCTACCATTATCATATAAAGATTAATCATTTCTTTACTTAAATTTAAATAAACATTTTTTTGGGAAATCTGTAAAGGATGAAAAATATTTTACGTTTAGAAAATAAGTTTATTGGTTGAAAGAAATTGTTGTACATCAATAAACTAGCCACGTGTACCACGTATACAAAAAAATAATAAAATAACAAATCCTGACGACTAAACATCCAAGGCCTTTAGTTAACTTTTTTTTTGCTTCTGAGTGTGAACAATATTTCTAATACAAGTATGTTTTTTTATCCATAGCTTTAAAAGTTACTTTTTAGCATACTACTTGCAGTTTACTTTTGTGCACTTTTTTGAAAATGTTCTCATTTCATTCATGACGTAAAAGTTCTACGAAGATATACGAATACATTGAAAATAAACAAACAAAAAATAATTTTGTATTATTTCAAATATCTGAAAAATAATGAAAAAAAAAACATTAGATACAATCTGCTCTCAGAATTTGTTTTTTTATTCAGCAAAATTTGTTGTATTCTTTGGCTGTGTCTAGACACGCCATTATTAACGCCAACGATATCCATTGCGGGAGTTTTTTCAGAGTTATTTTACCCTCGAGCTTTTAATTAAAGGCTTTTCTAGTGATCTATCAGAAGGCTGTATTTGCATACGAAGGGTTAATGACATCAAACTTCGGTACCCTTATTTCCTTAATTAAATGTTTAAATCTAAATAGTTTTCTATTTGAGTAGATTTTATACACAATATGACCGAGTTAACACAAGTGAACCAACAAAAGCTTACTTTGAAATTATACTTTTAAATAAAAAATTAAAAAAATTTCGTGCGTAAAATAATGAAAATAAAAATGTCCATACTAATTGTCACATATGTGTAATTCTTTTTATACAGCGGTTATACTAGTAATTCGTTGTAACAATATCTTATTATTAAAAGAAAACGACCTACTCATTGACTAGCTAAAGACAAAAATAAAACAGTTCAAGAATAAAAAAATTACATCCCATTAAAAAATATTACGGGCCAGTCAACCCTCATCCATTATATGAAATATGACACCCGTTGGGCCTATGTATTGCTTTCGTAACAAACTGGGATCATTCCGCCTGAGGACTCCACTTATGAATTTAAACTCCATTTATTAATTTTTTTTTCAGGTCCTTTGCACATTACAGGATTCCCTAATTCCTACAAGGACCAAACAAAACAAGTACAAAAAAAAACATGTATAAAATAGTTCAACATTTTAAGACGTAAAAACTTTTGTAAAAATTCACTTAAATACTATGACAAAATGTAGCATGTTAGATAATATAAAAAGATTAAATTATTTCAAGTACTACACTTAATACACGAGATTTTTCCTAAAGGAGCTGAGCGATATATGAAATACGTCTTTATGAAGACATACACGGTTAAACAGTGGAATTGCTCTACCTACCGGCATCTTCAAAGACAGGTTGGTTCGACTTACCATATATGTTGATACAGCAATTTATGGGAGCGTCGTCTCAAATAAGTATCCGGAACATACAAACGATGACTGTTCAGGACGGATGGGTCAACTAAATTACCCATGACCAAACAAAAAAATTAACACCCAATCTAAGAGATCTTCCACTCTCTAATGATCTGTAACTAAGCATCCGCAGTAAGAATACACTTAGATAAAGTCAGGGATAATATCCACACTCTCTCATGTAGACAACGGAAAAATCTTTTCTGAACCCCTTCTAGCATGAGTTAATACGTAATCCCTGCTGGCGCAATTACAGAAAAATATTTCAAATGACTTCTGACCAAAGAATTATATAATATTCCAAGTATGTAGGTATCTGTGAATCACTTGGTGGTACGAATTACCAACCCAAGCATCCTATTTGCTTTGTTGCAGATTGATTTGATTTGCAAATCAAACGAAAGGTTGTTTTAAAATAAAACACCTAAGTCCTTTATCCGTCCTAGACAGTTGTTGACCATTCATAAGATAACGGAAATAAGGAATTTTTCGTGCTCCTACAAATGAAATAACAAAACAAAAAACGTCAAAAAACAGTATGTTACGAATGCTCCATTTATATATATTATTGATATCAACCTAGAGTTTCCTACAGTTGTCAACGCTCGATATTTTTAGGAACAATTTACAATCATCCGCAAATAATAAAACGTTTGAGTGAGTAATACTTTTTTTCACATCATTAATAAAAAAAAAGCATTGGTCCTAGATTTGATCCCTGCGGAACACCTGAGTTAACATGGAATTGATCAGATGTAAATACCCCATAAGAGACAAATTATTTTCGATTTCGAAAAAGGTCAGCGAATAACTTTACAAGTGGTAAATCACAGCCAAACTTCCTCAATTTTTTAAGTATGTCATGATTTACTTCGTCAAAAACTTTTGCAAAGTCACTGTATGGACAGTCTATTCGTGTTTTCCCATCTAGTGACTAAGCTACATACTCGTATGTTAGTTGGTGAATGCAACCAAGTTCGTCTCTGTTAAACGGTTAGCTCTGAATCCATGTTGTTCATCTATGCATCGATTTGAGGGGAAATACAACCATATATAAAGTAATTAAAAATGAACTCATATTATTGACCATCGTACTATCAAATATCTTGTTTCTAAAATTTTGATATATTATCCAATTGGGTTGTAGAGTGTGTTATACAAAGACAGAATTACAACAGAAGCAAAACTGGCTGCTCATAAATAGAAGATTGGTCCAACAATTAGACTTTACAAGCAAAATTAAGACATGGTAAGAAAGTGATGAAAATAAGATGAATGCTGTAGAAATAGGAGCGTTGCGTAGAATGTGTAGAATTATAATGTGTGATAGACTTAGGAAGAAAGAAGGTAAGAACAGATACATATTGAAAGAAGAAGCAGTGCTTAAGATGAATAAAGGAGTATTGAGATGGCTCGGCTACGTTAAAGAATGAATGATGAAAATTTTACAAAAATCTATACGAGTATTACAGAATGTATAAAAAAATTGGGAAAACTTAGAAAACATGGCACAAACAAATCAATCCAATTCTAAAAGGGAAGCATGCAAAGTCTTAATAACAAGAGAGTATGCATGACAAGCTATTTTGACGTGGTAGAAGCGTGAGATATGTTCTAATATTAAATGAATTGGAAATCTGTTTTTTTGCCTACTTTGACATGTACTTGACATGACAGTGATATCACTGGAGATCAAAAGTTTATGTATCATTTGAAAAACAACAAAAAGCCAAATGCTGTGTCTATCGAGTGCTTATTTGAAGCTTTTCATAAAGTTTTCATTTACCTTCAACATTTAAAGCAGAAGTTTCTTATCCCATATTTCATGGGGAAAATCTGGTGTGATTATCTCTGTGTAAATCGGGATTGGCCCAGATATATGTATAGGCAACTCTTGATTTATTCAGCGATATCTCGAGGACAAAGCTGCCGTTTCAGGCCCTATAAATAAGGGATGGTTACCGAAACAAAGCTGGCTTAAGTAGGGTTGGCTTAACGGCAGTTTACCCCTATTGCAACTTCTCATACTAGAGATAGGTAATTTTAGATGAACATGGATCAGCCTATCTATTGAAAATAGTGTCATCAAAGATGTCTTAATTCTGTATTAAATGTAACACTTTTCAATTAATTTAAAAAAAATGTTTTTTTGTGGTGCCCTTCAACACATCCTAATTTGTTTTTTTATGGTGCCCTTCAACACATCCTTATTTGTTTTTTTAATATGTTGAATAGCATGGCCGGTAAACCAGATTGTCTTTGGCCTCAGTAATAAACTTACCAAGTAATAATAATGTTAAAAAATCACAGGTCTAATGACCGATCCTTGTGGTGATCCCGTCTTAATAAATTTCCTATTTTCCATACAGTTATTTGTGATATATTTGTGCGTCAATCTCAAGAAACGATTTCTTGTATTTGCAACATAAAAATGAAATAATTTTGAAAATAAAACGTTAATTAAAAGAATAATAAATAACCATGAAATGCGTAAAACTATCACTCATTAAAATATTTCTTTTGGGTCAATAAACCACATTCAACATTATCGCTGAAACATAAAACCAGCAAGACCTAAGCATCTATCTCATAATAAACAGGAATCATTTCATCTGAAGACACTTCGGGATATGAGGTAAAAAGGCATGAAACGTGCATTTATACAATTAGTGCAACCACAGAGATTATTAAATATTCTAATATTGAATTCCACAAAGTTAATAAAATACTTAATATTGTATTCATTTAAAAAATTATTCATTTAAATTAAAACCTGGAGAGAATTAAATTTTTCCACCTAAAATAAAGAGAATTTCAGAGCCACATCAGGAAACATAACTCTACGGAAAATCGAATGCTTTTAAAGCTTACTTCCTTACCTTAGTTAAGTTTGCGTTCCTCATTACTTATTTACGTTCCTGCTAAACTTTACTTAGACGAGTCAAACTTGTAACTTAGCCGAGGCCCTCAGTAGAATAGTGAGTTCAAAAAGTTAAAAGTACATATAAGAGGGAATTATGGTTAATTTGTTTTCAGCTTCAGTAAGAAATAAATTATCCCTTGTTAATAATTTTGTAAAGAAAATCATTCTCACATAATCATATTTCTTCTACATTGGATTTATTTATCTTAAGTTAGATCTGATGTATTTTATTATCAGGACTGCTCTTGAGATGAGAATAAATATCTGTCTTAAAAATTGAACCAAGAAATAGCATACACTGGTGTGTTTTTTGTATTACCTCTTTTATAAAGAATAGTCATCGTACCCTTTAACCTTTCCTTCCCTGTGTTGGGTATCTTCTACACGTTGCTTCTAATAACCATCAATATCTCTATAAATATAATAAATACAAGGTTAAGATTTTAGGTATTCCTCCATAATATATTTACGCATTGATTTAAAAAATAATATTAATAATAATCAGAATTTATCGACTACATCGAGGTGTTTTGTAAAGATCGAAAACAAATTCGCATTTAAACGCTGCGAGTGCCTCGTCTTGACTATAGGTGAATAGTATGCGGGAAGCGCGACACTATATTCGCATCTCACTCTTGCATACTAGACTGAATTGCGAGGAGCTGAATTGTCTCAACGTCGCAAGCATAAGCGGAAGCGCCGGGGTATGCGACTGACGTTCCGCGCCACAAGTAGCTTCTAGGCTTGCAAATAGGTTAGACGTACGCCCGTTCCGTGAGCATTGCCAGATGGTTTTTTAATGTTTTCAGCAAATAAATCTCAATTATTATAATTTTTAACTTCAATTATAATAAATTAAGGGGATTATCTATGAATGTTCTTATTTTTCCGATTTAAAATCGCTAATTTTTGATTGCGTACTCACTACCCAGCACCGGAGCACGCGTATTATTTTTATCACCGTAAGGGAAGGATTAACCCCCGAATACTTGGCGAAAAATTGTCTGTGTTCATTTGAGAGGATTAGCACAGGGCGGAATTCGAACCGGCAAATTCCTGCGCGTTACCACGCGACCATGCACCTTATCAACTAGACCATAAAGGTCATCATAATATTTATTGATTGTATTTTATAGCTATTTTAAGCAACTTTTTTTCTTCTGGTAATAACAAAACGATTATTTCCAAAAATTTCAAAGAAAATGTGTTATCACCAAAGAGAAAAAAGCTCATATATTTCTAGAGATTCGATATGGTGAGTGTGTACAAAGAAGATAAGCGATCAAAAGTTGATTGATTACAAAGACCGTGAACTTCAGCAGAGAAAAGTCGGTTCACAGTTAAATGAACCGTAAAAAAGCAAAAATTTGCTTTCTAGAATATGATATATTGAGAAAAAAAACAATATTATACAGAAAAACTGTGATATATGTAGCTGAAAATACTTAAAGTTACACCTTAGCGTTATTATGTGAAAGAAAAAGTACTTTCAGGTTACTGATATGTTTTTTTATGAAAATAATATGTAATCGCTTTTTAATGAAGCATGTGGCCGATGTTTGTGAATTGGTTTTACATAAAAGGCTTTGTTTTTTTTTTTTGTCATAAGATGAACACAAAAGATACGCAAATAATGATTGATATTTTCAAGACATTGAACAACGGTTAAAATTTAAAAATGAAAGCGATTAGAAAAAATGTAAAATAAAAGCCTCTGTATTTTGTTATTTTGTCTCATTACAAGATTTTGTTTCCTTAAAAACTAAGGACACCAAAAAGTTACGTATCTCTTCTTATTCTTTTGTGTGCGTTTCTTACACGCAACTTGTCCTATTCAGATGCAAAATTAGAGCTTTTAAATACCATAAAATGTCCAAAGATTACCTATCTGAACCAAAAAAGAGAAATATCACTTATCAAAATGAATATTAATAGGAATATTTGAGGGTCGACGCAGAATCGGTAGGCAGCGCCTGTCTTGGTAGCACAATATTCACGAATGTACATCTTGAGGAACTGTTGGACACGAATGGACATGTTGAGGAGCTATTGGACACGAATGAACATGTTGAGGAGCACGAATTGACATATTCCGTGCTGCCAAAGACAGATATATTTTCTCAACAGTAATCAACAAGGCAAATAAAGATAAATAATATTACATATAGAATGATGTCTAGAGCAGATACAGCATAAATAAAAAGTATGCTCAGAACTAATGAAATGAAAATCCGCAGGGCCATTATAGGCAAAATGCTTTGAGATATAGATATAAACTCCCGTATCTAAGAAATATGGGAAGTAAAATATATTGTGAGATGACATAGAAACTGCAAAAGACACTGGCAAGGTTATATGCAGAGGATGGATAGCACAATAGGATGTCCTGTTGATAATACAGTACTTAAGAGACAGAAAGAAGAAATATCAGAAAAATACAAACTTATCATTACACTATATATTTAAGGGTAAGCAGATAGCACAGATCGCCACACTTTCAGATCCACACAAGCAGCATTTACGAGTACTTATTATTCACATTATTCACATTTACCATATACTCGTATATTTCAACTTCTTACTTTTCTTTAAGATAAAATTTCTTCAGCTTTATCCTTTTATTCTTTCCTCGGTCTACCTTTTTGAGTAAAAAATAATTTGTTTATATCCATTAGTTGACATAAGTGGCATAATAAATTTAAAACTGGAATTTAAATATATATGTTGCAAATATGAGTGAAAAGCGTGGTAGAAAAAGACCAAGGAAAGTATTTTTTACTACAGTAAATATGGGAAAGAGACGAAATATGTGTGTCAAGATAGGAAAGTCAGGCCTTCTTTCCTGTTTCCGTTAATCAGTTATAAAAATGCGGAATGGTGTGTATATATTCCTGTGTGTAAAATAAAAATTTAACGAATACAGACTCTGAAAAGTATCGAACCGATCATTGTTTTCTTCACGGCTTTGTTTATATGACCCTTGAAATTATGACATTTTTAAGAAACGCGTTACAGTAGCGAGTTTGATCCTAAATGTAGCAGTAAAGTGGCACCTTTACTATTTTTGCTTACGAAGCATGCTACTTTATACTAAAAAATAGTTTTAAGAATGCTTATTTATCAATGTAGCTTTGAGAACACTACAAATTATATATAAAATATTTCATTTGTTCAGTATAACTTCATTAAAATATTTCATATACTATTTTGTTCTCATAGTAAACTTCACTTAATCAAAATTAAACTCAGTTTAAGTATAAAAACGAAGGTTTACTTACATTAAGTTAAATGAATATGTTAAATTAAAATGGTCTAAATCCGCCCATCAATCAAAAGGAGTCAACGATATTTACATGGAATTCGAGCCGTGAAAGCCTTTCAAATAAATCCTGTCTTTGGACGGAAATGAAAAAGTTTTTTTAATTTATTCTAACGGCAAAATGAACAGCAATAAACTGTTTTATAAAATGTGTCGGCATATTTAGCGTTGCTCACACATTATTTTTTTCAGTTATTGAATATTTATATTTATGTCGAAATATTTTTTTCGTCTATCATGTGATATTGAGAGAAAGAAAAAAAACAATTAAAATTTTATAAAACATCCAATTTTTTCATCACACAAAATTCATTTGTATGAAATAAATTGAAAAAATAGCATAAACAAAAGGATTTAATATCACATATTCTGAAAATGTTAGAGGATGTATGGTTGGCTTGTGCAGCTTTAGGAAGGACTGGAAGACAATTCATTTTAGAAGGTCTTATTAAAATGTCTGATTATATATTAACACAACAGTACACCTAAAAGCGAATATGTTACTATCACACATCGTAAGATTTACAGAGGTTTCGTTTAAGGTGGTTTTTCCTTGGTAGTTTTTCTGTAATTTTCTTACCAAGGATGTGTTTCTTAACATGTGTAGATGCAAAGATTCGTTAACGTCATTGCTGGGCCTCATAATAGAGGATTCTCTCACCATTTCCATACCAATTCTGATGGAAAACGGAACTGTACCGTGGATTATTTTTTCAAGGGAGTGGCCATTGCACACAGACCGTGTGTTTGCTGGTATGTTTGTTAATTAAATATTTGTTAATTTGCATCGGATTGTGTGCCATCGGATCCAGTACAGCGGTGTCGCTGTACTGGATTCAATGGGTCATCGCAGCGAGACGAACGGAACAAACCGACATGTTTATTTTTACGCTTTTTTAACCCTTCCTTTCCTGTGATGTGTAACTAGTACACATTGCTTCTAAAAACTTTAATATCGCTATAAATATAATAAATACTGGGTTCAGATTTTAGGTATTTCTCTGTAATACATTTACGCATTGAATGAAAAAATAGTGTTAATAATAATTAGCACTTATCGGCCACATCAGAGATATTTTGTGAAAATCGGGAATAAATTCACCAAAACAATCAAACGTGTGCCAGTGTGTGACGTAGCTATATTCATTATAAAAAAAACCGCTATGGGTGAGGAAGCGACGCTATTCACGTCTCACTCTCACTCTACTTTGGTATATGGGAACGCAAGAAATACAATCTCAGTTCGCTCGCTTTTCTCGTACAGTAGGTCGGCGGCATTTGGTGTAGAGGTGGTCGCTTTGCACGTTTTGTGAACGTTGGCCGATGTTTTTTTTTTCATGTTTTTAGCAACTAAATTTCAATAATTATCACTTTTGACTTCAAATTTAAATAATTTAAGCGATTGGCTATGAATATTCTAATTTTTCCGATTTTAAATCGCTCATTTTTACACGTGTATTAAATACACAGCAGCAGAACGCGCGGATTTTTTTAGCACAGGAAGGGAAAGGTTAAAAAAAAATATATGACCAAAGTCATAAATATCCTTCTACCTCCGAATTCTAGGCGGAAAAAAATACCTGTGTCATTCGAGAAGAGTAGCATAGCGCGGGGTTCGAACTGTCGATCTTCCGCATGGAAGTTCAATGCGTTACCGCGTGGCCATGCACCTCCATCATAAATAAAACATTACAAAATCACTTCCTTCTATGATTAAAATATATTTTATATAACAATGAAAATTACATATTAATTATGAAGAGATGATTTTACTTTTGATCAAAAAATAATAAAATTATAACAAAACAGCAGTTTATGATGAGTGAAAATGTTTGAATCTTCTAACATTGATAATACGAGTATTAACACTAAATTTTAAGATTTACTTATGACTGTCATAATACTGTTGATACCTAAAAAAATTAATTTGATTGTTAACACTTTACATAACTTTTTATGTCACTAAGGTATGTATACTTTGTTGTAAGTTTCCTTTCATTAAAAGTCTACACCATTAAAAGTTTCCAGTTTCATTCCGGAAACGGATTAAATTCATATTTTTTTATTAAAATAACGTAAACGTAACGATAAAGTAAACTGTGAATTTTCAAACAAAACATAGTTTTAGTTTAAAGTATTAAAAACATATAATAATGGTTAAAAAAGATAAGATTGCTTTCAATCACAACAAGCAATCGAGACTCTAGAGAAACAGCAACGTGAAGCTGCTTAAAGACAAACACAGTGCCATATTATAATCAAAATGTTCGCACTCAAAACGAGTTATTTCTTGTCAAATGTTTATTTTGAACAACATTATTTACTAAATAACTAATAATTTATTGGTCAATTAAATAAATAACCTTATAATGCCTATTAAATAAATAAAGTCTGATTGCTTTTGTAGGTAATGTCATCACTGACAGCTTTGAAATGAAAAATGGACTTAAGAACCAGTTAAACGTTCGTTTTGCTATCAGTTCTCGAAACAAACAAAGGAAAAGCAAGAAATAAATGGTTATCTTAAACGTTTTACCATCAAATAAATCGTTTTCAATAAATATACGCTATTTGTCAAGATATAAAATGGTAAATAAGCGTATTTAGAGATGTTAAATCAACATTTTCTCAAAAAAGGTTCAAGTGGAAATGGTAAAGGTAAACTCAAACGAACTTTGCAGAATTTGAACCTATTTTTCACTTTGTTAAAGTGTATTACTCATTTTCTCTTTCATTAATTTGATCAAATTATATTTTTGTATAGTGAATTCTTAAGAATTTAAAAGCATCCCAAACGTAGGGTATTCAGATATTATCTTAAGGCAATTTTCATGGACTCATTTATATTATATTTCTAAGGAAATGAATAATTAAGAACGATAATATTAAAAATAAAGCTAATTAAAAGAATATCTAGCGCTGTACTAAAGATGGAAAATAAGGAACTAAGACCTTAAAAGCCCATAAACAGAACGAATGATGAAGATGGCCTATACATATTTTCTTCGAATCATTATATTTCAAGTGGGTTATACGTAATTTGAAGAAGGTGATATTGATTAAAGTTGGTTACCTGTCGTCTTTCAAAAGCCCAGTAAATAATAATTTTGATTGTTTCTTAGTGACGATTAATGTGAAAACACTTGTTAATACTTTTCCGGCTACTTATTGTTATTTTATTTCTAAGTCGAAATGTTTCATTAACTATTAATCAGTTGTGAGATCTAATAACGATACTGTACTACGTAAGTGAACCCTCAAAGTAAGACGTTAATTAAAAATCAAACCGAATAATTTACCAATATCTAAACAGCCGAGTAGATGCTTAAGACTTATTGATGTTAAGTTGAGCAACTAATGCAATTTAATATTTAGGTATCGACATCGCCAGTCACAATTATCTCTACAACGAAATAAGGGGCAAACATCTATTCAGAAGACAGATGAAATAAAGGCAAGATTACAGGATGAGCTAAAAGCTATCCCAAAAAGTATGCTCCACAAATAGTTTGCAGATTGGAAAAATAGTTGGCAAAAATGTATTTTTTCCTATGGGAACAACATTGAAAGGGGCAATATTAATATAAATGATTAAATAAATACTTTTTTGATAAAAAAAATTCTCGTATTTTTTATTAAGTCTCGTAAAGACATAAACACATTAATTTAGTATAAGGAAAGGAAAATAGTGGCTACGGCCATTAGATAAGCTAATTTCTCGCATATTTATATGTCCATGAAAACATATTTGGCAAGACAACCACAGCTGAAAACATACGAGAAGACGAACTATACAGAAAGCTTTGAAGATCTAACGATTTGTGATAATAAAACATTCGGCTTTAGGTGTGGTGTAGTTTACTGTGTATTGTTCATATAACATTTTGATAAGATCTCCCGGGTTATCTTTAAGTATTTTCTAAAGTTGCACATGCCACCCATATCTCGAACACTAAGCCATATGCCATTCCACACCATAGGACAAGCAACGATAAAAGCTATTTCATAATATGTTGTTTATAGTTAAGGCATTAACGTTGTGGAGGTTTAAATACATTGTAATTTATTTTTATCAAATACTGTTTATTCCACTTTTTTGTGACGGTATAACCCTACCGGTTTCAAGGCTTTCACCTCATCTTCAGGGGAGCGCAAACAAGACTAAATTATGTTCGAACTGGTACCGATATACACGCTTCAACGGTTGGAGGCTGAGGGGTGAGGGAAGCATGGGACAATTTCGGCCAAGAGCGGAGAGATTTTTGGGAAATAACTGTTTAACAGGTGTTCGGATCGGTGTACTGACTTAGAAATTTCTAGGGCCTCCAATCTGTCTTGTTTGCGCTCCCCTGAAGATGAGGTGAAAGCCTTGAAACCGGTAGGGTTATACCGTCACAGAAAAGTGGAATAAACAGTGTTTGATAAAAATAAATTACAATGTCTTTCATAATACCCCGACCTATAGGGTTTATTTTCAACAACCAAATTATTAGCTGAAGAAGAAATTGCCTGAATGTCTACTTTTCTCCGAAAGATAATTTTTAAGACACGGATTCAAAAGATATAATGGGGACATCCCATAAAGGGACTGAATATTATACAAATAAACCAAGTTTGAAATCAATCCATTTGCGACACTTAGGCCAGTGTAGACTTTTTTAAAGCAGGCAAATATGATAATTTTATGACTACCATATAGCAGCCTAGCAGTTGCATTGAAAACTAATTGGAACCCATAAATTTGAGAATCAGACAAAACAAAATAAATATAGTTATATTAATTCAAACGTGACGCAACATACAAATTAATTAGAGGTTTTACTTTCCTCGTTGGAAGACACTGACGTACAAACCAAGACTGAAAAAAATATCTTATAAAAATACTCGTCAGGGGTCCAGTATCAAAAAATAACGGGTGATGAATTCGAAGATATAAGTTACTCGTAACTATGTAAGGATAGTTAAATATTGTGACTGTGTGAAAGTCAAGAAGATTGAATTAGGCAAGAGCGTGAAATGATAGAAGCATATAAACGGTCCTGGAAGGAACTTCTGAAGGAAAAAAGTACTTCTACTTCCGAGGCAAAATCTTTCAGATACAGATCCTAAAGATACAATGAGGACACCTTGAACACAAAGAGAAAATTACGATGAATTATGATTCTTGTACCTTCTCAAGTGGTTCTGAACTCAAAGTTTTAAAGATTGTCATGGGATTTAAGACGATGCTTTCTCCAAAATTGCACTTCAAAATTTCATCTCCATTATTTTGGATAGTTTGGAGGATACACTTAACGACGGGGTGTGTTGTTTTCTTCATCAGAAATTTCATTATTCAGAACTCTATTTATTTTATTAATTTATTCCTATGGTACTCTTCAACGTGTATCGGATTTATTGCTTGAGGCAATTTCTTTCAATTTTTCAGCTTTTTGTTTCAGAATTATTTTTAGTATTGAAAAGTTATTGTTAGTATCTATGTGGAAACCTATAAAGTTTTATGAGGTGGAAAGACGAAGGATGCGTATCGAGATATAAAAGTCTGCCGCACTATCCTCTCTGCCTACTACGACTGGTAAATGACGTGATAGTATGTTTGCATGTATTACCGTGTCTTGAACGTTGTTTGAAAAATAATATTTAAAAGCTAAGAACAAACATAAATACGAGTATATTGGAAAAAAGTATGGGAATTATATAGAAGTTAAGAACGAGAAATATTCTGAGATTGAAAATGCTTCTTTAGTTTATTCTTAAATATCAATAAAAGCACTTCTGAATGAGCTGGAAGATCTTTCCAAAGACTAGCTAAGTAAACCACAGATGATGATATGTGATGCGTTGGCATACGAAGGATTCTGCCGTCATCAGGTCGGAAGGTCAGGCAATGCCTAGAATGAAAACTGAATTTTTCACGCAGATACTGAGAATATGTGAACTTTGTGTAGGTTTGCATAAACTACGTAGTTATTTGATTTATTTTTTATAAAGAAATATTCATCTTAATAAATTCACAAGTCAAAATGTTCGGCAATAGTGATTTTTGCAACAAAACAATAGGACCCTTTAGTTTACATGTTTATTTCGAGAACCATCGAAAATTTGAACCCTTGACTCCCAGATAGACGTCAAGTGTCTTATCAACAAGGCCACTTAGGTTTCATTATTCAATAAAATATACAAAAATATACTATTTTAAGCCACTTGCAGCTCACCACAGTGTATTTATTCCAAAGTTAACAACTTCCATAAATTTATTCAGCAGGTAGCTTTTACCACGAGAAGCTTTTAAGTTTACGACTTGTTACAGAGCTCTTGCATCGCTACAGTCTCAGCTAACCGAGTTCATTGAATTATTAATCGTATTCTCACCAATGATGTATCCGTTCACATCACTATTGGGTCTTGTAACGCCTGATATATAGCACATTGCCGTCAAGTAAATAAGAATGTTTTGAAATAACGCAAATCAGAAATATTTCTTGGCAAACAATAAATGAGGTCGACACTTAATGGCGAATGCATTATATTTCAACTTGATAACTGCAATTGACTGAATATAGAGCTACTGACACACGGAAATATTTTGGTGGAGCTATATTGCTTGACTAACAGACAGAAAAGTAGTACTTTCATCGCAGATGCCCCAGAGGGTGCTAAAGGAAGTCCATAGTATATGGTATTTTTATCAACTTTTTATTGCATCTATCATAAGAATGTAATTTTTTTATTAATTTATGTTCAAACTTCATTTTACAATAATTTGGTGGACTTATTGTCAGGAAGAATTATCTTTTAACCAGACTAAAATATATATCATATACAATAATATAAAGGAGTTACGTGGTCGGAAAATATTCAAATATTAAAATATGGGTAGAAAAATTATGTTCAGTATAAGTAAAAAAAATAAAGTGAGTTATTATAAATCAAGAGAATGGATGGTAGAAAAGAAAGGAAAATTGGGAATGAAACACGTTACAGTACTGACTTGGAATTAAAAGTATTTAAGTCGCTTTTTAAAATATGCCTATGACAAAGAAATTCATTAGTTGGTAACTGCATCAATCAAGGATTAAGTTAGTTTCTAAGTATTTGAAGAACTTAACATCTCAGAGAGACTATCAACATTATGTACTCGTTGCATAATTTAGTTCTTCGGTCATGTTTCAAGCGAAAGGGAAATGGAAACACTCATGATCAGTGGCAAATGTACTGAGTTGAAATATCATAGGAAGATAATCCATGCACTGGAATGACCAGGCAAAAGTTACCATACACTTACCTTTGTCACAGGCTTTGATGACAGGGGAAATTGAAAAACTCATAATCACTGGCAAACGTACTGAGTTGAAATAGCAAATGAAGATAATTCATGCACTGGAATGACCAGGCAAAAGCTACCATTTACTAACCTTTGTCACAGATTTTGATGACAGTGAAATATTATAGAAGCACTAAATATAGCAATTTCAGTGTGGAAAAAAGGGCACAACAGTTTTCACACAATAAACCAATACAAGTGCGGTTCTTATTTATCCATTGGATTTCTAACAACTATCCTTGATTGCAAGAGATCGTCTTTAATGATATTATCACAGTATTGTATTCCCCTCCCCATTATAAATAGATCCAAATGAAATTGTATTTATGTTAGTTAACTCCTTGACGTCAATATACTATAGTATTTAGTATTTAATTTTTTTCATAGAACACCTATAAGAATTTATTCACTTAAAATAGAACTTTTTAAATAATACCAAAGACAAAAAGCTCTATTGTAAGTGTTAATCTCACGCACAATTTAGTCATGTTAAGGAATTTGTGAAAATTATACGAGGCGTATCCAGAAATTAAGTGTACTGAGGCTCTCACGACCGGATGGATTTTATTTTCGACATGTTGGCTACACTTCCGTGTAGCCTGACCCTTCCCCTCCACAACGAGACCGATTCGAGATCAGTACGTTGAGAAGTGGCGACGCGACAACACGTTTCGTGAAAAATGTAAATCCAATCTCCCGCCAAGTGCGAAATACGGGGTGTCATCCGTTATCTCGTTCGGAAGGGAAACCTCCGGTTGAGGTTTATAATGAGGTGAAAACTGCATATGGTGATAAAGCTATGAATCGTACGAGTGTGTACAAGTGGTGTCGCGAGTTTAAAAACGGTCGTACGTCTGTGCATGATGATCAGAGAAGTGGAAGACCTTCAATTGTGACTGACGAAATTGACGAAATTGTTTTGGGACTGTCAAGGCATAATTTTAATTGAATATATGCCTCAAGGGGAGACCATCAACTCTGCAAGATACTGTGAGACCCTAAAAAAATTGCGGAGGGCGATTCAGAACAAGAGAGGCATGCTGACAAAGAGAGTCTGCCTGCTGCACGACAATGCCAGACAACACACGGAGAACGCCATGAAGGAACCGCTCGTCTCGTTCAAATGGGATGTCCTGAACCATCCCGCGCATTCTCCTGACCTAGCACCTTCAGATTACTATCTCTTTACCTCCCTGAAGCTGTACATGGGTAGAAAAAGGTTTTCAACCGACGAGGAGGTAAAGGAGGAGGTGGAGAAGTGGACGGAGGGGTTGGCGGGAAACTACTTCGAGGAAGGCATCAAAAAGTTGATACCCCGCTTCACCACCTACATTGAGAGGATTGGCAACTATGTCGAAAAATAGCTTACATATGTACTACGTAATTTTTTTGTTTAAATAAAAAAAATTGTAACCTACCAAAATTCAGTACACTTACTTTCTGGACTTACCTAGTACAATAATAAGTATGTCATATTATTTATAGTTGAGGCATTAACATTGTTAAGGTTTCAAGACATTGTAATTTGTTTTATTAAACACTGTTTATTCCATTTTATGTTTATGTGATGAGGGGAAAATATTGAAACCGGTAGGGTTTTTTTGTTACATAAAGTGGAATAAACAGTGTTTAATTAAACAAATTATTATAATAAGCATGTAGGTGAAGAATAAAAAACACTCTTCATTTTGTCAATTTGTGCACCATCTTTCTAAACTCGAATAGCGTTGAACTAAGTGTATACACGTCCGTGTCAAATACCGTGTTACACTCAAAACCTATTTAATTTTTATTTATTTTACACATGAGAGGAAATATACATAATTTGCGAAAAAACAACAGGTAATTTAATTCGGACACACAATTTTAATGGATCTGGGTTTGTTGCCTTTTATTTGTCGTGTCCTCAGTAAACAAGACTTTTGCCTGTATCTCACTGAGGACATCATTAAAGTTTTTTTTAAATTTATATGTATATCCTTTTTAATTTTTATAATGAATGACTAAGCGGATGCTTATTCTAAGGATGTAAGATCTCGCAAAATGTAAAAAGCATTCATAAGAAGAAGAAAAATCACATTATCACAATACGCTACAAAAGAGCATTTTAATTAGAAACATCAATTGTACAAAGGATCATTTACTGATTTATAGAAATAAAAAAACACTCCTTATTCCACAAAAATCAAGTAAAACGGAACTGCACCTGAAATACCCTTCCATTACATGATTATGATACAATTTAAGTTTTCATCTTGTATAGACTTTGTCTCTTACTAATCTGATCTGATTTCAATCAGATTTTTTTTTTAAATTTACTGTTCATTTAAATGTCTTATGGTTTAAGGCAATGCATTAAATAACTTTAGAGTAAAATATACTCGTACATTATAATTTAACAAATTTAAAAACTCAGTAAATTTTAAATTCCACAAATCACCTTTGAACTAGAATTACACATTTACAGACCAATAAGACCTCTCAATTTTGTACTTGACTTAAACTTCAAATTAAACTTATATATCGAAAGTCAACTTTTCACTTTATTCCCTTTAGAAAACCTCCTGAATTATTTAATTGAAAACTCTGACAACACTTGGAAGTATAATTGAAATTTGAAATAAATATTTTATGTTAAGTGTTGCTTTAACCTAAATAATTGTTACGGTAACAATTTCTTTCAAAGTTTAAAACAATAAAATACGGATAATTTAGTTAAAATAGATTGAATAATATAATAAACTTTGACAAACTCAATTTAATAACATTTTAATCGTTAAATGGTGGAAACTCTTATTTATTCAAATATAATTAGTGAGATGCTAGGCCGCGCGGTAATGCACTGGACTTCCGTCAGGAAGGTCGTGGGTTCGAACCCTGCGCTGTTCTCTCTCCTCTAATGCATTCCCTTCAAACGACAAAGGTACTTTTCCGCCTAGCGTTCGAAAGTATAAGGATACCTATGAATTCGGTCATATCTATTGTTTAAAAAAAACACTGTCATCCACTGCAAAAAATATATAATATAATATTTGTAATTCGTTTTATCTAACACTTTATTCCACTTTATGTAACGGTATACCCCTACCGGTCTCAAGGTTTTCACCTCATCATCAGGGAAGCACAGGATGAGATGAAAATCTTAAAACCGTTAGGGTTGTACCGTTACATAAAGTGGAATATACAGTGTTTCATAAAACAAATTACAATATCTTTAAACCTCCAATTTAAATACCTTAACTATAAATAATATAACATTTAACAATAATAGTTTCAAGTCTAATGCGATTCATCTTCAGGAGTATTCCAAACTAACTTTGTAAAGATTTCGAATTAACGTAAAGATTTAGTTCAGAGTACCCCTGAAGAAGACAAGCATATAACTTGAAACAAGTTAGGTTTAATGTATGTATACAAGTGGATTAAACACTGTTTTAATTTTTAATTAGAGTTGAAATGAAATGTTATTTCGTCCTCCCATGGTAAATTTTCTACGGCTTTCTTACCAAATATGTATTATAAATATATGCATCACTACCTTTCTGTTCTTATATTCCACTTGTTTTTTTTTAATGTTCTTAATACGTTATGACAACGGGTTCGAATCCCAAGTTAAAGCATCTTTGAGGAGAGTTTGTTCTCACAACGGCGCTATATTAAAGGGGTATTCTACTCTAGATGCGTGAATTTCGTGCGTTTTTTCAGACTAACTAAAAAAAAAAAAATTTAATATACATTTTTTACAGTTTGTTTATTGGTGATTTGAGAATGTACAAAAAAATAATTGAAAATTCAAGACGTTATTAACTGTTATATCTAGACGTGAAAAAAGGAGATAAGCTGGTCGACATGATTGGAATTCTTTCGTAAATCTGAAACAAAAATCATACACAGTTTCTTGATAAAAAATAACGTCGTTAAAGTTGGTACCAAAGGTTTTTGTAATATATCGTAAAATGGCAGCTGTCTGAAAAAAAATAAATTTTTTTACTCTTTTTTAAAAAAATTTAAAAGTAGTAAAAAAATAGTTTTAATTTTTTCAAGGTATGACCGATAGAAAAACATTTATCAAAGTTTTATACCAAATTTGAAGGCAATCGGTTGAATAAAACTTGAGATTTTATGTCGACCAGGTTGAAAACAGTAGTTTCGAGAAAAACACGTTTAAAATTTTGAGATTATTGTCCGAGTCATTCCAGTGCAGCGTAATTGCTGCCTCATTTATAGCTATGACTGTGTAAATATTGAGAATTTTAAAATTTCCTTTTGAGAATATATTTTTAAGGGTCTAAACTTAAAGAATATTGAAAAATTTTTTTTTTCAAATTTCTTAAGTAGTATACCCTCTTAAAGTTCTTTAATAAATAAATAGTGTATTTGAGATATAATCCAGGCTATATAAATACTCAAATACCATTTTGAATACGTTTTATTTAAACATTTGTCAAATTTCGCATTCAATTCAGAATAAACTAAAAAGCACAATACGTGTCCTGAAAAATCGCGTGCCTGCTTATTTTATTGTGGGCTATTTTCGAATCAAGAAATAAAAAAAGGTTTAGTCGTAAAATTCCATTTACCTCCAATTTATGTTATTATATTCGGCGCGGGCAAATTAAATAATGTCATATTGAAACCTACCTTTTAATGAAGGATGTATTGTAGATATAGTATCTTAATAAAAATCTGAAAACGAATTTATTATTGGACATAAAAGTTTCTCGAGTTATAACTCAAAACTTAAAATATAAATGTGGGAGTTGGTCATCAATAAATTTCATTTTGATTTCCTGTCATATCATTCATAGCAATTGTTAGAGGCCTTCATTGCTTTGACGACCTCTATCATTTAATTGGTACGACGCCTGTATTCCAATCTCGAGATTGCGGGTTCGATTCCAGTTGGAAGCCAAATATTTTAAAAAAACTTTTCATTCCGGTTTTACTTAACGCCTCATAAACATGTTACTGGTTGGTTGGAGAAGATAACCGTTTGGTGATAATTCCGCGGCGTTGCGCGGTATGCAGGGAAAGTATTACATATGATTCGGTTTCATGGCTTCTGGACAATACTTGATTGATGCGAATGACAGGATAGGGTAATCTTTGTTGCTTCTTTCTAGAAACACGAAGCATAAATAATAATTTATGGTTTGGACATGAAAATAAATTAATAATACGAGTATGTATGATACCTTGGGATTTACACATGTGTTAGATGTGAATGAAGAGTGTCATTATTTTAGTTTTTAAGACAAATACATGAAAATTGTGCTTATGGAATAAGACCAATAAACTACAGGAATTGCCTAGTGAAGTGGTTCTTTATACAAAATGGTGGATGTATGCATTGTTGTGTACTTGAACTCTCCGGTTCGTTTTTACATTAAAATGGTGTAAATTGTAAATGTTTTTTTGTGAATAATAAAAAAATTGAGACCCTAAAGGGAGGCATATTGTAATACATTGTATGGTATTATACGTTCAATGTAAACAGTATAACATAGCATTGATTAGCTCATGACAATCTCTTCCAACTTACCAAAAAACAGTTAAATTAATCTTAAACGGAACCCACACGAGAACCATTCTAAAAATAAATATAGGTACTAATGAAAACCGAACCACGTACGGGAAGACAGACGAACAATAAAGTCAGCTACGGAGGTTGCCTATATTCAACGCTGAAATGAAGAAGGCTGATGATGAAGTTGACAATTATTTTTATATCAATGAAATTGAAGTATTTTGTTGAATAGGGGTTGAAAAATGTCGATTTACTTAAATCTACGAACTATAAAAATAAATAGGTTTTAAATGGTTAATTTTTAAACCTGTCAATCCAAGTATTCTCTTTAGACCAGAAGTCCTAAAAATAGTCCGAATAAACACCCTTCATTTTTAATTGACTATTATCCTGTTTCTTGTTTCCTCTAAATTAAAATCATTAAGTTTTTGGAAAAGTACTTATTGATTATTTATATTTTTTAATTAGATAAATTGTTTTTACTCGTAACTTTCCTCTCTTACGTTGGAGGCTGGTAATCATCACTGCTAATTAAACGTTGTCTGCGGCTGAAGAATGAATCTGTGCTATAGTGGAACCACTTTCTTAAATCTCGTATGTCTTAGAGCTTTAAATATCAACTTGAGGTAGATCAGAAAAACAGACAGTACTTGCTCGATGTTTTGTAGAAACTGACAATATTTCGTAAGATATTTCACTCTATTTGAGAAATGGTACGGAAAACTTAACCTATCCAAATTGGTGATTCAAACATAGAGAATAGCGTGGCTAAGAGACTACGTTATCTTCAGCCCTCTTATTCGAGTATTTGGGTAAGAATTACAGAAGTAAGAACACTTGCAGCCGTCAAGCTCGCGCAAGTGAGAGCGCGTTTGAAATATATAACATAAACATGAAAGTGCCCTTGGAGTGATTTTTGGTCACTTGGTGGTGGTATAAAAATAAATTTAAACAATAACAAAGTACTAAATACAACACATTCTATCAAATGAAATGGTCGAACATCGCGTTCAACTTAACCAATAAAACACAAATAATAAAACATAAAAAATTAACACTCACTCTTGCGTGCCTGGGTTCACATTAAAAGTCAGCTGCCGCTTAGAATTTCTGGAAAAAAGAAAAAACATAATTATTTGTGGGCTTAAGGAAGTAACAAATAAAAATGTATTACATCGAAGCCATGAATTACAGGTGGTCTTAAAACTGCTGATAAATAGAGGTTTCATATGTAAAATTAAGGAATATGTAATTTATATGAAATCGTAATAAAATCAAAATAATATACTAATAAAAAGGTAGTTTAAATTATAACGGTCTTTATAGGGTCACTTTTATATTTCCAATAAAAATATTTTAAAATAAATACAAAACAATATTTTAATAACAATTTTAACGTATGGGAGTGAAATGTGGGCGTGATAAAAAACTGAAAGAAGCTGAATTAATGCACTGAAAATACATGGAATGGCAATAAATGACAGAATACAGTGATAAGTGATGAATGTGAACTTGGAGCTGATGTATTGACTAAGATGAAGAATAGCAATCTGAGATGGTTGAGCATGTGGAAAAAATCAATGAAACTTGCAAAAACAATATACACTGCAAATCTTAGTGCAAGACATGCTTGAGGAAGACTAAAGAAAATGTGATTGTATCAAGTGCATGATATTAGAATACATCATTAAGTGGTTCTTGAAACAAAGAGTAAGGAGTACGGAACTGTTTAAGGTCTCCAGACAGGGTTTTTGTAGAACGTATGATGAAGAGTTATTATACATGATTTAGATGTGGTGTTTTAGATTACGGTTCGGTTGGAATGGCGAATGCTTGAGATTTAAGTCTATGAATGTTTCAGCTAAAGTTTCAGTATAAATAAAATAAATGTGTGATTAAACAACGTCTTCACAGGCTTCACAGGCCTTTTGATCCACCGAAAGGAGAATTTCAGCATTTTTATTTGCCTGTACTCGATGGTTCCCTTTTCTATTAAAGCGATGCAATTTTTCAACTATGGATTGTGGATAGTATTGCACAGATTGGGGAATATGATGGAAATGGATTTTTTCTCTAGCACTATGTAAAAGTTAAATTCAGGAATATTTTATATTTCTCAATATTGTTTTTTTTTCGTATCTTTTAATTAAAAAATATTAATTAAAAACCATTTTAAAGAGTAATTGCTATGGTTATTTTTTATGTATAAGTGGCATTTTTTTTACAAAAAAAACATTCTGTTTTGATAATGCTGTAAAGTTTTGATGAACATTTTTTTAATTTTAATTTGTGTTACATATTATATTGTTTAATTGGTGTTATCATTCAGGTTCTGTTTGTTTTCGTTTTGTATAATCATAAATTTTATATCTTTTTAAAGGCTGCGGCCTAAATAATTCATAAATAAATAAACAATATTCAAGCCACAAAGCCTTAAAATGTGTGTTTTATTCAAATCAAGGACCGTAGTTAGAATTTATCCAACCCTGGCTTTACCGTAACATATTATGTTGAGATTTAAATCTGCTTTGAGATAAGTGCTAAATCTAATCACGATAAGCTTTTGTTATCGGATTACAGATAAACAAAAACACGTTGCAAGGACAGACGTGTGATTTCTCTTTTCCCTCACATGATTCCTCATTTCCCTGGATTTCGCCAGCCTTAATGGCATGTTTAAATTATTCACTGGTATTCTTTACAACTTCTTTGTCCATCATGTCTTATTGTATAATATCTGGTGATTTATGATATCTATATAAATAAAAATGTAAATGTTCGTTAATAGAAAATCTCTAATCTCCGAAAGTTCTTCACCGATTGCTTTGAAATTTTGACAAAAGGTTGAATTTGTATACAAGCATGTTTATATATATTTTTTTATATACACTTGGATATAAAAAAGTATATAAAACAGACGAAATAATGGGAGCGCCCCCTGCAGCGACACACGCAAACTAAATAATTCTCATGGAAAGTTATGTCACATTGCATTTTCGACGTTTTGGATTCTTTCATTTCGTTTTTTAACTGTTTTTTTATTTTTCTTAAATAATAAATATTAAATTTTCAAATACGTGTATTGAAAAATAGCGCTACATGTTTGGACGTGAAAGCAACACACGATATACTATTATAAATTTTTATCCGCCATAGTTATATCGTGAAATGGGTTAAAATTTACCTGTAAGATTGATTTGCGTTTAAATTGAAATATTTCGTAAATATTTTTTTGTTTTTTCTTTGTTTTTTAGTTCGTGTATTTTCTTTTTTTAATGTTTCGCAATTTAATATGTTTTTGTTATAACTTTCTTTCTTCTTTTTCAGTGCAATCGATATTCTTTATACTTCAGAAAGTCTAGGATGAGTCGTGCAGCGTTTAAAACGTCATGTCACCAAGGAACGGGGTAAAATCGTTTTTTTTTACAAATCGTATAGTTTTTTTTATAAATCGAACAATTGTTTATCTCTTAACTGACGTTTTAATTCCTAATTATTTTCATAATACTGTCTTTCTATTGTATTGTACGATTTGTATCTATCTTTAAATAGGCCAAGATTCACAATGAATTAATACTAATTACGAACATTTCATTTAGGTATAAAAAAATCGAAAATCCAATTATCGAATACCCCATCCCTAGCAAATGCGGACTAACGTAGTGACTTTTGACAAACGTCACCAAATATTATTTGAATTTTACAAACTGCCACAATTTTTCCTAATTTGTAACAAGATGTATTAATTTGTCATTATTGTTAGTTTTTTTGTAATTAAGAATCACGATTGGCTGAGTGAACGAGCTTTTCTTGCCGCCAAGAACAAAGACGTCTACGATCTTAACAATATTATTCAGTTCCTTTTTTAATGTTTCGCAATTTTATATGTTTTTGTTATAACTTTCTTTCTTCTTTTTCAGTGCAATGGATCTGATTTAGTTCATCAAAATGCTGAGGAAGCAGCAAAGTGACGTGCAGCCAGACTTGAGGATGCACGGTTGCGAGCACCGCGATCGCGTTCTGCAGCTTCAGATCTGCTTCGTTCTCAACAAAATGAACGTGACAGGCTGAGAGTGGCTGAAAGACGTCAAAAATATTGCATACCCATAAGCATTTTGAAAGTTAACATATTAGAAACGTGTGCTTTCTCTTTTCTTTCTTTTCCATTTAACCAGACTGAGCCACAGCAACGCGTGGCCGGGTACAGCTAATATTTTAATATAATGTTTCATCCCTTAAAACTTAATTTTATTAAATATAAATTGTGAGAGATTATAGTTTTGATCAATCAAGTATTGTATTGTTGATTGAATTAAATAATTGTTTCATATTTTTTTTTACTTTCTGTGTTATAAAATATACTGCTTTTTTTATGAAACATGTTTTGAAAGATATGTGTTTATGTATCCTGAAATGTGTTTTTTTAACACTTCGTTTAATATTTCTTGTTTTTTTAATACTTCGATAAATAAAACAAATCGTTTGATATTTCTTGCTGTGATATGTTGGTTGGCTAGAAGAGAATGCCACCTGGCAATAAACCCATTTGATTGTTTTTACAGTGCAGTGCTAAATAAATAAATAAAATAAATATAAAAATGTAAAAGACGTGTAAGTGTCTTTTATTCTGACACCGAGTAAATAACACTAGGAAAGGAAGAAATCGAACAAGTGCATATTCATTACGATTGTAATAGATTTTTTTTATTCATATAGTATATAGTTTAGTTCAATCCCACCTCCACCCACGCCTTTATGGGAAGCAAAATAAGCCTCCAACCAGCGCGATCTATACTAAGAGATCGAAATTTTCTTTAGATTTTTATGAGCGCAACGTCACATAGTGACGAAGAAGGAACTGCCCAAGAGGGCTACTTCTCCGATAGTGACCGTTTCATATATAAAAGTACTCTTCAACAAATTCATCCGAACTGGTAATTTGGAAATATTGAGCAAGATACTACATCGTCTTCGATACTTTTGATCGAGCCTTTGCAATCGGCACGAAACTCGCATTTTGTTATAGGAAATGTTAGCAGTACTACCCCCCACATGAAGTGGCCACAATAGTCGCATGAATCTACCGCGTATAAGTGTTATTATTATTGGAAAAACTTTATGCATGCCGGACTTGTTAACGTTCATCTAAAAAGGATATAAAAAACCAATTCCACTTTACTTTAAAAAACATAGAAGAGTTGCAATAAGCCTGGACAGGCGGATGGAAAGCGGAAGTTATCCGGAAGTTGCAGGTGGCACCGAGCGGAAATGGATAGAATCCTTAGGAATCCTTCGGGTCAGGTTTTCATCATGTTGTCGTGAATTTGAATATCTGTCATATTTATCGTTTTTCACATAAAATTAACGTATTATTTCCAGGCCATCAGAAAAAATAGCGGCACAAGAAAATTATTAAAGATTTTGAATTTGTAATTTATTTTATCAAACACTGTTTATTCCACTTTTTGTAACGATATTAGAATTAAGTCTTGTTTGTGCTCTCCTGAAGATGAGGTGAAAGCCTTGAAACCAGTAGGGTTATACCGTTACAAAAAGTGGAATAAACAGTGTATGATAAAAATAAATTACAATGTCGTTAAACCTCCACAACGTTAATGCCTTAACTATAATATAAACAATATATTTTGAATTTGATAATCTATAGTACCAAAAAATTGATAAGATATTTTTTTGTAAATATTATTTTCATTTCACATTTATTTTATACAGAACAACACACCAGGTTTATTTCTCCTCTATCCTGTTAGAAAGATTTTAAAGAACCTTCGAATAAATACTTAAAACCTTTTATTAAAACATCAGTTGCCAATAGGAATCGAGCATGTAGTCCTCTAGACTGGAAGATAAGCGTCTTACTTACTTTATTTTTTTTTTAAATATATAAATGTGTTTTTTTAATATAAAAGTCTTAAGGGAATATGTATTAAGAAATAAATTAATAAATCAAAAACTCAACCCATGAGACGAAAGTAAATGAATACGCAAAACCTTACAATACCACAATGAATTTCACAATTAAAAAAGGATATCACAAACAATTCAATCTTTTATTAATTTTTTTTTCAATCACTGATAAAAAACCCTAAGTAATCCGATTACTCAAGAAAAAATTGTATTTTTTTAAAGCAACGTGAGAATCGCCAACCAGAAATATACGAGTATATATCGGTAGTTTTATAACAAAACGAAAGATTGAAAAAATACAATATTATCACCCTTTCCGTTTCGTTTGTTTTTCTAGTAAAGGAAAATTACAAAACACGGGAGAGATCCTCGATTTCATTTTGAAGGGATCAAGAAAATATCACCGGTGGAAAGTCTTTTTCGGTTCAATTCTTGTTTCTTTCATTTTTGTATTGTTTTCTTATAAAATAAGTTTTTTTTACATTTGTAGGAACAAATTTAAAGTGCTCTATTGGTAAAATCAATATCTGAGTTGATTTATTCTCGAATCACTGTCCAAGATGCCAGAAGCTATTCACTTTTTTTTAGTTTTAATAGCAAATTTCAAATTAGGTCGTCACAAATCAGTATTTTTTTTAAATCAACTTTTAACCAAGCTGTCTGCCATTGTTCTTCTAAAGATTATCAAGACTCCAAAACCTTAACCAATGAGCGGTCATGACATTAATCGTCTCGGAGAAGAGACATTTGTTCATTCCCAGCAATGTTCTCTCTTGAAACGATCAAGGATAAACACAGTGCTATCGAAATCGCCGAAAGACTATCGACAACATGCTAAAAATTCATCCATATATACTTTGAGCATATTTCTATAAAAAATATTAAATCTGGAGGAATCGGTGATCACGGTGATAGTTAAGAGAAGGCGAGAAAGAAGAAGGTATTCTACTATATAAGGTTGACTTATCAAATAAAATAGTAAGCAGAGTTCGTTTTTAGGACTACATTCAAAATGGTTCGATTCCGGAAGGAATTGAGACTGTCGTATATTTTTTCAATAAATTTTGAAATCAATATCAATTTTTTATGTTGTATTCTACTATGTTTTATTATCATGTATTAATAAACAAATTTAATAAAATATGTTGCATTTATCTATATACGTATTTTATAATTATGTACATATAAATAAACAATATTATAAATAAACAAGAAGGAAAAAAATATGTACAATGGTCTGACATCACTGATGTGTTTTTGTTTAATTTCATTTTTAGGTCTAAGATTCCTACATTTAAGACATTTTCTTCAGTCAATACAGTAAAAAGACAGCAGGAATTTGGAGAATATATTAATTTAAAGGTCAAAACACCCTTAACGAATCCTAAATCAACAAAATTAAAGGGCATGTATCAATTTATATGGAAAATTCATAATCAAATTAAACATGCTAAGGTAATGGAAATCCTGAATCGATTGAAGCATAAATTTCAGTCAAAAAAATTAAGCACAACTTATTATTTCTCTTAAGCTAGACATGTGGTTTGTTATCATAATCTCTTGAGAAGTTGACTTCCAGCTACCCTTCCATATTGTTTAAGTCTCCCTGGGTATACTATCTGCTGCTATTTCATGTATAACAAAGAAGAAAACTTTTATGTACGAGTAATTCATCCTTTCCAAGTGGTCTCAATATTTGTTCAAAAACAAAAATCTACCTGGTGGGCATATTGCTATGTAGTAATCTTTTTCAATAAACAAAAATCATGATTAAGAAGGTTTTAATTAAAACTAAACTGAAACCCTTTTTACAAAAATAGTATCAATCAGCCTACAGCTCCTTGTTTCGAACAGAAGCAAGGCGCTGCAGGCTGAGTTATTGCAGTTGCAGCTGCCTTACCTTCGTCCTAGGTTGCGGAGGTCATCGAACACAATGTGCTAATAAAGTAAATGGACTTTTTCGATACCAACACAAAATGTTTTCATTGTAGATTTCCATAAAAAAATTGAGAAAGAAAAACATAACCTGTTTTACCATTTTATAAATATTAAAACAAAACTATTGTCGGTTATTGGTTCGTCCGTTGATTATATTCGCGCGCGCCGATTACGTATACGCGTGTTGTTGCCTACTTAGGTGCGGTAGTGCTACCAACAACTCTAATGACGAATCGTGAATTCCACGCCTACTTCAGTAGTTCATCCTAATCATAATTTAGGGTATGTTAAAGGATAACATATATCGGAAAAAGATTTTACCTTTTTTATTGTTCTTAATACGTAAAAAAGTGTTTCTATACGAATTTATTTTCCTCCCAAGAGCTAATTAATTAGCAGTTTTATAACCAATTTTTTTATTCATTTAATTAATAATTAAAAGGAAAACTTATAATGCACCGTTTAGAGAGCAAACACTCTAACTCAGGATTTGAACCCACAATTATCTATTAATTTGATAAATTCAAGTCACAACAGTCTTTAAAAAACATGGAAACAATAGCATACAATACAAGTTAATACAAATACTTAAAACTACTGACGAAATTATAACGATTTATATTTAACTAACATGAAGATATAATAAAGCAATATTAATAATTACAAAATGTAATTTGTTTAATCAATACTGTTTATTCCACTTTATATAACAGTAAAACTCTATCGGTTTCAAGGTGTTCACCTCATAATCAGGGTAGCAAACACAAGACTCACAGTGTTTGACTTAAATTACAATGTTTTTAAACCTCCACAGTTCTAATGCCTTAACTATAAAAAACATTAAAGTTATTGATTGAATTGATGTTAAAACTATAAATTATAAATACTTAAGATTAATTTGTACGTGTATGTTCGTCAGTATACTGAAATTTTGCCAAGCAGATTTATATTACAGTAGAATACATATTTTATAAGGAAAAGCAAGTTGACTGCGTATTATTAACGTATAGTTCATACAATGAACTCTTGTTTGAAAAATATTCTTTATTTTCCTTTAGAAAATTTGCACTGTTTTCTAAATTTACACTGTTTTCAACATTTTATATTATATTCGAAATTTAACTTTTATTTAAAACATTGTTTTCGAAATGTTATATTGTATTCAAAATTTTACAGTTCGCCGTTTTAGTAATTTTACGTTGTATTTAAAATTTTACTATTTATTGTATAATATATTTTAAAGTTTCAAATTTACACAAATATTTTCTCATCACAGTTTTATCGTGGAAAATGTCCTTTGTTTTTGAGTCAATAGTATGTTTATTAATATGTTTCGTAGAAACAATATGTTATCAAAGAATAAAACTTGGATAGCACATGGATACAAACAATATACAACTTGTTGCTAATAAGATTAGTTGATGAAATCCCAGTTTACGCGTAGAATGCCATACTAAACCTGTTACATAGAACATAAATAATGTACGCAATGACTTAAGGAGAGGCTTCAGAGTACTGAATGGTATCATTAAGTTAGAGGACTTCATTAAAATTAAAAAAATACTACAATAAACCTATAAAATTCTACTTATTTTAGTTGCATTATAGCATCGTTGTTTACCTTCCAGATATCCATTGTTCCATTAACGATGGATCGGATAAAATTTATTGTGTTACAATTTTGTTGTACAACTTAGTTAGTTTATTGTCATATGGTAATTAATCCCTTTCGGTCAAACAGAAAAATGTTAAAGAGGCCCTTAGTGAAAATAAAAGTGATGTCACAAATGTCTCGGTCCTGCGACGCTCCAACTGTAAACCTAAAAAAATATGGTTGTTAAAGCGAAATTGCGATGGACCGGGCATGTGATACGCATGGGCGATCATAGACTCCCAAAACGCGTCTTGTACGGGGAAGTGGTGGGCAAGCGAAGAGTTGGTGGGCAGAATAAGCGCTATAAGGACAGTCTGCAAGAATCGCTGACTTTGTGCGGGGGGCTGAGTGCTGGGAGCAGGTGGCTCGGTACCGTGAGGGGTGGAGAGCCACATATTCTCAGCGACTAGACATGTGAGAAAGTCAGCACGCTGCGAATATGCGTCAGCATTGCCAGTAAACTCAGCAGGGTCCACATATCTGTGACGTCTGCAGAAGGGAGTGCGCATCAAGGATCAATATGTTCACAGAAGATCACATGATCGATATGGAGGAGCTGTTCAAGATTGACGTTGGAGTGACGAGGGGATCCTCGACTACGAGGCCCGGCAACGAATACGACAAAAATAAAATTACAATTATTTATTTATTTAAATTGGGTAGTAACCGGAATCAAACAAGCAACTCCCGAGTTGGTAGTCTTACTTACAAGCGCAAAGAAGTCATCATTATTTATTGTGATAAAAATTTGTAATTTTATCTAAATTTTATATTAAAGTAACATGTCTTTTGGAAAATATAAGAGTTTTGGTGTTTTTATGTAAGTTTTCACGTGTGAAAAGTGTTACACCAAAAATAATATTTTTTTGTTTATTTAATATTTTCTCTAATAATTATCAAGTGGGCCTTTTTCTAGGTGGTAATCTGTTTTAACATACTGGATAAATGTCAAGAAATAAAATAACATGGTTATAAAAATATTCGAATTATCATATATTTATACAAAATGAACGAAGAATAAAAATAAAAACAAAAGAAATTGGGTTTCAACAAATAAATAAAATAAGAAGAAATGTTGAAAGGAAAAAAAAATCGGGAAGAAAATACGTGACATTTCTGACTTGAAAAGAATGTTTTTTTTTTTCAAGCTTGTTGACACGCATTTTTCATTGTATCATCATATATCATGTATTTTAAATAAAGAATCAAATCTGACAAAACATTGCGTTAGCAATTTTTCAACTTTGTCAAACCAACCCTTAATGTTACAAGAATTGTATCACTGTCTGAAAATTTCGATGTTTTTTTTACTTAAAAGAACATATTTTCATAAAGCAAATTTAATCCAAGAACTTTTTTGTCACCCACCATTTACACAAATAGGATTAAAGCAAACAAAATGCGGTATAAACAAAGCAGTATATTAAATCAAAACTCGTATCCTATTCCATTCGAATAATCCCTTATCGTTTTATTGTTCGGAAAATTTCGATTTGACATCGAACTCAAGATATTGGTATGATTTTTAAGGAAACAATTCTTAAGACATAGTTTATTTTAATACAATCGTTTATTAAAAAATCGTGTATTTTAAGAAGTCCACTTATATCAAGAAAATCACCTATTTTAAGTAAATTAATAAGGGTTTTTTTTATCCATTTTGAATATTTGACTTTACATAAGGAATATTTAAACCGTTTTTTTTAAGTATGTTAAGAGTGTATGTTTCTCAACAAATTATTTTCAAAGAATATATACACTAAAAAACTGTTTAAAATGCAAATGTGTCAAAAACACTGAAGTATTATTTTTTTTTATTTATTTTACATATGACAAGAAATATACATAATTTGCGAAGAAACAAGAGGTAGTTTAATTTGGACACACAATTTTAATAGATCTGGGTGGGTTGCCTTTCATGTGTCGTGTCCCCAGTAAACTAGGCTTTTCTCTGTATCTCACTGAGGACATATAGCATTAAAAAAATAAATCGATACTTCTTTCCGATTTTTGATTATATAAAACCCCGTTGCACATTCTCATCAACCTGACAAACAGTGAAACTCAACTACATATATGTACATCACGCAAAATCAAACTCCTTACACTTCATCACTCCAGACAGATCAAAACATTCATCCCACACAATATGCACATTCTTATTTGTCCGTCGTCGTATGTGTTGTTAAAACTTTCACGCTGCAAAAGGTTTAAATAATCTTTTTGACAAACTCATGACCAAACTGAGACCCTTTTTTAAATGTCAACATTGGAATTGAATCCGAAACCGTCTTACGTAAAACAAGCATATTTTCATCTACGCTACGGAAGAGCATAAATTTAAAGCCATAAAAAATAAATAATTTCTAATTATAATTTTACAGCTCTGACATGATAAATCACGTTCGTGACATAGTATGAAAGACGCCTGTCTCCAACTTGGGAGCTGTAAGTGCGATTCCCGCAGATACCAGTTTTTTATAAATGGATTTCTGTTTGGTATTAATTTAAAGCCTTTTTAAAATATTTTACCTTAGAAATAATAAAATCACTGGGTTGTATTTTATGCAACAAAAATGTAACTCAATTATTGATTGAACAAACAAAATAGACCATCCTGAAATTCAGAACGTTTACATAGAATTAGAGCTGAAAGATGCTACGTAATAATTTAACCACCTTGGGGGAATTTTGGTGGCTTTAGAATGCTGGAAAAATATTCAATTATACGTGATTAAATGACACCTTTTTCCCGTTGAGGATTTTCTCCACGTTAAAAAACAAGCTATGCAGACAGTCTCGAAACATCGCTTTTCTGCCGATACGTACGAAGAAGGGTTGAAAAATTCAAGGCTCGAAGAATAAATATTCAACGATCGCAATTTATTTGTGTTACCAATAATGTGAATTGAATGTAGTGTGTTTAGCATTTTAATGAAAATGGATAATATTCAACTGCGCTTCGTAAAAACGATCCTCGCAGTGGAAGACTATCAACTGTAGTACACAAATACATATCACGCCGTGTCCTATGTAAGGTAAACAGAGAGCACAGGTCTTCAATTTTTTTAATCCAAAAAAAAAACCCTTTCGTCTTCTTCACATTCATATATCTTGTCATGTACGGTCTTTTCTTATTTAAAATCCGGTCCATTTGATCGAATTGTGTGTTCTGTCTTCGGTATACCTCTTTAACGCACATCTTGCACTTTTGATTTGTAAACGCGCTAAATCATTATATTTTCAACCATTTCTTCCGGGTTACAATCCTAGGATTGGTTCCTCCACTCATCTCTGTCATCCGTCAGTCTCTTCATCTCCTGGTAGCTGCCACAACGCACATCCCGGATCACCCGGTCCATGTAGCTATATCTAGGGCGGCCTCTATGGTTATTGTCCTCAATTATTCCCTCGACGATGGTAAGGAGCAGGCCTGGGTGCTTGATATTATGGTCTATCCAACTGGATCATTGTTGGGCAACTCTATTTAGGGATTGCCTTGTTTCTCCAGCCCCGCTCAGTACCTCACCGTTTCGGATGTGATCGGACCCTGGCCATGCGCCTGTAGCACCACATCTCAAAGGCAGCCAGACGCCCGGACTCGCTCTGGCTGATGGTCCACGTTTCGCTGTCATACAGCAGCACACTCCAGACAAGAGTTTTCACTGAATTATTCCTAACATTGATTTCAATCATGCATTATTCAAACTAAAATAAAACCTTTCCTTCATCTTCGTTAGAACATCAAGTTTATCAATGCAATAATTTTGTATATTTTTTCTTTCTTCTTCATTCATATATTGATAGTCCACATTTTTTTCTTTCTTCTTCATTCATATATTGATAGTCCACATTTTTTTCTTTCTTCTTCATTCATATATTGATAGTTCACAATTTTTCTTTCTTCTTCATTCATATATTGATAGTCCACAATTTTTCTTTCTTCTTCATTCATATATTGATAGTCCACATGTTATACTTAGTGAATTTTTGAAGTTTCTCTCTATATCCAAAGCATTATTCTTATTTGTATCCTTATTTAGCCAAATTCCAGTTTCACTTATATATATTGAAGCCCTCATCAACATAATATATACTATTGTATATATATACGGTACCCGGCGGTAAGTAATACACATCAGGTTTAAGAAAGAGACTGTCGGCCATAATCGACTAACTTCGGCTTTGTAGAGCGTCGTCTCTGTCCCTAGAACGCTTGCCTTCTTCTTCTCAGTGTCGTCAGGTCTCCCCAACGTTGAATATCACCTGAGTGTCTTTTTTTCTCTTTTTTCCCGGCTTTTTCTTTTTCCCCGGCAGCCCGAAAAATATCTCTAACGCCCCTTGTGCCAGTCCAATCACGTATATTGCGGAGCCAGGTGATTTGCCTCCTGCCAAAACCTCTTCGGTCTTCTATTTTGACTTGGATAATCAGGTGCAGTAATTTGTACTTTGCTCCTCTAAGTGCATGACCCAAGTAGGACAGTTTTCGGATTTTAATAATAGTCAGCAACTCTCTATCAACTTTGGCTCTTTGAAGAACCCTTTTGTTGACCATATCCGTCCAGGGTATCCGTAGCATTCTCCGGTGCATGCACATTTCGAATGCTTCCTGTTGGTTCATACTACTAATTTTGAGGACCCATGATTCCACTCCATGCAATAACACTGACCAAACGTAGCATTTGACTAACCGTTGTCGAAGTTTCAAGTTTAGATTATCATCGCTTGCCAACGACTGACAAATCACGACGGAACACGTGTATGATTGACAGAGACGACGCTCTACAAAGCCTAAGTTAGCCGATTATGGCCGACAGTCTCTTTCTTAAGCCCGGTGTGTATTATTTACTGCCGGGTACTGTACTGTCATTTTTGTTATTTTTATATATTGTTGTTAATATATATTACATTGAATGCTCCATTTACTTTGTTACCTGTCATAATCCTTATTTCATTGTCCTTTTCAATTCCCCCATCACAAGTTAAACTGCCCAGATAATTAATCAATCTGCCCCAGTTTCTCTGAGCTTATTTATTCATCGCGCACCCTTTTTACCTCACCTCTCTCATCAACCAAACGTCAACAAAGGTTATGGAACTCAGTTTTGCAAGATCTCGACAGAAAACAAGTTACTCGAACATAATTTTTGTCACTGCGGCTATGGAGTAATATTTTATATAGACCTTGATTGGTTCATCTTTTAAACTGAGATACAATTTTGCGTGATCTACAAAATTAAAAAAAAAAAAAAAATTTTTAAATGTGCGAAATAGCGAATTGTGCGAAAGAAGAATGTGCGAAAGTCGAGGGCCGCCTGTATGGTTTGAGTGAACTTCTGATAAATCTTTAAAATAATATAAGTAAATGAAAAGAAAATAACGATGAACCAAGATCCACTTTCACAAATATTAGCATATTAAAATATACAGAATTATAAGTCGAAACTTACATAAAAAAGCTCCGTATAAATTTAAAATTTTACATGAAAAAATTTGTTGAAAAGAGCAAAGCTTTTAAAATGAAATATAAAATAAAGAGCTTTCTGCATTGCTATGAGAGCTTTCAGCTTTTAATGGGAAATTCACACGTTGAAAATGATACTCATTTTTCAGTTTCATTTTCTGAAATGTAATTAACAAATGTCATTTTTTTAGTAACTAACAATAATATATTTTGAATTTTTCTCTTTTATATGAAAGGTAAGTATGGTTTAAGAGACCTTGTATTTTATCATATCGTAAATAGTTCTTATGAATAAATATAGTCAGTGTTGTCTCAGTTTAACTGCGTTTTGTTAATTCTGTACATACATACGATTTTTTGTGGCCTAACTGGTAAGACACGTATCTTCAAACCAGAGGGTTGCGGGTTATATTTCCGTTGATCAAACCATAAGACTAGCACGAGTTTCAAATCTAACGCGTCTTCGTGCTATTACTAGACAGAATCTTATGCCAGACTAACCTTTTAATCATTTTTTGGTCGACTACCATAGGAAATCATATACAAAAACTTCAGGATAAAATAACTAGAATGTTTTTTGCATGCTTGCCATAATTAGTAATATTTTTCGACATCGCCATAAGAATGAAGCTGCAACGCCTTGACAACTTCGCCCATCATTCATTCCAACATTACAAAAACTCCGATTATTTTTTTAAATATTCAAATGAATTATAAGCGTGTAAATCTCCATGACCTAGTTGGTAAGACACCGGTATTCCAACTCAAAGGTTATGGGTTTGATTCTAGTTAGAACCCAGATTTTTTTAGAAGGGGTTTTTGAAATTTGGTGTTCACTCGGGGCCTCGTAAACACCTTTCAAGATGGTTGGAGGAGATTAACACAGCAATAATTCCACGAAGGTTTAACTTTTTTCAAAGAAACTGTTAGACGTGATTTGCTCGGGCGTTGTTATACCAGTCAGATATGTTTTTTTTTTTAATTATAGTGAGTTCAAGTACCAAGTTTAACCATCCTTGACGAGCATTTGGTCACTAAACGGCGCTTTATAAAATTGACCCTTGAATTGAATTTAAAATCGACACGCTTTATTTACAAATAAATAAATTGTAAATATTTATAAAAACTAATTAAAAACAACGAATAAATATCATAGAAAATTATGTATGTTTATTTTATCCTTATGAATTGATGAGAAGCAAGCTAAAAAATAGTACATACTGGCAACAAATATTCATTTTTTTTTTCATAAATACAAATGCATCTATCATTTGTACCATCAAATTTAAGTCATAATGCAATTATATGAGTCAATTATTTTTTTAAATTACACTTCTAGACCGTTTCAAATTTTTAGCTGATTAAGTTTAAAAAATTTAACAATCGATCTATAAGTGGAAAAAAATCATCCACTTATGAATATAAGAGTGACAAATATACCGACACAAATTTTGTTTATACAAACTTCTTTTTTTTTCGAACCACGAAAAAACTAACATTTGGAAAAAGCGAAAACCTCTTGAAAAATGAATTCGCTTCTGATGTCTGCAAATAGTGATAAGGACGATAATAGCAAGATGATGGAACTTTTTCATTTTCGGGACGAATGTTTAAATGATCACAATAAATCAGAAGAGAAGGGGCAAGGATCTTCGTGGAACGATGAAAACATCCTTGAATGGAAAAAATAATATTTTTAGTGTGGCGCGGTTTTACTTCTTGATGTTAAAACATAGCGGAAAGTGTTGTGAGTGAAAAAAATATGGGCATGATTTGTTTCATGACTGTTATGTATTTATTTTTTATCAAAACAAAATAACCTTAAGGGTTCTTTACATATCAAAGTACGAATACATAAATCGTTTTAACATACTCCAAAATAAAAACCAACAATTCGGAACACTTTTATCTTTAAAACAAAATTATGTATGAAATTATCGATACATGTGTATATACATAAATAACACAACACGGGAAAAATAAAAATCAAATAAATTAAATTCATACATACGTACCATCACGCCACTTCGCTGTTGGGATAGGCCAATAGGAAAGAGCGCCGGACTTTTATAACTCGACACACATTCTAAGCCACTACTACATCCATATTGCTTCTATTATTTCTCTGACTTTCTACGTTTCCTTTTTTCGGAGAATTATTCACTTGAGCCAACCATATTCCTTTGGCCTTCTTCTCACACACCTTCCACTCATATTTGCACTTTATATATCATTTGTTAGTCTTTCTTCATTCATAATTCATCTTAGAGTACTCTTCTTCATCTTCAACCTTACTCATCCCATTAGCCTCAAGTTTATCTCATTCCTAATCTCTTAATTCCGTATTCAGTGTCATTCGATGTTTTTTTTTCAAAGCACTCATCTCTACGGAATTTATTCAGCTCCTTTCAAACGTTTTCAACGTCCACGTTTGACTCATACATCAAAGTTGGTACTAAAATACTGTTGTTGACTATCATCATAACTGGTTTTAATACTGTCTGGTTCAAATACATTTGTTGCAGTGCTTTATGACGCCATTCGATATCCTTCGTTAACACTTGTCTTAGTGTGCCGTCCACGGTGCTGGACGCTAAGCGTGCATTGAAAAACGTATGTTTTTAATTAAAATTATGCAAAATCTGCTAGGTTATTTTTTTGTAATTAGCTATAAAAATATTTTTATTAAGTATTAAAACGTCGAATAATCAAATTAAATATAAGTCCTGGTCACTCGCTATCCATCACAGGGTGGCAAGTGTTAACATTATATCATCTGTGAAAATACAACTCAATCCAGTCATCAAATATTCAATAGGTTGTAAAATAATATCATTGTAACTAGATAATATTAGTCTCGGTCTCGAGTTGTTATTAGTATACTCAAAATATCAGCTACGGACAAGGAAAATCAAATGTATCGATACGACGATCCATGTGAACAAAACTAATATATTACAAATACAAGTACTCAAACCGTCTCTATTGTCTTTCCCTTGACTTAAAAGGTAAGTTAATTGGTTTAAAATATTGTGAGGTAAGCAATACGCACAATTTATGTCTTGTGTCTAACATAAGTTGAGACGATATTGAGAAATAAGTGGCGGCACGTAATTAGGTAAAAGGAACAGTGAACAAATAAAACAATAACCATGCTGTATTACATATTATAATTACATACCATCATCCTGTTTCCCTGTCTGGGTAGGTGGTCATGACAATGTCAGACTTTTCTATCTCGATGCACACCCATCGCCTCTTTCACGTACGTACACCTTCTCATACAACTCAACAATTTATAGGAAAAAATGTAAAAATAAAAGTTTTTGGTGATAGTGTCATGCGTATAAAATTAGTATTTACCTATCAATCTAAAAAAAGGCGTGATGATACTGTAGCGTACCTACGTCCCCTAAATAAATAAATAATTGTCAAACATAATTTGTTGTTAAAATAAATTGTAAACATACAGGGTCAACGACCGATGAATCAAACTCTGGACTATCTACAATTGTCACATACTAGAAACGTCAACAATGTGTACTCACAAATAGTATTTACGTTTTGTCTCGCCGTCTCGGCAAATAAATATCCTACCCGCTACACTAGTGCACGCGCAGGAGTGAGACAAAGTATATATCGCGAGCACATTCACTCACTACTATAAAATACCTACTGGTAGACAAATAAACATTATTATTCATTCAACTGTCAAGACTTGTTATTATTTACCCGCTATTCACTCTCATTTTCGTTCGCATTCCTGAATATTTGTATTTCATTTTAAATACAAACAAATCGAAATCATCACGACGACGTATCGAATTAAGCACCACGCTAAATTGATGACCTCGAACGAAGAGGAACACAGAATTCGACTAAAACGAATATAGCGATGTCAACATCAACATCATCAGCACGTCCTACTAGGACACACGCTAAATTGGTAACGAGCATCGCTACAATACATTTATACATTTTGATAACAATGATTTATATATATATTTTTATATTTGTTTTTTTTTTCGATAAGGATATATTAAATTTCAAGTCGTTCATAATGATGAAAAATAGAATTAAGAACAACTCTTTCCTTTTCTACGAAAAAATCCACTAACAAAATATCTGCGTCATTTCAAAACTAGACTTCAAAACTTAACCCTCGTTTTCTTTTCTCGGAAATAACGTGACTTAATCATATTTATTCCAAATAAACTTTCAGAAGAGTGACTGTTAATTCCATTCTCCACGGGGTCACACCCTCTTTCGTTCCTCCTTTAATGATGGAGCAGAGTAAATATTTATCTTTGATACCATTATATCGCGTGAAGGAAAACATTCATTGATAAAACTTCAAAGAATAAGAAAAAGCTTTCACTTTCACTTAAAGCGTTGTCAGAGTTCAATGTTTCTTCCGGAAAATTTAATATTTTTTTTTTGTTTAAATGTTCAAACATATTATTTTACGAGTTTGCTTGTATCCGCATAAAATTGTGTTTCAATTTATGCCAATAAAAAATTTAAAAGTCCGACAAATGTTTTTTTATTTCTCAGATAGATGACGTTAGAAAAAAATCGATTCACTAGAAACACGCTAAATGTATATTTTTTTATGAAAAACAAATTTTCAACGAATTCTTTCAGCTTTGTTTTCTCAAATTTCTTGAACGGTTTTTATTCCATCGTTTTGAAGATTAGAAAAAAATATATTTTGTTTTCAGTGTTCGATATTTTTTTCAACCACAGAAGAAAAATTACACAAACCGTAAAAAATATAAGTTGATGTTAGACGATGATGCAGTAAATGATCGAGTGTAACGATTGTGGTTTGATAAATAACGTAATGGTGTTACGACACTCGGAGATGGTATCAGCTCTGGAAGATCCATTACCACTGATGATGACCAAATCAAAGCTAAGATTGATAATAACTAGCGTTCTATGTAATGAAAGATTGATCACTGTTCATCAGCACTTGGTGTAATAATGAGTTTGAATTTTACCTAAAAATACGCAATTGCATACTTTCTGGACGTCCGAATACTAGACATTTATTTCGAAGCTTTATTTATAAATTTAAATGATTTAAAACAAAAGAAATTATTGAATCACAAAAAAAATTAAAACATCGAAATCAAATAACCCTCCATGGTCTAGTTGGTTAAAATATATTTTAACCTCGTAGTTACTGGTTCGATTCCCGTGAGTACGTGACATTTTTCAAAGTTCAGTCTAGTTTTCACTTTAGGCATAAATAACATAAATCTTGTTGGTTGAAATATGTTAATTGCCAAATAGCAATACACCTACAAGGTTCATCTATATATAACGAAAGTGTAAAAAAATACAGTGTAATAAAGTTTTAACTGATATTTTCATATTTCAAACTGCATGTTAGTGCGGTAACGAGCAGGATATCTTAAAAGATGGCCGTTGGTTCGACTCGATGTTTTTTTACTCCTCTCGAATAAAACGTACGGAGATTTTACCAAATATTTTTAAGAAATTGAAATGTGCATATGTAATTAAATACATTTCATACATTTTCAATAGAAGACTGGTCATTTAGATCAGTATTCCCCAACCTTTTTAGACCTGTGGACCGGTAAAAAAAGGAAAAAAATTTCGCGGACCACTAATACTGAAATAAAAATGGTTTTTTTATTTAATATTTTTTTAATCTTATATTATGACAGATGGACATATATAACTATAATTGACAAATATACATATAACAGTTAATCAATTTTAATTGTAACATTGTCTGATATAATTAAAATTGAAGAAAAACCATATGGTTTTTGCAACAAACTAATGCGAAACCTGCTGTTGATCTTTGTTAATATATTGGATATTCTTGGCTGCAGTGCTGTCTCTGACAGACTAAGTGCTGCATTCACGTCCAGTATATTCCTTTGTTTTGATTTTATTGAGGGCATGGATGAAAATCCTATATTTAATATTTTTGCATGTCGAATTTCTTGAAATTTGGCATACTGTTTGCGGCCTGGCGGAAAGTCTCTGCGGCCCGGCACCGGGCCACGGACCACCGGTTGGGGAACACTGATTTAGATTAATCAGATTTGTATGAACATTTTTATGTGATTTCACCTTTTTTTTTTTTTTAATTAAAAAAGATATCAAGTGTGAGAAAAAAATAAATGAATTCCTTTAAAAAATAGTGATAAAAAATCATAAGAAATAATTTGATTATTAATAAATCATACAATATAAAACCATAAAAAAGTCATACTGATTTGCACAAAATCGATATAAAATTCTTTATAGTAAAGTTGTTACGCAACAAACCTTTTTCACTCTATAAATGAGACGGTAGCTTAATTGGTAAGCCCATCTTCTGAGTTGGAGATTACCGTTTGACCTTTCTGTTAGGTTTCTTTAAACATCTTTTTGGTTGATAAGAAGTGATGACTACATAACAATAAGTCCGACAAATTGTAATATAAACAAATAAAGTGTTATAGAAAATGTTTTTCATTCCATTACAGAAAGTGCGATGGAATGAAACACATTTAGATATTTAAAGCACGTATTATCAAAGATGCACAAAATGTAAACTGCTGATTACAAAGAAATTGTATTAAAATAATTTAAAAACTTGAACAGAAAAAATATTCAATCAAAAAAGTTTAATTCAATTTACGGGTTTAATTTTTTTAAATACGCTGTGCTAAGAGACGCATAAAAATACTAAATGAAACGAAATCAGAAAAAAACTATGAATATTATTCCTAGAAATTAGAATAACTGCTTCCAATTTCAAGTTATTGGAGCCAACTAAAAAAAATAAAAGAAAAAACGAAATCATTCGAATAAATTTGTATTCTAAGCCGAGTCCGATTACTTTTGTATCACTGAACGAAACAAAAAACTACCAGAATTTCGCAAATGAACGATATTTTTTCGCCGAAGATTCGCATTTAGGAAGCTCCGTTTCTTGCAATTACACAGTGAGTGAGCAATCAAATCGGGTCTGAGACCAAGTCGTGAGGATTATATGGAGGAACCATATTTTTCATGAAAGTTATTTTATTTTTAAATATATGACATTTTTCAGTCACTGTTTCTTTACTCTAAGTATTTCTTGATTATACGAGATACAGTTATACATTTACAAAATTGATGTTGTAATGTGAAAAATGGAATATTTTCAGAATCCAACAAACTAGGTAAATGTATATGGTAATTCTAACATATATTGGTAATTGAAAAAACAAACAAGGTAATTGTATATTGTCTTGTTGGATATCTTACATCAATATTTTTACATGGTTCCGGTCCAAACGATTGTCAGACCCGCACTCCTCTATGGCTCCGAATGCTGGACGATGTATAACTCTTACTCTAGGCAACTAGAAACTGCTGAAATGCGCATGCTAAGATGGTCAGCTGGTGTGTCCCTAAGAGTGTCATGGGTGGTGCAAAAAGATAACCTGATGCAGAGGCACGGCCTGTGGGACGTAGTCTGGGACAGAAGAGCATACAACCTGAGGACGAGGAGAGCTGACCCCAACAGTATTCGCAGACAGTGAGTTGGGATGAAGCCAGGGAGAAGACATGGTTCCGGTCCACATTACATTAAATCCTACCCCGTATAATTTATCTAAAGGCTTTTGATGTCAAAGATAACCCTTTAATCATATACAACAATTATAAATATCAATATTACAGTGGATACAAAAGACGTGTTATTCATTTAACAATCCATTAAACCACCCTTGATCGTGAATAAAATATATCAAAAGTAAACACTTTTCATTATTTATTTATTTGGCATTTTTTTAATATTTATAACAAAATGATTTGATACTTAAATGTGAAAAAATTCTTCACAATAACTCAAATATAAGTGACCTTTCAGGACAGTATGACAATGTTTTTTTTTTTAAGCGAAACAGATCTGTCATTTTAATTTTAATTCCACGTATAATGTAGGCTTTTTTCACAATAAATTACGTATTCACACTATAAGGTGGTTGTTTTTTTTTAATATTGGATTTCAATGTAGGGTGTGTTATATCGCCTTGGTTGTTTGATATTTTTACAGATTTATGTGTGACGGAAATAAAGATGTGTTTTTCATTGTTCCAGTGTTTTGTTTTCTAGGTGCGGTGGTCATGTTATTGTGACATGTAGTATTTAATTTATTAATGACCTTTGTTTTTGGTTGACGTGCAATCTCTTGAGTGGTGTATCATTTGGATTAATCTATGTCTACATCAAACAATAAGATATAGATGTGTACAGCTTTATTTTTTGGCATGCCTTGTCAATATTAATGTTTGTATGTGAATACCACAAACACACTACACTACATCTAAAGTTGATTGTGTTTTTACAACACATCGTAAGATTTCTTTATAGGTAGTTTTTCCTTAGTAATTTTTTGTGGCATTCTTACGAAATATGTCTTTCTTAAAATATGCAAATGCAGGAAGTTTATAATGTAATATCTACAGCCACAACATCCCTATTCTAACATTTATATTCTTTGTGATATTTTTAATCTTTCAATAAACGTATGTTTTGAATCCCGAGTTAGAGCGCCTTTGAGGAGAATTCGTTCCCTAAACGACACTACTTAAATTATCATTATTATTTGATACCCTTCCTACAACCTTCTCAAAAACAATAAATACATGGAATTAATTTATATAAAACATTTTAATAAACTATTTGTAAAAAAAATGGTAGATTATTTTCGACATAACAAAATAGTTTTCAAATCTTTTGTAACATCTACAGCAGGATTTCAGTCGTTCAAAGTAATTATTAACAACGTTGAGTTTCTCAACTGTGTTCGTCTTTAAGTCGCAAAGTAAATAGATAAATTGTAACAATGCATCTTGCTCGACTTCGTTTCACAGGAAATTCCATAGACACAACAGCCGTTGCAACTTGCGCCAAGGTGGTTTTAGACCGCCAATTTAACGCCTTGTGCTCTGTGCTTTTGCTTCTGTAGATAAATCCAATGTTCCACTTTATTTTTATTTTTAACACCAGCTTTGTTGAAATAGAAATAACGTTTCTCGTTATATAAAGCTTAATGCACATTGGTGCTGGATTAAATCCAACTAAAATAAACCATTTTATCTGAATTATTGAAAGAGTTTTTTGTATAGTTGTTTGTTATTGTTTTTTTTTTGTTTTTCGAAGAAAAAAACTTCTCCAAAGTTTTTATTTATTCATCTAAATCAAGGTAAAAAAATTGGAATTTTTAAAATATTTATTGTTTCCATACATAAATCACTACAACGTAGTCCTGAAAGAACAAATATTTATTACTTTTCCTTTCGCTTGAAGATATGAATACAGGTCACTTGTGTAGTACTTTTTTACGTTTCAACCAATATTTGTTTAACACTTTTACAACACGGAAATATTACACAGGATATTAAATTTAAAAAAATAATTTCTTTTTTCGTAAGTTACTCTCAAACATACCCGAGTTTATAATGTTAATATATTGAAAAGTGTGGCCTGGGTAACCGAGCATTTGGGCTTAAAACTACAGGAAAAGGCAAGGATCTCGCGATGTGCCTTTGCACGTATTGGAAAGAAAACCTCGCCTAAAGTAACAACGCTTGCATACGTTATCGGTGCGTACAAATACTACGAACTCTTTTATCACACTGGCACCATTGATTTATTTATTTTATATTGTGTCCCATTGGAAACTGAACCCGAAACCCCTGAAATTAAGTCAAGTGGTTTACTAACTAGGTCACAAATGCCGGCATGAAATTTTATAACAGCGTTGTAAATATCTCAGGATGAACCATTTAAATAACACATTTTCTATTGTATTTATTCAGAAAGTGACTCTATTTTGTATCTGAGAAACTTATACCTTATATCGCTACTTTATCAAATACGTGCTTAAAATTGAAGCGAAAATTGCTTGTCAAAGAATAATATTCCCTCGTACCAAAGCTATCATTAAAGTAGATATTTCTTCAACAAATAAGAGGTATCACGTCTCCAAAGAATGTATCTTGAATCCATTTTCGTTATTGCAACCACTATATCAAACAGTTCTTCGTAGAAACGGTAAGTGTCGAGTATTTTCCCGGATTGTAATTTATCTAAACTTCTTAATTTTAACTAGATTTTTAACTTTCAATCGCACCTAGTTCTACTTTTCCCTAGATAACTACTAAGATGCTTCTTTTACAGCCCAGAGGGTAGTGAGGTTGATTTCTACTGTTACTTAGATAAAAATGATGATTTTCACTTATGACTTGTTTAACATCTTACTGGTTGTACTGCATACAAAGAAAGTGTAATACAATACAACCTTTCTCTCTACGTGGGGTTGGTTTTTCGCATTCCAGAAGTCTCTATTATAGACAAGATCCAGAGTCTCAACATATTTTTATACTTCACAGTTCACCTGAAACAACATCCATCGGAAACTCACTGTCACATTGTGACGTTGTTGGTGGTGAACTGCACACATTGAGAGTATTCGCTCTCGCAAAATGTGCAGCTTCAGTTTGGAGTGGCTCTTCACGTGCTAGAAAGGTTGACGTTACTAAGAATGAAACCGGAAGGATAATAACAGGATGCTTAAAAGCAGCACCATATAGAACCAACTGATCGGCATCACCCCCGCCTGAAATTTGTATAGGTGTTGCAGCTAACATGGAAAGAACAATAAAAGTCCAGGACCTAGGACAAAAACTGACAATTCTTTTGAAGAGAGCGCAAGAACTGATGATTCCTTCAGATTTATTTATTTAAAAAAATTCCGCTTCCTTATCTTCCTTGCATTTCCCATCCAGATCCCTTTTATCGTCTATATTCAAAATTAATTTGTTAATTTTTTTTCAAATAATTTTTTCTTACATGTAGGATCAAGTCATAGAAATTAATAATAATTATGAAAAAAAAAACTGGTTATATCATTATTAAACAAAATTTTAAGATTTATGCGAGATTCTACTAGTATTTATTGTAAATGTTGCATTTTAATCGATTTCTTTACTAGGGCATGATTCTTGAAGTAAGATTTAGGATATAAAACAAGTTTATATATTGCTGTCATAAGTACCAGGTTAAAATTCATGGCGTAATTATAATTAGAAGTTAATGACAGTCGTTATTTTTAATGTTTTGCGCACATTGAGATTGTTGGCGTCATCGATTTAACTACATAATGCAAGTTTGATGACAATGAGCGTGCATATTAAATATATAGCTGCATTTTATTAAGATATACAACATTTCTTAGGTGGCTTTATTTCTGCGACATTTTTTTAATGAAAGTTAATTCTTAAACAGGTTCTCCTGTTTCTCTTACTCATACTCTCGGTCCTCTTCTATAATACAACGATTCTCATTTATGCTTGCACTGTTTATTAGTTCAGTCAATTTTTCGTCACCCATCCGTTCAAAACATCAAAACCACCTCAACTTATTATTTTCACCCTTCTTAACGCATGATTTTTGATATTACATTCATCATTAATAGTAACATTTATTTTTTGTCATTATTTTTTTTTCAGAAACAGTGAACTTAAATAACAAAATTTTTAAATATGAAAAGAATGAGCTTTGTTAAAAAAATCTGAAATCTTTATATATTCTATTCTAACTTCAACGTCCTCAATTTTTAATCAAACTTTTCATGGTTCTCTTTTTTTTATATCTTTTAAATGTGAAAGTAACTTTAATAAACGCATATATTATTTGTCATTAATATCTGTTATTTAAATGACATATTTTTTTTCCTTTTCACCTTTTATTTAATAACCTTCACTAACAAGAGTTAAATTTAGATTTTTTAACACTGCAGTTTTATATTTTTTGTTTTGATGACTGAATATACATATTTAAACAAAACAATATATGTAAATAAATATAAGTTTATTGATCGCAACATAGATTGTACAAATAAATAAAATGAATAACAGAAAAAAAATTCAAGAAAGAAGCTACCAAAAGGTTTGGACACATCTCATAACATCCCCCCGGTCGAGGTACACCCTACCAATATAAGACGAACCCGGCCGCGAGGACATCAGATATTTTTCAGCCCACACCCTGATTCACGTAGAATGGCAGAAAAAATGGATAAGTAAACCCACAAATACCACCTCAGATTTACTGTCAGCGAAAAAAAAGACATGCTGATATGAGTCCAAATTTTATGAAAATAAAATCACAAATAGAAAATGGTGTCCTTACATAGAAACCACTAAATGAAAATTTTAAACTAAAAAGCAGAGATACAAAAAAAAAGAACGCACTGCACACACATAACCCTCGATTTACCACCAACAAAAAGAATTTTTTTAAATCAATATGAATAAATATTTAATCACAGAAATAATAATTTGCTAGTTGCGCTGAATTATGTGACATCTCTATTGAATCGTTCCTTGTTTTTTGAAGCTGTATATTTTTAATTCCCCCAACTCCTTTTTAAATTAGGAAAATGAGAACTAAACGTTTTGAGAATTAATTTTTTTTCTAGTTTGATGAAATAGGAAAGGAAACAGAACTTTTGAGCGTTTAATTATGATAACCTTATTGTTTTATTAATGTTTATGTCGCTTAAAGAATACTACACATTCTTCTTAGTAAATGCGTTCCCACTGCATTTATAAGGCTCTTTTAAACAATTTTCCACATCCGATTAATTATTTTCTTCACTAATAAAATGTATTCTTTATATATTACCCTCGTATGAATAAATAATTTCATAGGTTCTAATAATAATGGCGTGGAACCGGACTTTGCATAGTAAACTTTGGACAAAAAGACAATAGTCACCTGAACATTAGACGGCCTGAATATCTTCCACGCTACACAAAGGGGTGGTTGTCGAGCCTCAATGCTTCATAAAATATGCACGACGCCGCTGTCCGCTTTTACTCCCTTTCAGGTTAATTGTTTAAGGTGTTTGTCAAGCTCACGACAAAGAGAAAACTCACTTTTCTTCTATTTACATGTTTGTATTTTACAATAGAATGAAGAAAAAAAAATGTTGAACATTTTATAATAGAATGAAAAAAATGGGCACTAAGCTTGGTTCACTTAATAATTCAGTCTCTTTCAAGCTGGAAATCAAAATGAATGCTTACCCGAAAAATATGATGTATATTTAATTATTTAATGCAAATAGTTCCCTCGGATTTATTGCTTTGAAGATTTTTTCTGTGAACCAACTTTTGTTTTAAAATTATTAAAGTAGCTTCCTACTTCAAGACGATTTCCGTGGCGTATTTGGTAAGTCACCATATTTCCGACCCAAAGGGTTGAGGGTTCGTTTTCCGTCGGAAACCAAATTTAAAAAAAAGGATTCCGATGTGAATTTAACTAAAAGCATCTTAAATTTATTTTCGGTGTAATAATTTATACAATGAAAGTGTAATAATTGATACAATATTATCTGTATCAAATACCGTGTCTAAAGCTTAGTGAAACTTAGTAAATAAAAATATATTTATAAATGGATAAATTTGAAGATAAATAGGGGTTAGGATGAAAAATATATAAGAGTTAAAAACGAAGAATATTTTGAGTGAATTGATGATATTTTTTAAATGTTATCTTAAAAATCAATAAGTATGAAGCCCATCTGTTTGAGTTTTTAGTGTAGACTTTAAAGCGAAAATAACGCTTTAAAGTCTATCAAAACATATTTGTAGAATTATGTATCATGCACTAAAATACGAAGGATCTTGCCGTTACCAGGGAGGAGTGAAATTCCATGATCAGAAATAAAATAGAGTTTTTTGCGCAAATAATAAGAACAACTTGGATTGTTCAATACTCCAAAAAGGGCTGACGGAACGTGGAGATTTCTTCGTTGGCTTATTAGAAACCACTGAAGTCTGATACGATTTGTGAATCCTCTCCAACATATCTAACAATTTCTTACTAGCATCGAGATAAGAAACCTCTCCACAGTCAATCAATGGTAAATGAGGTTGTGATCTAAGAAGATTCTGCTACGAATATCGAGAAAAATGCGCAATCTGTTGAGAGAAGTAAGAATGGAGTATTAAAATTGACTCGAAAATATATTTGTGCTAACTCAAAAAATAACCGACAAGGGTGCTAAAATCTGTAATATCTGGACACAGCTATCAATTCGAACAAACGGAAAATTTTATTAATATCTAGTTTTCTAAATATGGCATCGACTCCCTATAAAAAAGTTTATTATTCTAGCCTCTTCAGACATGGCGTCCATTAGAATGGGCACGTTCGTATACACTATGTGAACAACTTTGTGGTATATTTCAGTTCCATTGATAACAAATGAAGCGTAGAATACTGTTTTATCGACTTATAACGTTTTGGGCGTCATATATCTAAATAACGCCTAAATAAATAGTACACTCATAAGCAAGAATATTTTTTTAACCTTAAAATTTATTCAGGTCTTAAGCGGTTAAAGCAGTGTTTCCCAACGTGGGGCCCACGCCTCACAGAGGGGCAATTTGATTTTTAAGGGGGGCAATTCGAAAATTGACTCGTTCAGAGTTTAGTCGTATTTTGATCGCTTTGTCGCGTCACCATTACTTAGGGGGGAGCATAAGAATTTTAGAAAGGTTTAGGTGGGGCATAGCACAAAAAACGTTGAGAAACATTAAAGGGTTAGTAATTAAGCCATTTGATTTAAACTACTGTATGAAATTGTTAAAATAGCAGCCCATGAAATCCACAGCAGTAGATTTTTGTATATCTTGAGAATGGGACATTCGTATATCTTAGGCAGAAATCAGTGGTTACCTGTTGACCATCCGTAAACGACTGGAATTTTGATTTCTATGTATGAGCTTAAAGGAAAAACTCACCTATTGCCTACGTCTGATCAAACAACTCTCATTCATTCAATATATAGCTATAGCTAATTCATTCATCCAAGCAACAATGTAAAAACTACAGACAAGAATATTATTTGTGTTCCCTGATGATGAGGTAAAAACCTTGAAACCGGTAGGGTTATCTTCGTTGTTGCTGGGCCTCGTAATTGAGGATCCCTTCGCTATTTCCACGTCAATTTTGTTGGAAAGCGAAGCTGTTCCGTGGAGTTTTCTTCTCATTTTCCCTTTTTTATTCCTTTTTTAAGAGAGTTGGCCGTTGCACACCAGCAAACTCACATACCACACTCGTTGTACTGGATCTGATAACACACCTGAAGTAAGACGATCAGAGCATACCACTGTCTTTTTTTTTTTAAAGAATGTACTATATATGATCGAAGTCGAAGTGTCAAAAATGTCTATATCATCCGAGGAGAGTAGCACAGCACGGGGCTCGAACCGGTAACCTTCCACATGGAATTCCAGTGCGTTACCGTGCGACTATGCACCACGGTAGGGTTATACCGTTATATAAAGTGAAATAAACAGTGTTTGACTAAACACTTTATAATCTATGTTGTTTATAGTTAAGGCATTAACGTTGTGGAGGTTTAAAGACATTGTAATTTATTTTTAACAAACACTGTTTATTCCACTTTTTTATGACGGTATAACCCTACCGGTTTCAAGGCTTTCACCTCATCTTCAGGGGAGCATAAACAAGACTCAGTCTTGTTTACGCTCCCCTGAAGATGAGGTGAAAGCCTTGAAACCGATAGGGTTATACCGTCATAAAAAAGTGGAATAAACAGTGTTTGTTAAAAAAAAATTACAACTTTATAATCTATTTAAACCTTCACAGTGTTGACGCATTAGATGTAGTTGATATATAAAAACTACATACTTAAACGTACTTCTGTTATCCAAAAGAGTTAGAAGAATGTAAGTTCTTTGTTAGTCATAGCGGTCTTGACGTCAACAGTAATTCTGATTAATGCATAGTCACGTTGTAGCCAGGACGAAAACCAGATTGCAGTGAGTACGAGAAATTATTAGATAGGTGATTCATGAATTGATTACTGACCACTCCCTCAAAACCTAAAAAAAATATTGAATCAAAACAAGCTGAAAATTTGAAGCGGTTGCTGGATTGCAAATTTTTTAATATAGAAAAATATGTATACACTTTTATAAATAAAAAAAACACCTTTTTGAGTTATTTATCAATAGAAATAGGCTTATACGGGAAAATTCTGAAGTATTATGATAACAATATTCTATTGACTACTGTTTTTTTCAGTATATTTAGGTTTTATTGATTCTACTGTTCGGAAAATTTCTACAGCAAAGAATGAAAAAAAAATAGTTTGGCTACTGAAAACTGTTGATTCAATGAAAAAATTAACAAATATCCAAATTGAAAAAAATTGGTGATGTTGGATTTGGAGCATCTTGGTTGGCAGAGATTACCAGATGGCCATAAATTCACCAGGTTGTATTGTACGAGGCATATCCAGAAAGTAAGTGTACTGAATTTTTGTAGGTTACAATTTTTTTTATTTTAACAAAAAAATTACGTGGTTACCGTAGTACATATGTAAGCTATTTTTCGACATAGTCGCCATTCCTCTCAATGCAGGTGGTGAAGCGGGGTATCAACTTTTTGATGCCTTCCTCGAAGTAGTTTCCCGCCAACCCCTCCGTCCACTTCTCCACCTCCTCCTTTACCTCCTCGTCGGTTGAAAACCTTTTTCCACCCATGTGCAGCTTCAGGGAGGTAAAGAGATAGTAATTTGAAGGTGCTAGGTAAGGGGAATGCGCGGGATGGTTCAGTACATCCCATTTAAACGAGGCGAGCAGTTCCTTCGTGGCGTTGGCCGTGTGTGGTCTGGCATTGTCGTGCAGCAGGCAGACTCCCTTTGTCAGCATGCCTCTCCTCCTGTTCTGAATCACCCTCCGCAACTTTTTTAGGGTCTCACAGTATCTTGGAGAGTTGATGGTCTCCCCTTGAGGCATATATTCAATTAAAATTATGCCTTGACAGTCCCAAAACACGGATGCCATGATTTTCTTAGCTGAAATTGTGGTTTTGAACTTTTCTGATCATCATGCATAGACGTACGACCGTTTTTAAAGTCGCGATACCACTTGTACACACTCGTACGATTCATAGCTTTATCACCATATGCAGTTTTCACCTCATTATAAACCTCAACCGGAGGTTTTCCCTTCCAAACGAGATAACGGATGACGCCGCGTATTTCGCACTTGGCGGGAGATTGGATTGACATTTTTCACGATACATGTTGTCGCGTCGACGCTTCTCAACGTACTGACCTCGAACCGGTCTCGTTGTGGAGGGGAAGGGTCAGGCTACACGGAAGTGTAGCCAACATGTCGAAAATAAAATCCATCCGGTCGTGAGAGCCTCAGTACACTTACTTTCTGGATACGCATAGTATATAATGAGAGTATAAAATAAAACAACAAATATTTAAACAAACTTTGCGCTATGCGGGCTAATAATTGACATAATTAAAAACTTTCAGTCCTAGAACCAAGAAGGGGAATTTTTGACAATTTTGCATTCTAAGGACTAAGAAGTGCTATTTTGACACTTTTAAAACCATAGGGCAAATGAGTGGCATTGTTAACAATTTTGCGCTCTAAGGGTCAAGACGTGGCATTTTCGACAATGTTGCACTCTAAGGGCCAAGAAGTGGCATTTTGACATTTTAAAGTCACAAAGCAAATAAGTGGCACTTTCGATAGTTTTATTATTATGAGGACCAAAAAACGGCATTTTTGACATGTTTGCGCTTTAAGAGTCAAGAAGGGGCCTTTTTCATAATTTCGCATTATAAGGGACATGAAGTAGCATTGTTGACAACGTTGCACTCTAAGAGTTAAGACGTGGTATTTTCGACAATGTTGCACTCTAATGGCCAAGAAGTGGCATTTTGACACTTTTAAAGTCCGAAAGTAAATAAGTGGCTTTTTTGTTAATTTCGCATTAAAAGTGACAAGAAGTGGAATTCTTGATAATTTTCCAGTCAGAGGACAAAGATGTGGCTTTTTTGTTAATTTCGCATTATAAGTGACAAGAAGTGGAATTCTTGATACTTTTACAGTCAGAAGACAAAGAAGTGACAATATTGACGATTTTGTGATATGAGGGCCAAGAAGCAACATTTTTGATACATTTGCGTTCTGAGGGCCAAGAATTTTTGATAATTTTGCATTATAAGGGAAAAAAGGAAAATTTTTGACACTTTTACATTCAGAGGACAAAGAAGTGGCATTATTGACGATTTTGCGGTATAAGGACCGAGAAATAACATTTTTGTACATGTTTGCGCTCTAAGAGCCAAGAAGTGGCATTTTTGGCAAGTTTGCGGTCTGATGACAAAGAAGGGGCATTTTCGACACTTTTACAATATTTAATACGTTTGCGCTCTAAGAGCAAAGAAGTGGCATTTACGAAAATTTTGCGGTCTGAAGGCCATTTTTTATAATTTGATAGTCTGAGGGCAAATTGCCATTTTTTGACAATTTCGCATTATATGGGCCAAGAAGTGGCATTTTTGACAATTTTGCTGTCAGAGGGCAAAGAAGTTGCATTTTTGATAATTTTAGTCAGAAGACCAATAAGTGACAATTTAGCGGTATGAGGGCTTAGAAGTAGTATTTTTGACACGTTAGCTCTAAGGGCTAAAAATTGGCATTTTTGACAATTTCGCACTTTTGGAAAAAAAAATTGAATTTTTGACAATTGTGCGGTTGAGGGCCAATAAGATAAATTTTTAACAAATGTATTTTCAGGGCTGAGTAGTGGCATTTTTGTAAAATTAACTCTCAATTTGAAAAAAATGGTTAGTTTGGAAAATGAAGCTTGTAAACTAAACAATTTATGAAATACAAAATTTAAGTATTATTTTAATATCACATCAATCATCAATGTTTATACACAATTTAATATTTTTGATGAGAATTTATTGGGAAAATACACTTTTGTTCAAAGCATTTATACGTTGAACATGAAAGAGATTCAGATCAAAGATGTAAGCCAATGAAAGTGACTGGATACTTTCCTATTTTATTTATATTTTCCTATCAATTATAACGTCAAAGGGTGTTTCAAATCCCAGTATCATAATTAATTTGTATGAAAGGAAAGCTGTTCCATCGTATCTCCATCGTGGGTATTTATTTTACGATATTCTATAATATTTACTATGAAACCTTTAACGTCGCTTTAGAAATTAAAATTTAAAAACTATATAATTTATAATTCAGGTCCTCAGAATACAAGTGTCAAAAATGTAATCTATTTACCCTCAGTCCGAAAAAATGTCAAATATGGTTTGGCCCTCTGACTGAAAAATCGTCAAAAATACCACTTTTTGGCCCTTATAATTCGAATTGTCCTTTATTATATCCCCCACAACAACGTGAGTGGTGGTGAGACCGAATTTTAAAACTTTTCAACAAAACATTCACAGTAAAAATAAACAGAAGACTCATAAAATATTTAATTTTAAAACTTTTCAACAAAACATTCACAGTAAACATAAACAGACGACTCATAAAATATTTAATTTTAAAACTTTTCAACAAAACATTCACAGTAAAAATAAACAGAAGACTCGTAAAATGTTTAATAACTAAGTTTATTTTCTCTCTTTTTTTCTGTCGTTTTCGTAATACCTGAGAATCGTAATTATCATTGGCTGCGTGCACCAGTTTTCTATATGGCTCCCTATTCCTGCCCTGGTGAGCTGTTTTAAACATAGTGAAACTAATTGCTGCCCTAATTTGACCATTTCAGCGTTACGGTAAACGACCTTTTGGTCTCATGAGAGAAAAATGTCTACGTAAAGCTTGAGCATATAAACTTATTTATTCTCAGCTATGTCCAAGATATACGAAGTATTCTTCTCTAACACCAAATCTCGAATATCTTCATTTTTCTTTTATCTATAATATATAATTTCTATCTATGACATATCATCTTCTATCTATAATATCTTCTATCTATAATATCGAGTATCTTCATTTTCTTTCATCTTATATATCATCTTCTATCTATAATATCGAGTATCTTCATTTTCTTTCATCTTATATATCATCTTCTATCTATAATATCGAGTATCTTCATTTTCTTTCTATCTACAATATATAATTTATATCTATAATATATCATCTTCTATCTATAATATCGAATATCTTCATCTTCCTTCTATCTATAATATATTATTTATATCTATAATATATCATCTTATATCCACAATATCGAATACCTTCATTGTCCTTCCTATAGCCATATTGGCAAATGTTTAAACAAAATATGTTTGATCAGAAAACCGCAGACAACTTAAAAAGGTAAGATGAACTATAAAGAAATCTTAGTTGATCTTCCAATACGTAATAATAATACATTTTGCTTTAGGTGGAGTAGACTGGAAGATGGAGAAAGATCCTGGAGGAAAACGGCTTAAAAATTAGTAGGAAAAAGACAGAATATCTGTACCTGCCATTTGAAGACCCAAATGTCACAACTCCTTCAATACAACTGGATGGGGAAATATTAGCCGGCTGTGACTCATTTCAGTATCTGGGCTCACTCATTCACAAAGACGGAGGGTGCACAGCGGTTGTGACCATAGAATAAGTGTGGGGTGGATGAAATTCAGATCGGTGACAGGAGTCTTGTGTGACCCAAAAATGCCTATAAAACTGAAACGAAAGGTATACCAGACTATCGTTAGACCCGCAATTATGTATGGCTCAGAATTCTGGACTATGTACAGCTCCCACTCTAGGCAACTTGAAACATCAGAAATGCGAATGCTTAAGTGGTCGGCAGGAGTATCACTAAGAGATAAAATTAAGAGTTCACGCATTCGTGGTAGCCTGGGGGTCACTGACATAAATAGTAAGCGGGTAGAGCAACAGCTGAGATAGTACGGGCACATAAGACGGAGACCCCCAGACCATACTGTAAATCAGGCAATGTCTGTGGATCTTCCTCGACAACCATCCAAAGGAAGACCAAAGAACTCCTGGATGACTCAATGATCCAAAATACTGCAGAGAAACGGCCTAGATGAAAACGACACCCAGAACCGAAGAATATACAGCCTGAGAACGAGAAAACCCGACCCCAACAACCTACCTAGGCAATGAGTTGGGGCAGTGCCATGAAGAAGAAGAGGCTTTAGGTGGAGTGTGGTGTATGTATAGTGTTTATATATTTATTTATTTACATGACAAGTAATTGTATGAACACATCGTTTATTAAAAACAAAACAAACAATAAATATCAAGTTATTTAAAGTAAACACTCAATTAACGTGAACCTGGTTTGTTGTTATGATCAAAAATGTTGATAAGAACTACCAAAGAAGATTGTCTCCAAGTGTTAATATTTCTAGCCTTAAGAGGGAGAGCGTTTCACGCCACAGGACTAGTATCGGGAAAAGTCATGTCATAACATCCAGCCCTATTGGATTGTATCAAATTAATACATATATTTGATGAAGATAAAAATCTACCTCAAAGTTTTACTTTTCTCCGAAGAAACATGTCTCAGACACAGATTCACAATAAATACATAATTCGTACAATCTGGCAGATTAATTGTCATAAGGCCAACCCTTACAACAAACTACAATAGAATGATGTTAAAACCTGAAGTGAAAACTAGATTGATATCCTTTATAAATTAATAGATTTTAATGGGAATCAAACCCGCAACGTAGGAATAAATATGACTAACCAACTAAACCAGGAGGTCAGTATTGTAAAAGATTACAGAAATTTAGCAAAGTATATTTTTAAACTACCATGATACGCCTAACACCGTCAAACAAATTATTGATGAGAAAACTAAAATTAATTTACGAATTCGAAATGATAATATTATTTAATATCTATATAATTCAATAAAACGATCAAACTTCCAAGTTAATCGGAGATTTGGAAACATTCAATAATTTTACCACCCCCGTTAGCTTTTTGGTTTGCGTTCAATGGAGAGTTATTATAATATTTCAGGAATCAAGGGTCAATCGCTTTCAATTCCTTCCTTTTCATCTGATGCAGCCCTTCTCAACATTCAGTCGGCTGTTTTTTTTGTCAATTAATTTCAATACCAGTCTACGATAAATACGTATTTTATGATTTAAAAACAAACTTGACTTAATTGTCATTTAAGGAGGACACCGATTGGTCGACGGAGGATATTAAAAGTACAATTTCCGTTATCATAATATGACTTTACTTTTTCATCCCTTCACGTAATATTTTACTCATCTGACAGCAATGAATGTTATAATTTTGCAATCGGATTTAAGGAACTGAATATCGTGATTTTTATGTCACTCTTTTAAGTAATCCAATAAGGGTGAAAGTCTTATAGTTCAAGAGTTAAATGCCATGGAAAATAAATTATGACCTGAAGAAGGAATAGCAATTAACTTGAAATGCCAAGAGAAAATATTTTCTTGAGCTGTTGCAAATTCATAATCGGAATGACGCTGAACATTTTGGCAAGATATGTCGAGGTAACGAGATAGTTATGAATTATGGAGTAGCAAGATGGTAAAGAATCGAGCAAAACTACACGAACATTGATGAAAATATTTGACATAACCCAATTAATTTAAAAATCCAACACCTCACATGGTTTGTGAAACATAATATTTTATTCATTTTGTAAAAGAAATATTCATTAAAATTAGTTGTGGTTTATACACTTTTAGGGGAAGACCTTCAAAAAGATGAAAGGATAGCTGGGAGTCAACATCTCCAGACAAGCGGTCCTGATGATAACAGATTACAGGTATAATAAAAAAAAAGGAAAAGTACTGTAAAATAACATTGTAGTGGGCTTATTGCCATTTGGAAATGTTGCTGAAATTTAAACTTGTTAGAAACAAGCTGAAATCATAAAAAAAGTATTGATTTGTAAAAAAAATTAAGCTACCAGGAAAAAGCTACCTATTCATACTTTGAAAAGTTTGAGAAATTCAGAACTGAAGTCAATCTTTCTTTCACATCAATTTGTCCCTTTTTTCCTTCTGTTATTTATATAGGGTCCTTCTCAATTAATTTAAATAGAAAGAAATTTATTAAAAGGATCATTATTGCATAGACTTTATTAAACCTTTTGAATTTAAATGTAATAAAGTGAGAAATCACCGAAGTCTTAAATATTTATTAGGGGACCTAAGCCTCCGTGGTTCTTCAATAAATCTACCTGGCCTAGTTGGTAAAACGCCTGACATCCAATCCGATGATTGCGGGTTTTAAGTGGAGCTCTAGTCTAGTTTTAACTTAAAGCATATTTAACATTAGTTGGAAAAGATCTCTTAATTAATTGGAATAGATTGCCAAATTGCAATATACCCACCTAGTTATATGTTTTAGGACGTTAGTAATAAAATACGTGTGTATTTCAGTATTTTATTATGGCATTTTTGCACAACATTTGAGTTGCATCATGGAGTTTCTCAGTTCTATTTTATTTTTTTATATAAGTACTCGTATTGCAAAAAGTTTCAGATTAAATGCAAAAAAGTAATGGAAATCACTACGTCAAGTTAAATTGAGAACACAATTGCTAGTCAGAAAAAATAAACATTTATTTATTAATCGAAACGAACGCAAAAATTGAAGATGTAACACATTTTTTTTAATAATAAAACAATAAAATTGTTAATGAACCACAAATTAGATACACCAAACATGGTAGATCACAAAATTTTCTTCGCACTCAACTTGATGTGTGTAAACATATCAAATCATCCAAATAAAACAGACAGATATTATTTGAAGCTTTTTAAACACAGAATTACAAAGGAATTTGTTTGTAAATGCATTTTATTCTTAACAAGCAAAACACACCGCCTTTTGTATCGCGTTTGATGTCTTACATCGCACATTTACTGCGATATTTTCAGGTTTCTAAAGAAACCTTTAGCGTTTAAACAAAAAAATATTTATTCTGCCCAGACATTTGGTCGCCAACAAATTCACCCCTAGACAAATATCAAAACTGGGGGTTAATATATCATTCACATAGTTTGTTTTATGAACAAGGGATGATACAATAAATTTCAGTCATTCTTTTTCACGCATATTTGAATTGTACTCCTTTTTTCTTCAACATCTTTAAAATAACACGAGTTAAAAATAATACCATCCCCATAAAAGGCTTTTAGGGTCGGCAAAGTGAACGGGCCTTTTTCCTGTCTGGAAAATCCTTTTATGATTTATTAGAATAGTCGTGGATTGAATAGCTTCGAAATGTGGGTAATTTTTCTCTAGTTTCTAAAATAATTTCGTGAAGTTTCTATATATATTTTTTTGTTAAGAGATAATGTTTCCTGTTTTGTGACCGTTTGAAGTTTGAAGGAAGAAATAACTTTGAAGAATGTGAATATAATGCATATAAGTAAGACAACTAACGAAGTCTAAGTAGTAAGACGCTTGATCGATTTCCGATGGTACCAGAAATTAAATGTCTTGTAAAAGAATCTCGTAATAATACATTTGCAGTCACATATAGTTGTTGCCTCTCCATATACGGAGTGTCGTTATTGCTAGATCTCGTAGTCAAAGATTTCTACCCCATTCCAAAAGCAATTCATTTGAAAAGCGAAGCTGTGGCGTAGATTTTTCGTTTTTTCTCATATTTAAGTGAGTGAACTGTTGCACACCAGCAAACTCACTGGCCACGCCAATGTACTGAATCCGGTAGCACACCTTAAGTGAGTCAATCGGAGCACATCGGCATGTTTTTTCCCCCTTCTTCTTTAAAGAATAGATATGATCGAAGTCATAGGTATCCTTATATACCCGAATACTAGGCGTAAAAAGTGCCTGTGGCATTCGAGGGGAGTAGCAAAACGCTGGGTTGGAACCGGTGACCTTCCGCACGGAAGTCCAGTGCATTACTGCATGGCCATCTACCTTAAATGCGGAGTAGTATTGTCAAAACCTCGAATATTATACCTGCTCCAGGGGTTCGAAGCCCAAAGCCTCAATTAATAGGAACGAAAACAATATTATGACCCGACCACGCTCTTGCATAGCTCCAATCACGTAATGATCCTAACATACGTTGAACATGTTGAAAATGACAAACCGAAACGAAAAGGACAAAGGTCTTTAGAAGCCTGATCATAAATTTAAAGGAAAGAAAAAAGGAAACATTCTTCATGTCCAAATAAAGGAGTTACCAAATATTTTTTAAACGCTGCATTTAACATGTCTCAGGACCTGGAAAAATTAAGACAAATAGTGCACCAAGTTCCAGATAAAACAGAGAACCGCGACGTTCAGCATTGAGCACGACGTGAAAAAGAAGAAAATGTAGAAATCAAATAGTTCATATCGAATACTTGTCAACTAAATGCAAAGACTTTGTCTTTTTTTAAATGTTTTTCGAAAGAAAGAAATTTGTTTTATTTTCCAAACCAAGTGAGGTATTAGATTTTTAAATGATTTAGTTAATTTTTTTATTTAATCGACATTCACACAATGCTGCTAATATACATTATTTACATGTCCCGCAACCCCGACATATCTTGCCGAAACGTTGAGCGTCTCTACGATCATGAACTTGCAACTGCTCGAGCAAAGATTGCCTCTTGGCATTTTCAGTTCATCGCTCTTACTTCAGGTCGTCCTTTATTTTCAATGCAATTCACTGGAAAACCAACAACCACCCTTATCACTCTACTGTAAGACTTACACTCTCATTGCTTCAAAAAGTTTTACAAAAAGTCTTAGACTCTCATTGCTTCAAAAAGACTTACACTCTCATTGCTTCAAAAAGACTTACACTCTCATTGCTGCTTGCTTCAAAAAGCGGCATGAAAACAACTTTATCTTTCTTCGATAACAGAGCGTGGCTTTCCTTAACCTGTCCACTTCAAGTCATTGGTAATATCTAAAGGGGATATAAGTATGTTTTCTCTTTATTCTTTTTGTATTTTTCATTTATTTATTATTTAAAGTAACACTACGGAGGTTTAAAGAAATTGTATTTTTTTAGTCACTGTTTATGCCATTTTATATAACGGTATAACCCCTAATAGTTTTAAGGTGTTCACCTCATCATCATAACTCTTGTTTTGTTTGTGCTCCCATGATGATGAGGTAAAAACCTCGAAACCGGTAGGGTTATACTGTTATATAAAGTGAAATAAATAGTGTTTGACTAAAAAAATACAAAAGTTGTTATTTACATGTGTTCTATTTTTTTTAAATGAAAGGCCAAATAAAAATTAATTATTCTTTGTTTGCTTACATTGCTCATAGATTTCATCAAATGAAGTCTTTCTACACTCTTAATGGCACTATGAAAATGGTACTTGTTTTATTATTATAAAATTAAGTCACATGCAACAAAACATGCAGCCGCCGAGTACATTTGGGAATGTTTTTGTCTATTGATATGCGCTAGTATTACCAACACATGCAATGATGAATCGCGAGTTCCGTGCCTATTTCAGTAATTATCAAGCAGAAGGCTCGATATTGAGGACGAAAACCATATTGTCTTCCGTCCATGCTCTTCAATATGTCAGATTTGTCAACTCAACTCGGATATTTTAATGGGTACCACACGAAAGAAGAAAAACTATCTTCGCAAAAAAAAGGATGAAATGAAAATAATAAAACCACGCAAATGAAATTTATTCATGTAATTTATACAACCGGGCCATCAAATCGCAATTAACACGATTGAAAATCAATTTGGCGAACGCTATTGACAACTCAAAATAATCCCGACAAACAAATCCGATTACAGTAAAGTCATCGGGGGTAATCGACTCAGCAATCAAAAAACAATAACCATAAAATAAAACGACTCTTAAAACAATGAACGTGGCAGTTTAACAAAATTTAATGTCCCGTACCTCCTGTTTTTCAATATGTGTTGGCGTTGTCTTACGTTTTTTGAGCATCAAGCATTTTTCATTTGTTTTTGAGAACAAAAATTTGTTACAAGTTTTTCCTAGTTTTTTACATACGTGTGTACTCAACAAAATAATATGAGAACAGTTATCAGTCAATTTTTAAGTATTACATAAACCGTGTTATTTGTAACCGCGGGATTACCGGATAAAATAAAAATAAAAATTTGATAACATTTTGAAATATTATGAAAATACGGATTTATTACTATCCCAATTAATCAATCCCGGATAATCGACAGGCTACTGTACATCACACTAAAATGAAAAGTCTTGAATATTATCCAGATAACCTTATTTATTTATTTAACTATTTTATTCCAAATACAATCTGGCGGGCTTATTAACAGGCGGCAATCTCTTCCAACCAATCAAAAACATGTTTTTGAGGCTTAAAACCGTATACGGTAGTATAAAACAAAGATGTTCTCTAAGTCTCAGTTGAACAGACACCAGTCTTTCAGCTCGCAGATTGCGAGTTCGATTTACCCCATTTTTTTTCAAATTTGTTGTTCAGTCTGATTTTTATTGAAGGCCTCATAAACATATTTCTGATTGGTTGGAAGAGGTTGCCACAGGGCAATAAATAATTCAACAAGATTATATTATATAACACTTTCGTTGTCTATAGTACAACCTGGCGGACTTATTACCATATGGCAATCTCTTCCGATCAACCAGAAAGATGTAAAGAGACCTTAAGTGAAAATCAGACTGGAATCCTTTTTTTTTAATCTGGGTTCCAGCGGGATTTAAGCCCGCAATCTCCTAGTTGATAGACAGGTGTCTTACCAACTAGACCACGGAGGTTGTACTGTCTACAAGAATATACATGTTTCGCTCGGACGCTACTATAGCTACAAGGCGTGATTTATTTAGTAAAAATGGTCTCGAGTCCCAAACGAGAGTGCCTTTAAGCAAAGTAAGTCCTATTAAAGGCGCTATATAAAATTATTATATGAATTGAAACAATGGGGTGGGGGGGAGGCACTGAAAACTTGTAGACATGGATACAGCCGTTGAAGTTCTTTCCGGTTGGATGTCACCCACTATCAGTCGTAGAAAGCACAAAACACAGTGCAAGAAATACAATAAAGACGTAGAATACCCGGCGGTAAGTAATACACATCGAGCTTTAGAAAGAGACTGTCGGCCATAATCGGCTTACTTCGGCTTTGTAGAGCGTCGTCTCAGTCGCACGACCGCACCCTAGATCGCTTGACGACGACTGACAAACCGCGACGGAACATGTGTATTAATGACAGAGACGATGCTCTACAAAGCCGAAGTTAGCCGATTATGGCCGACAGTCTCTTTTTTAAGCCCGATGTGTATTACATACCGCCGGGTAGAATGGGTTTCATGAGAGTTTGCACTTTTTAATACATTGAGAAGCTTAGTGCGTGATATACAAAATGTATCAATGTATTAGTAAGTATCTTTGCCGTGTTTGGTTGATGTGATCCGTTAGTATTCAACTGACATTCAACTTTGTCGTGATTGGTTGATGTGATCCGTTTATTTGACGGAAAATACGGTGACCATGATGTCTGAAGTTTCGAAGTTAGGAAAAGGAAGAGCATTGTGTGGACAAACTAAAGAAGTGGTAAGCTATCCACTTTTGTGTTGCATATCTATGTAAACACTTAGTGAGGAAGAATATAATTATACTTATTTTTTTGAATCAGTGTTAGGGTCATTTATTTATTTTTACAATATATACTCGTGCATACCTAGTTATAAGTAACTTTTAATTGGTCTTAGAATTTATTAGTGTTAATTGTGTTTTCTTTGCCTATTGAATAAATAATTAGATTTTATATTGACCATTGATTTCATAATTTTCTTTAGGTACATACCATAATCTGATATTATATTATTATCGTGGTAAGCATATTATTGGAATATAAAGTATTAGATAGACAATATATAAAAGTATACAATAATATATTACAGAATAAATCAAAATATGGTCATCCTAGACCAGCAGTGCAAACTCTCGTGAAACCCACTCGACAGTACAGCATGAGACGTTCAAAAACACAAATTCTTAACAGAACTGGAAACAAATAGTAGGAGATTGAGCCAAATGGCGTTAAATTGTTCTTAGTTACCAGGAACTAAACGGAGAAAAAAAACGTTGACAAATTGCAAGTACTGAAAACTCCACGCAACAGAATATATGTTACCTATCTGAAATCGACTTACAAAGTCATCTCCGGTGACATCTACGACAAGCAATCTTATCCTCCAGCTTGTATTTTACCTTCAAGTATACTATTCACGGGTAATTGGCATGTATTCGTTAATTTTCTATGTTAAGACCAGTAATGATATATGCTATTAAAACTAAAGGTGAAAATACCATACAAACGTACCATAGCTCTCTAAAGCATCAGAAATAAAATAATTTTCATGTATAACTAGATAAACACAAAACAAAAAATACAGACAAAGTAGAATGTGTAAAACGGAAGACATCATAGCATGGGAAAGGCAGAGAAAACATATTGGCGGGACCACGTTTCAAAAAATGGATTTTACTTGGATTTCCCGAATACTTTCTTAAAGTTGCCCTTATGGAAGCGGATCACCATGTAGATCCTGGAAGAGCTCGAAAGATAGCTGGTGGTCCACGTTCCAAGAATAATGCAATTAAAATAAGATCTGAAAAAAATATATACATTAGAAGGAAAGAAAAGGCATTAATTATGCAAATATAACATAGCAGTGTCATATATTAAGACGAACGATCAAAATTCTAAAAAAAATAACAGATTTAACAAAAGTTAGAAAATATTGCACGTGGTAAACGGAATTTGTTATTAAATCTAAATGAGGGCTGTATTTTAATATTTGACTATATATAGTATTTTAGCATGTCAGTCAATATTGTATTGTATTTTTTCCTAAAACATTTATGTATTGAATATTATGACTGATTTTACTAATGGAACCGAATAAATATTGCATAAATACGAGCACTGAGAAAATTACTTGAGGCGACTTTTTATAATAGAATACGGAATTAAATTATTAAGGGATGAATGTGAATTTAAGGCTGATGTGTTGAGTTACATGAAAAAGGGCACTCCGAGATAGTTTGTGCATGTGGAAAAAATAAATGCAGATATACTAAAACAAAAATATATAAAGTGAAAATATAAGTGGAAGGATCCAAATAGTTGGATCAAATTAATATTATTTTGAAAGAAGGCAATATAAAAAGGCAGAGAAAATGTAGGAAGTGTATGAGGTGTACGGATATAGTTGAGACGAAGGATTTGTATCGAGATAGGAATGCCTAGTACTCTGTATTCTGCCTACTTTGAGAGGAAAATGGCATGTATATGTATTAAGTATGGACAATACAGGATGACGTAAATAAAGGAAGAGCGATGAACTGGAAATGCCAAGAGGCAATCTCTGCTTGAGCGTATCGCAAGCCCATGATGTGAAAGACACTGATTATTTTCAGCGAGATAAAGAGGGTGGCGGGGCAGTTGAACATGTTATATTATAACGATATACGTATACACGTTGATGATTCCTTATATTCAACTATTTTTACTTTTTACGAAATAAATGGATAGAATCTTTTGTGTCAGAATATTTATCGCTAACCGACTTCGTTGAAATTTGTCAAGTTGCTCTTCAGTTATATCCAAATAGGCATAGTCTAGAATATTTATTATCTTATAGTGTCATCATGACTTCCATGATAGCCTCAGATTACTCCTCTCCACCTATCCCCCCCTCGAAATGCAGTTGTTAACGGTAGTCCAGTTGTGTTTTTCGCTTGGTCAGTTCAACACATAGGGATTATTCTTCTTGTGAGTCGTCTTTCCACGCCTCCAGTAACCACAAACATCTCCAAACTTTATCTTTGGCCATGAGCAATATGCTCAAAGAAACAGAAAACTTGTCGAAAGCATATTGTCAAGAATTTGTCCATGATTCTCAGTTCTTCGATAAGGGAGGCATTAATTCACCTTGCTGTCCATGGAATAACTTATTTGTGAAACACAATAATCTTATTTGACTTCTTTTTGCAGTTGATTCTTGATATGTTTTTGATCTATGTAAATTATTACTGGAATGTGGATTGCTAACTATTTCTAAATCTGTTTGGAACCAGGTGTTCAGCCTTCTATGAGGTAGCCATGAAACAATAAGGAGAATATATGGGTCTCAAGTATTATTTGACCATGATCCCGCCAATAATTTCTTTGCCTTCCCCAACTTAAGATGTCCGGTTTCATTTTCTTTCTGTTATTTTTATTGTGTGTTAACAAATACAATGCAAGACCTTACTTTTCGATGGCTTTATTTGTAAGCTTTGATTTCAAAAGCATATGTTAACGCATGTTTTATAGATCTTAATTTTCCTTCATGTGCCACGTTCTTCATACAATACTGCAATCAACATAGCCCACTGGGAGGGATGGAGACAGGTGATGCACCGAGGCCAAGACAGAGGAGAGAACCACAACACTTATCATTAGGTACACGACGAAGAGAAGCCATATATTTATTTTTCAGTAAACTTCCATTGAGGTATCTACATTAGTGGGGTGTATCTCGGCCGGGGGAATGTTTGTGGGACGAGCCCGGACCTTTTAATATCTTCTCTCTTAAATGTCTTTTCTGCAGTTTATTTTGAGATGTATGTGTGATATTCAGAAGGAATTTACTATATATGATATATGTATCATACACATTGTGTTGCTGTCAAGGAACCTTTATTTGTTTGTTTGAATTGATCTGAGGCGGTATTTGTGGATTTGTTTACTTTTCTGCCATCTATTTTTTTTTCTCTTCTTATTATACATGTGCAAGGGTGTAGGCTGAAAACATCTTGTGTCCCCTGGGCTCGCCCTATATTAGTGGGGTGTATCTTGGCCGGAAGGATGTTATTAGATGAGCCCAGACTTTTTGATAGCTTCTGTCTTAAATGTATTCTCTGCAATTTATGTGTTCTTGAGTATATTTAAATGTATGTACATACTATATTGCTATCGATAAACCTATAGTTATTTTTTTAAATATTACAAGGATAAGTAATAATTCAATTATATTTCAATATTTAAAAGAAGAAAAACCTCAACCCTTCTAAAGCCAAAATCCAACACCTACGCCGCTTAGAATACGTAAATGTCGCACCGTGTTGCTTGTGGCTCAACCCTTAATCTGAGTCACAAAATTGGAAGATTAACGGTCTAATCCTTTGTCCTGTGGGCTCCACGGAACAAGGGGACTAATTTCCGTTGATCCTGGATACAGGGTGGCAAAATAAAAGTATGAAAATTATAAATCACATTTCTGAAATTCAATTAAATCACTGGTAGTTTTTTTAAGGATAAAATTACTTTATTCTAAAATGGCTAATGTAAATTAACTCATAAAACCATTCATCATCATAGCCATCACGACATGTCCTTATTAGTGTAGACAAAGAGAACAGATTTCTATTTCATTCTATGTATCATGGCACACATTTTTCGCTTCTTTAAAGTCAATCCACCTTGTTATAGATACTTTCCTATTTCTTGCCTCCGGATTGGTTGACAAATATCTTAGAAACTAGACCACAGTAATGGTGGCAGTGAACTCTTGAGTCCAGGCTGAAGAATTCTGAGCAGAAATAATTAGCTGTCATTACCACGATACGAATAAAAATGTATTTAATTATAATTTGTGTGGAATAAAATAAATAACATTCTTTTTAATTAAAATTGGGGAAAATGCGTGTATTATAATAAAAAGGATTTTTTCTCTTACGTTTTTTAGAACTAGATAGAATTGGTTGTGAGACATTTTTTGATTACTTTGTTAATATTTTATTATTTGTACGTGGCTAAACTATCTAAATGCTCAGTTTTTTTTTTATTTTAAACACTGCATATTCTTTCAATTCGATGTTTTCCCTAATCTTTTCTTTCCTTTTTCTTTTTTTCTTATTTAACAAAGTAATATACGAGTATAATACAAAAATTCGCCAAACCACCTATGATATATATCATACAAATTTATATCTTAAGAACTAATCAAATTTAAATTTTATAACTATGAACTAACTTAATGTAAATTTCCTGCATGTAATTTTTAATAATATATAATTTATTTTAAATATTTAACACCTACATACTACATATAACAAGATAAAAATTCTTACAACTAATCATTTAGCACGTACATGTCCATTCGTTTAAGCTACTTGCTTTCATCACATTCATTAAGACCTTGGTCTTCCCTGCTAATACTGCAGGTGGACAAGTCAGGCTACAAATGATGCTTCGTGAGCCTGTGCTCATAACGGAAAGGTAAATCGGATTTACTCTCGTAAGTCCCCGGGGCAGCAATTTAAAGGTTGCTGTGATTCTGTGAACTTCACGGTCCAAGTGAGGATGTGGTGCTGGAGAGTTTCTTCACGCTGTTCAGCGTGCAGTCACGGATGTTTGTTCTGGGATGAGTGTTGAAAAATATATTGAATGACATTATTCTGCACTCGTTGAATCTTCAGGTGACCCGTGTTGCTCACACTTCCTCAAACGGGTGCACCATAGGTCACCTTATTCTTACATAGATAGGAATGTACAAAATACCTATTTATTAAGGAACATAACATTTTACTGATTGCATTATACAGTGAGATACAGGCAAAAGCCTAGTTTACTAGGGACACGGCAAATGAAGGGCAACAAGCCCAAATCCATTAAAATTGTGTGTCTAAATTAAATTATCTGTTGTTTTTTTCGCAAATTATGTATATTTCTTGTCATGTTTAAAATAAATAAATAAATTATTCGTTTGTTTTGAGAAAGATTCTTACATATCTATTCAAATATACTCACCATGTCAAAATTTTCACGGTACATAGAAGCCTCGGAACAAGAAGGCAAGAATCCGTTATGATATTCCTTCTAAAGGTTTTAAAAGGTAGCTTTAATTGTTTCGCAATACTAAAAGCGCTAAGTTTATATGTTCCTAATAAATAAAGCCATGCAAGGAATCGCCCTCTGTTCTAGATACCAACTTTAAGAACAAATATCATGGCTAAACACTCAGTCACGCGTGGTACCCGTATAGAGATATTGAGCCAACTGAGTGACACTTTGGATATATTCTCGGCACCGCCTAGCAGTATGAGAAGAATCCTGGCTGATATTCTTCCTAACGAATATGCTGACTAGAAGCAGACCCTCTTTGCGTAATAGGAAAAATCCGTGTAAAGTGAATAAAAAAAATTGCTTATTGTATTTAATCGACTAAGATGACATACGAGACGTCTTTAGTAAGAGTCTTCTCACAATAATATAATATTATATTTACTTATTTTTTTCAAAGCAAAATGGTTATTAACAATTTTAATTTGTTAAAATACAATAGGTTTTTAAAATCCAATTGCAATAAATGTTCAAAAACGCTATTGTTTTCAAATTAGTTATTATTGAACACTTCATTATATGTGGTGGCGCAACAAGAGCTGCAATTTTACATTGGCCGCCATTTTTCAGCTATCAAACGTATAATATTTATAATAGACATACGTCATCAACATAGCCTATCAATTAATTGTACGATGGTACAGGATTGCCAAACACTAGGAAACTTTTAAAATTTATTATAAAAATGGTGAAAACATCATGTAGATGACGTATGTCCATTATATAATAAATACAAATAATATGCGTTTGACAGCTGAAAAATGGCGGCCAATTTAAAATTGCAGTTCTTGTTGCGTCGCCGTATATAACAATATCTGGCTTGTTGCCAGGTGGCAATCTGTTCCAATGAACCAGACAAAATTAAAGACAGTTACATGGTTACAATAATTAATAATGTTTTTACGTATTAACAAAAAAATCATGTAGAATTTAAATAACAAAATTAAATGTGAGATATCATCAATCAAAGTTAAAAGAATGAAATATGGAGATAAAAGGAAAAATTGGGGAATAAAACACTTCACATTACTAATTTCAAATAACGACATTTTTCAGTCACTTTTTAAACCATCCCAATGATGGAGTGAATGAAACATTAGTTGTTAATTGGTTCCAAAGTTTTGCTGCATGAGCAGTAAAAGACTACATAAAATAAGGTGAACTGGAAAAGTCAGCAAACAATCTATGTTTGAGCGTAACGCAAGTTTATAATCTGAAAGACGCTGAATATTTTCTATGAGATAAAAGAGGGTTGCGGGACTGTTAATGATGTTAAACAATAGATACAATATATTAATTTAGTGTATATTGCTCACGTGCAACTAGTGAAGCTTTCTCTGATATAACATAAAGTGATTTGATCATGCTTTCTGAAGTTAATATCCAACATTGAAAGACGCTTTAATTTATCCAAAGTTTCCTCCATAATATCAAAATATGTGTATATTTAACTTTAAAAAAATAACTCTATTTTCTATTGATGATGAATTAAAAAATATTTTAAAAAGGACGATGAGAGAAGATGGTGCCTGGGGGAAACTTGGAAGAAATCTTAATTTTACAAACTTTTCAATCTTCTGGAGAAAAAATTGGAAAAATAAAAATGAGAATTAATTACCCCGTTGAAATGCCAACAAGGCCTAATTCACGCCATAAATTTTTAAGGGAAGTTTATTAACATGGAAAATTCACTGGCTTACAGAACTCAATATCGAAGAAGATTTTTCTTTTCAATCTGTTAAAAAAATATCACCATAGATGTTTATTAATCTTCTGAAATTTACGATCTCCTTGACCTTGTTAGAAAGACGCCTGTTTTTCAACCATAATTCACGTTAATACCCGATTAAAAAAATACATTTTATCATAGTTTCTCCGCAGTGACCTAGTTGTTTCAAAAGCCTCCGTGGTTTAGTTATTGTCTTTCAACCCAGGAGTTTCCGCTTGTCTTTCAACCCAGGAGTTTCCGGTTAGATTTCCTTGAATTCAATTTATTTTGAAAAGGCACCAGTCTGTTTTTTACCAAAATCTTTTGAAAGATTGATTGTCATACGTCAATAAGCTCGCGAGATTGAACTGTATAAACTAAATTGTAACACAATAAAAATTACAAAAGACAAAAATCAAACGTAATTTTCTTGAAAAACTATAACGATATTTTCTTCATCACATCAAACAAAATGAATTTATGTCATTAACTTCATTTTTATGTATGAATTATTATCATACTGTTAAGTGGTGCCGAGAATGTGTCCACAATGTAATTCAGTTCATTATGTATTTATTTAATTAACGCCACAACAGTGTCTTTATATACAAATGAACATTTGACAGGTTATAAAGTACTTAAAATTATTGACAAATAATACAATACTTTATCTTAAACTAACATGAAGATACAAAAAGCAATAGTAATAATAAATTACAGTCATTGTTTTAAAATTATTTAATAATTATATGTATATTTAAGTTCAATATATGTTATGTATGTATACCACAAAATATTACCAAACTTCACCAAGCAGACTTACTTAATTGTCGAAGACTTATTTTATAGAGGTAAAGAGCTCACATTTGTTTTTAGTGGAATAACGCATACATAGAACAAATATTGGATTTTCTGAGAATTTTGTGGGAATTTTATGGATAGATATTGAGATATAGAAAACACATGGCCTCATTAGTAGAACGAGATCCAAGTTGCTTTGCAGAATTAAAACCTTCCTACATGTTGATGCAGGGTTACTCAACTCCAGAGGCAAAGTACTGTCCTTAATGTTTTGTTTATATTACGTTATTTATATTAATAAAGGAGAGCACAAAGTTAGTAGCTATTTCTAAATATTGTTGTGATATTCTGGCGAATACTATATATACTTATATTAAAAATATCTAAATTGTTGAAAAACTCGTTTCCAAGTCTTTGCATACGAAGAGGAGTTGATTTTATAATTAATATAGCAATTTTCGGTATAAAAGGGATTGAGCTGTCTTGTGGGAATACTAAATGAAATGCTTGCGAGTAAGTGAGGTGCACCAATCCCTGAGTGAATGATTTTGTATAGCAGAACTATATCGGCTGTTTTTCTTCTGTCACACAGCTTCAAGAGTTTCATTGCATTTAATGAGTTGGGATAATTTCTTTGTTCATGTGGTATTCCAAGTATAAAATTTATGAATCTTAGAAATTTGTTTTGTACACGTTCTAAAGTTTGTGCATGGGGGGCGTAATGAGGAGACCATATTGATGAGTTGTAGTCAAGGCGGCTACGTACCAAAGAGCAGTACAGCAGTTTTTATGTTCGAAAATCCGAGAAATGTTGGGCAGTTCTTAGTACAAATCCCAAGATTGTTTAACTCTCCCGAGTGATTTTGTTCACATGTTCTATAAGTGAAAGTTTTTCATCAAATATAATTCCTAAGTCCCTTATAGAAGCTATACATTTTAATATATATTGATTTAGCGAATACTCGTGATTATCTCTATACCAGGTGTAACTGAGCTTAACCATGATAGCTGTTGTATACGAGTATGTAGTACTGAGTATTATTACTCCCCTAAAGTACTGGAGAACTCTGAGAAATGCCTTCTGGTCTCAGGTTCGAGGAAAGGAAAATCCTGATCTATTTCCTTCTCGTGGTGGGGAGTGAGCAACGACCTCGTGTTGGCAAATATAGACAGGGACCGAGCGTTGGCCGGAATAAGCTGACCACCAACTTTCGTCTGTTGTTTAGGGCACCCTCTTGTCCTGGAGAAGTAAATAATCTCCAAAGGCGGAAGAACTTTCGTGGTCAACGGCATAGGATGTGGAAAGAAACGGGAAACTACCACATTAAAGGCCCAAGTGGCATCCCAAGAACCAGCAAAACATGGAAATTGCTGCAAACCAGTCTTAGGACTGCAACCACGGAGAGAGAGTACTGAGTGTGATTTCTTGTACGGTTGTATTTATCGCAGACATATAAACTTGCTGCCTCTTGTATCGCTGGACAGTTGAAACTATCTTGAAAACCCTTATACAGGAATATTGCCATGGATCATTATCTTCTCGTCTTGAGACCTATAAAATGGCACTACGTGAGAAGTTCATTAAAATATATGATTTCCTCGGTTGCGTAGTAGGCATAATGATCCGGGATTTCGTCTTATGGTCCAGAATTTGCGAGTTCCATGGTGTTAATTTAACACTTCATTGTAAAAAAACTAGTGAGCATATTACCAGGCGGCGATCGATCTTAACTAACAAAACAAAAGTAAATTAAAAACGTTATATGGTCGCAAAAAAATATTCAAATGTATGATATTATTTTAAGTTAAGGCAACATTGTGGAGGTTTAAAGACATTGTAATTTATTTTATCAAACACTGTTTATTCCACTTTTTTTGTAACGGTATAACCCTACCGGTTTCAAGGCTTTCACCGCATCATCATTAGAGCACTAACAATACTGAATTCTGTTCGAACTGGTACAAATTCTCTAATTTGTTCTGAAATGGCTAATCATTGTCACCGTGAAAACCATACATTTTCTATCGATGATGCCAAATTCTTACATATCAGTATTAACGGAAATAAATTGAACAGATTAGAGGCCCTAGAAATTTCTAAGTCAGTGCATCGAGGTGAACATCTGGCAAACACGTATATCCCAAGAATGTCTCCGCTGCTCGCCGAGGTTGTCCCATGCCTTCCCCAACCCCCAGTCCCCAACCCCAATGTATCTCGGTACCAGTTCGATCAGAATTTAGTCTTGTTTGTGCTTCCTGATGATGAGGTGAAAGCCTTGAAACCGGTAGAGTTATACCGTTTCAAAAAGTGGAATAAACAGTGTTTGATAAAAACAAATTGCAATATTCAAATGATTATTTATCTTTATGAAATCTATGAACAAAAGACAAAGTAACAGTGAGATATCATTAATGAAAGGAAAAAGAAGGGATGGTGGAGAGGAAAAAAAAGCAGATGACAAACGCGTTATATTACAGACTAGAAATTAAAATGAAATTCAGTCACTTTTTAAAGATTTTTTTTAACCTGGCGAACTTATTGCCATGTGGCAATCTCTTCCAACCAAAAAATAATATGTTTTTATGGACCCTAAGTGAAAACCAGACTGAAATCCTTTTTTTTTTAAATCTGGGTTCCAGCGGGGATCGAACCCGCAACCTCCGGATCGGCAGACAAGCGTCTTACGACCAGGCTACGGAGGTCGTCTATTTATTTAAAAAAGTATTCATTTATTGTATTTAAAAAAAGGTTCTAGTCTGGTGTACAAGACCCATTAGACTTATTTCTGATCGGTTGGAAGATATTGATCCAAGATAATAAACCCACCAGGTCATATATACAACGGAAGTGTGATACAATTTTTGACCATTGTTATCAAGATTGTGCACAAGCATCAGAATCAACATTACAGATGCAGTCTAATGATGTAGACCATAGTTCCCAAAGTGGGCCCATCGCCCCCTCTGGGGGTACTGGAGGGAACTGAGGGGGTCATGTTGGCCTTGGTGGAAGTAGGGGGCTACTTGCTTATTATAATTAGTTTAATAAATACCTTTTATTTTTAATAAATACCTTTATAATTTATTTTCCAAATTCTTTTAATTCCAAAATATATTTTTTAAATAAAAAAATTACTCTCATAGTTGAATAATTTTTTTCTGAAATTTAACTGCAAAACATTAATAAATTGGTGGCAGTATCAGGTTTATCCTTCTTATTGTGATTATTCAATAAATACTTCAACAATTTAAGTATCAGCGTATCTTATTTATAGCACTATGGATATGTACATAAAAAAATGTTTACTACATTTTTCTGTTTTATTTAATTTAAAAAAGTAAATTTCCAGGGGGGCCTTGTGCATTTTTTTGCTGAAAAGGGGACAGAGTGTCAAATAAGTTTGGGAACCTATGGTGTAGACTGTTATTGTTATAAAAAGTTAGAAATTATCTTATTTTCAGACATCATTCGTTTTGGACCACAGAAAGATTGGTAAACGAAATGCGGTTACCAGTTAGTCTTGAGAAGAGCTAGTTAAGAGTTTGTTCTTGTATATTAATGTGTTATTTAGCTTATTCAGCTATCAGGTACCATCCAACTAAAACCTCCACCTAAACATCAGTTTAATCGAAGAGATTATAGAACTAGTACAGCACTTGAATTGCTTTTAAAGCCAATATAGATGAAGAGATTCAGAATAGATTAAACGCAGCTTCCCAGGCGCTTTAAGCTCGTTGCGGGTGAATGTTTGATAATCACTATTTAACAATGAAAACCAAAATGAAAGGCTTTAAAGCAGGGAATCAAAAGTTCTCACAGACAACACAGTATCAAGAAATCACTCTGTTCGTGACACATAAACCAATGCAAACTTTTTAGAAGTGGACTAACACGAAACTATTTGTGACTACCATATATCATCCTAGCAGGTACATTGAAAAGAGACTGATGTCTAGAATTTTGCGAATCAGACAGACCAGAATAAACAGCATTACAATAATCCAGACGCGATACCACAAATGGATAAATGAGAATTATACAAGGGTTTTGTGGTGGTATGCCGTGTGGCATGGTCATTATAACCAATAAACTATAAGCCATGCCACGTGGTACAACACTCCGGAAAGCCTTATAACACTGCAACGAAAATCCTCGAAAATCTCAAAACATATCTGAATTAATAAGTTATTTTTCTTTATCGGAAGGCAGTTGACAGTGTATGGTATGTAAAATATTTACGTGTTTTTAACCTTTATATAACAACATCATATTTAAAAAAAAATGGTCAATACTTCTTACAGAACAAGCTCGAAACGTTAGGGGTATATTTCTCAATAAAGATTTAAATTAAGAGAAATACCCCAAAAGTTTCGTGGAATTTTTATTATCTTCCAACAAATTATTTGACGCGCTTTTTACTACGAAGATTTAAACGACTTTAAACGAAAGTACTTATTAAAAGTTTATATTCCTTTTTTTTTCCCGAAAGAAAATAATCTCCTTTCAACTGATGCTCCGGATTTTATTTCTCTTCCATATTTTTCAATCCGTAAAAGTGTAAATTTAAATATTTAATACCAAAGCTCATTTCTGTTTTCAATCTGAAATTCTACGCCGTTAAAAATCTCGCTTTATTATGACAATTTTTTTTATCACGACATGTTTAATTCATCTCTTTCACGTCCATTTACCTTCACAAAGAGTATTTTTTATTCCTACCTTTTCTTCTTTGAAAAATTTATCCATTTAGTCCAAGTTTACTTTTACAGGTCATCATCTACTACGATCATTTATTATGCTAGGTTATTAATTTATTTAGATAGTCTTTCGTAGCTTATCCTAACATTTCCATGTTGTCTACACGTACTTTTTCTTTAACATACGGTTGTTTACCTTATACTTAACTTTAATAATTATATTTTTTATTATGTCATAAGGATTCCAATCTGGTTTTCATTAAAGGCCTATTAACCATCTTGATAGTTGGTTGAAAGATATCGCAACATAGAAATAAGCCCGCCAGGTTGTACTGTATACAACAAAAATGTTATACAACAAAATTCAATTGACGATTCTTTCAGATAAAATGCGTTTTCTGAAGTCGAGAGGAAAACATTTGTCGACTGTATGGTGCTTTTAAAAAGGATGGCACATGGATACCAACTGCTTTAGCATACTTGAAGAACACTTAATTCCTTGTAAGAGTAGATGGATTCAATATGATAATCATAAAACGTTTTTTTTTCTCGTGCAAAGTAGCATTGAATGTTATTATGGAGATAAACAGTATTCATAACACATCATTGTTTTTCCTAGGATCGGGAATACATCCTCTGAGCAGGACCAAGTGAGTCCGAATGATAGGGTGATATCTGTTGATGTTATAGTTGATAGGATATCTGACGTTTGATTTTGATAGGATATCTGATATATTTTATAGTTGATAAGATATCTGACTATTGTTGATAGGATATCAGACGATATCCTACTAGAAATATGTGGTATAATTGGTAATGGACAGTCCAGACACGAAAATGAATCAATTATTCTATCTACACTTCATATTCTCCTCACGTAAACATTACCATACATCAATATTAGTATTAATACGCCGTGGTAAATAATCATTTTAAAATTTTTATATCACTTTCTTTCTCTGAAGGGTCGCGGGGTAAGAAAAATACTATTTATTTATTTTATATGCAGTATTTTCAGAATGAGTCATCCATAAGATTTTCCCGCAAGCTTCGGTGCTGTTGAATACACTTAAATAAGCTGATAGGCAATTTTCCGTGATCAAGTATGATTTTCAGCCATCCTGCGCATAGAAAACACCATTTTTTTAATTGATTTATTGTGTGTAAGCTTTTGCATTTTAATAAGCACACATTCTCAAAAGAGTAAATCTTCAAAAGTTCCGACGGCAAGGAACATCAACAAATAAAAAGTTCTGACAGCAAGGAACATCAATAAATCAAAAGTTCCGACGGCAAGGAACATCAACAAATCAAAAGTTCCGACGGCAAGCAGCATCAACAAATCAAAAGTTCCGACGGCAAAGGAACATCAACAAATCAAAAGTTCCGACGGCAAGGAACATCAATAAATCAAAAGTTCCGACGACAAGGAACATCAACAAATCAAAAATTCCGACGGCGAGGAACATCAATAAATCAAAAGTTCCGACAACAAAGGAACATCAACAAATAAAAAGTTCCGACGGCAAGGAAGATCAACAAATCAAAAGTTCCGACGGCAAGGAACATCAACAAATCAAAAGTTCCGACGGCAAAGGAACATCAATAAATCAAAAATTCCAACGGCAATGAACAAATCAAAAGTACCGACGGCAAGGAACAACAATAAATCAAAAGTTTCGACGGCAAGGAACAACAACAAATCATAAGTTCCGACGGCAAGATCAAATACTCAAAACGGATCAGATCTGACGAGACATTTAACGTGTTGCAGTATTTCGTTAAACAGTGTTTTTTTACATGGTGCAATTTTTCGTTGCTTAACAGCGCTTTAAGGATGTATAATAAGGAACATTATATAAATAAAATAGTTAAACTTAAGCTCCGGTATAAAAAAGTCTAAGAGTAAAACCAGTCTGAAAGTTAATCCTTCAAGAATCGAACCTGACATTATTAGCGGGAATGCCAAATATTAGACCATGGCCACCGACTAAAATAAACTTAAAAAAAATAACCATAGATCTATTTAAAACTGCTTCAACTACGGTTTGAAAGGGTATGAGGTGGCAGGTTGTGGACTGGCATGGATAAAATGTTTAATGGCATCTCTGTGTTTGCAATGAAATGTACAGGGTGATTATTTTTTATTATTATAAGTGAATGAAATGATGATTTACATCTAGACATAACTGTGTTCTATTCCATATGTTTGAGAGAGCATTCTCTCATTTCTAAAGATTAATATACTAGATATTTAATTTGAAATTCAGCTTTAGAAAAAACATACGATCACAAATCATTTATGTTCAATTTTATTTTAATTTTGTTTTTTGTATCTTATTTTATAGTTTAACGTTATAAAATAAATCTAATTATAATTTTATTTACCATATTTCTTCTTATAGTAGAAAATTTCTAATAATTAAATTATATTCTCTGCTAACCCCATAGAGAATCCTGTAAGTCATAAGCCCCAGGCCACTTGTGCCTTGTTCTCATAATTGGATGATCTGGGTTCCTCATTTACCTGGGAAACTCTTGTTTTTTTTTGGCTACGTTAAGTTGGTTTTTATGGCATGATATAATTTTCTATCTAGTTTTTTATTCTATTTCATTATGTAGGATAAATTGATAAGTAATTAATAATTTACGCAGGTACTAAAATCTTAATTTTATAAAGTAATAACAATTTATTTCAGCCAGTATACATACCTCCATATAGCCTAGTTTATAAGACGTATGTCTCCCAGCCCGGAGCTAAGGGTTCAATTACCATGGGAACCCAAGTTTAAAAAAAAAAAAAGGGTTACATTCTGATTTTCACTAAAGGCCTCTTTAACACCATATTGGTTGGTTGAAAGCCAACAATTGTAATACAGAATGGTCCAATGCGACACATAATTGTACAAAAGAGAAAAAAACAAATGAAATTTCAATCATTATTTTTGACCTTATAATATGAAAGCTGTATAATACTGAAGAAAGCTCTCGTTGGGTAAACGTAAAACAAAATAAAAAAAAAAGATAATTTTATGGAATTAGAACACGTTAAAATTAACGTGATAATTTAAAGGTAAACAAAAGAACGTGTAAGGAAAAAAAATCGTAAATGGTATAAAAATTGATAAACAATTAATTTCCTCCTATTTTCTACCTTCGCGTGAGAAGCAGTTATTCTTATGCCAATGTCCAAAAATTTGCGACGAAACCGAGTTTAATATAGCTTGAATAAAAACATTTTTGTTTTCAGTAGTACTCAATCAAAATCATGTGATACATTACATTAAGGGTTGTAATGAGTCTGAAAAAAATTCTGAAAAAGTTGAACCACATTACTAAGTTAATCCACAAATACAATTCAATCAATGCATACCGATAAGAACAACTTCTTAACTTTACTTCTGTGAGTAGCCAATGTCATAAAAAAATCCTTACAATGCTCATATTGACTACCCAATCAGAGTAGTTTTGTTAATTCATTATTCAAGAAATTTTAAATTTTGAATAATTTTAATAAACTCAATACTTAATACAATTTTGTTGCGTTGAATATAATCTCTGGTTACCATAATGAACTTAGTTAAACTCTCATTTATGCGGGGTCCTATTTCGATACAGTTCTTACGTTCATAATTAAGTGTATGCTTTAGTTTCATTATTATATATTTTTTACCTATGTCCATTCGGGTGGAAGCAAGACGTAAAAAATGAATAAAGTGGATGTTATAAATAAGATGAACATTTAGTGTTGGTTGTCCCGCAATGGGGAGACGACGAGGATGAGCGTTGTTTAAATAAAACTCGTAGTTTGTAATCAAAATATGGAATGAAATATTTATTGTTACACGTCTCGTATTTATACAATTTTCAATGTGTGTAGAAAGGCGCAGAAGATATGTCGCTGTCTCGTTCTCGCTAAACAATAACAAGCGACTCTCGCTGTGATCACAGGGAGTAAGGATCGCTACAAACAAAACAATGTTAATATGGTTTGGACATACAAAAATAGAAATCATGATTAAGCGATTATACAAGTTATAAATTATTGTAATGTGTGGAAGTGGTAGGTCAAGAAAACGTATGCAAAGAAATGATAATAAATAATAAAGCGCCGTTTATAGAATATTCTTACCTCAAGGGTGCTCTAACTGAGAAGCATGAATTAAAGGCGATTGCACATGAAGTGGTGCATCATTGTGGAGGAAACAAAATTGTATGTTTTGGAAGAAAAATATGAAGATTTGTTCTCTCAGCCTACCCCGCAAAGGAATCGGTGTGATATGTATATACGAGTATACGCGCATATCTCGAAAAAAAAAAAGATATAAGATTTAAAATATATCATTGACACATAATTATATGCGCTGTGATTTAAATCAGAATATACGACTGAATATTTCCTGAAAATATTTTTTTAAGTAGCTCAGTGTTTCACGAAGATAAATTGGGCTTATTTTTACAGACGACCTAATTAAGTCACTGAACATGCGGCCAAAGATCATTATTTTATGGCATCTCAAAAAGTACCCTCCCGTTACGATATAAATGATATTTACATGAACAACGAGCTTTATACTAGGGTATCCATTATTTGGCTCAAGAAAAATCTGAAGAATTTCAAGTCTTTAATTGTAATAATAAAACAATGGATATAATGAAATGAAACCTATTATGAAATGAAATTATTTAAGAATTATGATTTCCTTTTTCAATTTGACATTTTTCAGCTTGACAGCTTCCCATTTTTCCCTTTTCAGTTGGACAACTTGACCTTTTTTAGACTTGTTATTCGATAATTGAAGTATCCATATACACATGATCGCTCTTCTTATCATGTTCATTGTCTTGTGAAAATTTCTGTATTGTATTATGTAATTTATTAAGTCAACCCCCGTTTATTATAAAATGAAATAAACAGTGTTTGACTAAACAAATTACAATGTCTTGAAACCTCCCCAGTGCTATAATGCCTTAACTTGAAAATATGTATTGTATTGTATTACACTTTCGTTGAATAAAGTAGAACCTGGTGGGATAATTGCTTTGTGGCAATCCTTTCTAACCAACCAGAAAGATGTTAATGAGGTCTTAAGTCAAGACCAGACTGGGATCTTTAAAAAATCTTAGTTCCAGCGGGAGTTTAACTCGCAACGTCTGGATTGTGAGACAGGCATCTTAGCAACTAGGCCACGGAGGTCGATTTCTCCCTATCTACTAGATTTCTGCAAGGAATCTTCGGCATGTTTCTCTGTCTATCAACTTATATAATATATATCCAAAATATCTAAAGTAGGAAATAAAAGTTGTTTAACTTAAAATCGAATAATAGATAATATTTAATTAATTTTTTTTTTTTTTTATATTTCAATGTAATACATTGTCTGTAAAGTAGTTTCGGATATATTCGTATGTCGTAAGGACAAAAATTTTATGGCTAAAAAAATAAATGTACAGTGAATGGGGACGATGCAATAACGGTCGTATATGTCAAATGTAATTTACAATATACCGAAGTTTTTCACACGTATTTGACATTTCGTAAATTTGTTTTGAACCAATATTAGAGAACCTTATTCTTCTTCTTCCCAGTGTCATGTCAGGTCCTCTCAACGTTGACTATCACCTGAAAGTAGACATCTTTGTCCCCGGCAGCCCGAAAAAGATCTCCAACGCCCCTTATGCCAGTTCAATCACGTATATTGCGGAGCCAGGAGATTTGCCTCCTGCCAACACCTATTCGACCCTCTATATTGCCTTGGATGATCAGGTGCAGTAATTTGTACTTTGCTCCTCTAAGTACATGACCCAAATAGGACACCTTTTAGATTTTAATATTAGTCAGCAACTCTATCGACTTTGAAGAACCCTCGTGTTGCTGACCATATCCGTCCAGGGTATCCGTAGCATTCTCCAGTGCATCCACATTTCGAATGATCCAGTTGTATTAATTAATTGTGGGTAATTTTTTGTAAATGGTGTTTTTGTTAGTTTTTTTTTTTTGCTTATACATTAGACCTCATCCCTTAGTTCCAAAATATGGTCAATAAATATGCTTATTTGAAACCCTTAAAAAATTATATATTTAGTATTTTCCTCCCCCTTTTCCTCGACAATCTCAACCAATGTGTAATATACTCTGCATTATAAAAAATAAGTTTTATTCATTGGGACGGCAGCTGTGGCTAAGTGGATAAGACACTTTATTTCAGTCCAATTTTAAAAAAATGTCTGGTAACATTATTTGCGTACGCAGAGTAAATCTGCGAATGTTGAAATGTGCAATAATAAACCAGTTATTATTTGAGTGGTTCTTAATCCAAAGTCTCGATTATTGGGGCGGAAGATAATATTGTCTCCCGACCACACTCTTTTATGTTTTTAAAGCACTAATTCGTAAATGTTGAAGTATACCATGCGATAGAAGAAGAATTTTATTTATATTGTTTGAGTATTCTTTCTGGTTTGTGAATTGTGTATGTGGAAATTTATTATTGGTGAACTAATAAAATATATTGTAATTTTGTATTCCTGAATTAAAAAAACCACATGGACACCCTTATCATACGACTACATAACTTGCAAAAAATACTTTTACAAGTATGTTACTGGTTCGCAAATAAACAAGGATAACGATTTATTTATGACATGTCCTGTGTTTACCACAAAGGATATTTGAATAAATATTCAGGGAAAACATGAGTTTGAGGTCAAAATTAAAATTGTCCAGTAAATTATTTTCCCCGAGTGTATACGATTTATACAAATATGTTTATTTTTTTGTTAACTTAAGCAATGTCAATTAACCTGTTACCTAGTTAATTAATTATTTATCGTTGGTAATGTTTAAAATTTATAAAAAAAATTTTACGTTTCAGCAATTTACAATTTTACAAGGATCAAACTTTGAATATTTACATTTATTCTTTTTCATCTATCCTAACTACTTGGTTAAATGCCTGTATTCTTACCCAGGTTCGATTTTCAACCTTTCCTATCTACTTGGTGAAATACCTGTATTCTTACCCAGGTTCGGTTTTCAACCTATCCTATCTACTTGGTTAAATGCCTGTATTCTTACCCAGGTTCGATTTTCAACCTATCCTATCTACTTGGTTAAATGCCTGTATTCTTACCCTGGTTCGATTTTCAACCTTTCCTATCTACTTGGTGAAATACCTGTATTCTTACCCAGGTTCGGTTTTCAACCTATCCTATCTACTTGGTTAAATGCCTGTATTCTTACCCAGGTTCGATTTTCAACCTATCCTATCTACTTGGTTAAATACCTGTATTCTTACCCTGGTTCGATTTTCAACCTTTCCTATCTACTTGGTGAAATACCTGTATTCTTACCCAGGTTCGGTTTTCAACCTATCCTATCTACTTGGTTAAATGCCTGTATTCTTACCCAGGTTCGATTTTCAACCTATCCTATCTACTTGGTTAAATGCCTGTATTCTTACCCTGGTTCGATTTTCAACCTTTCCTATCTACTTGGTGAAATACCTGTATTCTTACCGAGGTTCGGTTTTCAACCTATCCTATCTACTTGGTTAAATGCCTGTATTCTTACCCAGGTTCGATTTTCAACCTATCCTATCTACTTGGTTAAATGCCTGTATTCTTACCCAGGTTCGATTTTCAACCTATCCTATCTACTTGGTTAAATGCCTGTATTCTTACCCTGGTTCGATTTTCAACCTTTCCCATCTACTTGGTGAAATACCTGTATTCTTACCCAGGTTCGGTTTTCAACCTATCCTATCTACTTGGTTAAATGCCTGTATTCTTACCCAGGTTCGATTTTCAACCTATCCTATCTACTTGGTTAAATGCCTGTATTCTTACCCAGGTTCGATTTTCAACCTATCCTATCTACTTGGTTAAATGCCTGTATTCTTACCCAGGTTCGATTTTCAACCTATCCTATCTACTTCGTAAAATGCCTGTATTCTTACCCAGGTTTGATTCTCCATGGTATCATTGTTTTAAAGGATTTGATTATGGTTTTATCTTAACGACTTTTTAACATTTTCTGGTTCCTCGGAATAGATTGTTTTTACTGCATACAACGGTAATGTAATACATATTGTTTGTTTTTACTGCATACAACGGTAATGTAATACATAATGTTTGTTTTACGATGTTTCAATCATTATATTAATATTTGTCATATGTTGCTTAAATTTACTTATTTACTCTAAAGGCGTTTCAAATAAAATCTTTCAAAAGGTGTTGTTACCTTAAGACACCTTTAGGAAGCTTTTCAGCATTTCGACCTTCCACAGAAAGTTGATGGGCCTAATCACTTTGAAAGTCAAACGAGTGAACTGATAAGTAGCAATAAAAATAAATTACTCAATATAAAGGATAATACAGTACCCGACGGTAAGTAATACACATCGGGCTAAGAAAGAGACTGTCGGCTAACTTCGGCTTTGTAGAGCGTCGTTTCTGTCATTCATACACGTGTTTCGTCGCGTCGTCGCGTACTGGACTGTTAGCTCATCGAGCGACAGAGACGATGCTCTAGAAAGCAATGTGTGCTACTTACCGCTGGGTACTGTAATATGTTTATACAATATTTATTTGAATACTTATATGCAAATATTTGAAAATATTACTTTAAAGCAATAAATCTACCTATTAAAAAAATATATTTCAATCAACTTACAAGCTTTTATTTCATATTGTTATTTGATTTATCAAACCTTGTTTATTCGACTTTTTGTAACGGTATAATCCTACCGATTTCAAAGATTTTACCTCATCACCAGGGGAGCACAAGCAAGTCTTGTTTGTGCTCCTCGAATGGTGAGGTAACCGAAACCGATAAGGTTATACCGTTACAAAAAGTGGAATAAAGTGTTTGATAAAACAAATTACAATGTATTTAAACCTCCACAATATTAACGCCTTAACTATTAAAAATATATTTCATTTCAGACTATTTGTCAGTATCCAAAACTATTTAAAAAATTAAGTGTATGAAAAAAAATATTTGTGGAAAACAAAAAAAATAAAAAATCAAAAACAAGTTGAAAGTAAAATAGGAAGAAGAATGTGGCTTACATTGGAGTTTATGGCGGAAATAGGAATAAGGATGTAGCTTACATTGGAGTTTATGATGGAAATAGGAAGGAGGATATGGCTTACATTGGAGTTTATGACGAAGAATATTTAAATATAAATAATTCTTCATTAGTTTATTGATGAATATCAATAAAAATGAAACACATCTTATCGAGTCTAAACGAAAATAAAATAAAATGTAGACTAATGTTTCATGCTTTAGTATACAAAGGATTCTGCTCTCATTGGATCGAAGGAATATTCCATGCTGAGAAAGAAAATTGATTTTCGCACAAAGATATTGAAGACAATTTGAATAGTTCTTCACTCTAAAAAGGTCCTTTGATAAAGAATCTGGCACGGTATTCGATTATATATATATTTTTTTAAATAAAAACAAACCGAACACAAAAGTTTTGAATCCTGTTTAGTCTATCCAACAATAAAAATCATAATAATAAAATGATATTTTACATAGTGCCGTTAAGATTTCATACTCCTCAAAAGAACGATCAAATAAAAAGCCTTAACTGAAAAACGGAACTGAAATCTCTTTAAATATTTTCTTCATATTTCATTTGAATGAAATTTCTCGGTGGATGAAATTTATTTACATTAAAAATTGTATAAAATATCCAATTCCATTTCTATATTTTAACGAGCCACTATTGAAAGGTCAAAAAAATATATTTTTTAGTGGCATTTTAAAGATTGACCTTCTGTAATATATTTGTATAAGTGTTGAAACTTTTAATGTCCTAAGTTACGACTGTAAACCGAAGTTCATAAATTTTATTGCATGCCTTTTGCAAGTTTATTCGTCATTGAAACTTCTTCAAGAACCAAAAAAAAGTTAGGGTCATATTTCCATCTTCAGGGTTTAGCTTTTTCTCTGATAAATGTTTTTTTTTTACAGATACGTCATTATTTTTACTTTGTTTTAAAGCTAACTAGAAGCTTTAGAAATGTGGTTCTTTCGAAGAATACTGAAAGTCTTGTGGGTTGACTAAGTAATAAATTGTGATATCTTAAAACAGAGAAATGTTTCAATACTTTAGACATGTATTACAAGAAGAAAAGTATGGGATAATTCAACTTAAATTGTAGGGCAGTAGAGTAAGAAAAAAACGCTTGATGAAAAAATTACGGGAGTGGTTTCAATAAAGTACCACATTTTTATTTAGAACGGATGCCTCAAAGGTTACGACAACCATGATGATCTCCAGCTTCCGAAGAGGGTAGCAACTTTAAAGAAGAATAAAAATTATGTTTTGAAGTATTTGCTTTTATTTCTATCCATCATTTTTTACAGGTGAATATTATTTTGAAAATCTTTTCGCGCTAGTGCAACTTCTTTTACTCAATTTTTTTCAGACTGGTTGAAAAAGATTACCTACTAAACGAAAACAAATACATGCATTATACTTTAGGTATGATTTAAATAATTAAAAAAAGAGGAATTATTTTTTATAATACTATTTTTTTAACATGGCAACTCTTCAATTATCTCCAAAAAGAAATTATTTTTATTTCAAACTTCCTCTACTATCCACATTTCTCGCGTGCCGGTCCAAAAATGTTTTTTTTCTTTACAAATGTCTTTCTGAATCTAAACGACCCATATTTTCATTATGCTAACATTAAAAACCCTTATTATTTCTCCCTGCTGGCAATACTGACCGATACAATTGAAAAACATAGCAGCCTAAATTAATTTAAGATTTATCGACATTGAGAGACCGTAAAACGTTTTTCATTTGAAATGTTAAGTTTTAAATGAAAAAAGGGTGTTCAAGTGTTGATTGAATTAAATTATTCTAATTTATTGATTGAGTTTTATATATTACTTTTATCCTTGAAAAACTCGATGTTTTCTAAAAGCAACAAGTTTTTGGAATTTTACTAGGAAATAATTTTTTTAAGAATAGATATTACCAAAGTCATAGGTATTCTTATATCTCCGAATACTAGGCTGAAAAACGGTCTATGCTATTCGAGGGGAGTAGCACAGCGCGGGATTCGAACTGGCGACCTTTCACATGGAAGTTCAGTACATTTATTTATTTTTATTTATTTATTATTACATATGACAAGAAATATACATAATTTGCGAAAAAACAACAGGTCATTTAATTTAGACATACGAGGGTGGTCCGATAATTACTTAGCCTACAAGAGAATAACCAAAATTTTGGAAAAGTGGCGATTTATTTCTCAACATAATCTCCTTTGAGTTCGATACACTTGACCCAGCGATGCTCCAACTTCTTTAACCCGTCTGAAAAATACGTTTTCTGGAGGTCTGCAAAGTAGGCCTTCGTGGCGGTGATAACCTCCTCATTCGACTCAAATTTCTGCCCGGCGAGTGACTTTTTCAAATTTGGAAACAAAAAGAAGTCGATAGTGGTGCCATCGGGCGGTGAGGCTAAGTACTTATCGGACCGCCCTCGTACATTATTTTAATGGATCTGGGTTCGTCGTATCCCCAGTAAACTAGGCTTTTGCCTGTATCTCACTTTTGCCTGTATCTCACATTACCAAGCAAGTACGTCATTCAAAATCGATTCGTCTTTTGTTTTAATTCTCATCATCAAATTGTTACTTAAATATTTTTTTTTATTATCTCCTCTTGAAATAAAAGCGATAATTATCTATTATGAAAGAAAAGAATGGTGATTTGAATTAATTATTTAATAAATTAATTAATATACTGCTGTAAAAAGTGTTAGAGAAACGACAACAGAAACGTTTTAGGTACATATATCTGCTGGCATAAGCTGCGAGTGTGTACTAAATGATGAGACAAAAAAGAAATGAATTATATTGCATATATTTTTTAGTTAAATCAAAAGATAGACCAAGGAAAGTATGACAGAATATAGTTGGCGAAATTTCATCTCGAAATTTTAAGAAGTATGCGAAACAGAAGAATATGTACGAATTGATGAGACAAATGTGGTTTGCGTAAATAGGAAGGTCAGAAAATGACCTTCTCTGCCTATCCTAAAAAAACATTGTGTAGTAATATATTTTTATGTATTCAAAAATCATATTCCAAATGCCACATGCTAAAATTAAATCACATTTCATCAGCAAAATCGAAAATTAATTTGTTTTGCATTTTCATTGAAAATTAGTCTAAGCGTAGGCAATAAAAATATATTTATTGGAATATTTAAAAAAATTCAAAGCGTTATATATCACGTCCATGGGTATGCAGTAAATATAACGGTCGAGAGGCCATATTTTACTGGGCTACTTCGGCGGCGGCGACGGTGGTCGGCGGGAAAACGCCATATTAATTTTATTTTGGCGCGCTTTGTCCGCAAATAATTCTAAATTTGAAATACACATTTATGTGTTGCCATTATGTGGACATTCCAATTTGTAATTATTAAATAATTGAAGATAATATAAGGGGCCATATACTCGTACTACTCGTATTTGAGAATAGGTAGATCGAAAAATATTAAATTTGTAATAAATCGTGGTGGAAACATCCAAATATTAAAACACTTGCTGCAATCCAAAACAAATCAATAAAAAATCATTTTTAAGTTTCATCTCGTTTTTATCATATTTTTAATGACTTTCAATGAAATTTAATTATCAATGAAAACTTCATTAGTCTAGACTTATTTATATTAAGTACTAAAGATAATATTTGTTATATTTTATTTAACGTTAAGGTATTAATGCTGTTGAGGTTTATTAACACATTATAATTTGTTTAGTGAAACACTGTTTATTCCACTTTATATAACTATATAACTGTCCCAGTTTCAAGGTTTTCACCTCGTCATCAGGGATCAAGTCTCGTTAGTACTCCCCTGACGATAAGGTGAAAACCTTGAAACCGGTAGGGCTATACCGTTATATAAAGTGGAATAAACAGTGTTTGACTAAATAAATAACAAAGACTATTTGTTCTTCAATAAACTATAAACCAAGAATAAAATTGTTAGTAATTTTATTTTAAGGTTATTAAATAAAAACGATAATTTTGATCTTTAATTTATTCTTCTTCTCGAAGTACCGTCAGGAGACGAATCGGAGGCTGGTATCCATCATGCTAACTCTTAACATATACTGTTTCCTTTTACCTAAAAAAAACTTATTAAACTGCATGTAAACTTCTTCAGCAAACGAAGGATGCAGTTCTTCCTCAGTCTCCCTTGCCATATATTTTTCCCTGTATAATCTGTTGTATTTCAATGGGGTTGTTACTTCTCATTATTTGACCAATATACAGCAAATTGCGAGTTCTCTAGTCCTTATTTATACATGCAAGGACTTTTACATTTGTAGCACAATCAGTCCAGGAAATTTTGAAGATACATTTGTAGGTCGACAACATAAAATCCTCAATCCTACGTGATGTTTATTAGTTCAATACACACATCTCCATTCCATAGAGAAGAGTTAAAGAGATGATAGTTTTCCCCCTCTTCTGTCTCCTGGGTAGAAATCACTCGTGTTTTAAACTAGCGGGGGTTGTTCTGAAATTGATTGAATCTTAAATAATAAATTACAGTTCGCCTCGTATATAAATTGTGTTTTTTTTTTAGAAAACACATAAAAGTTTGTATGTCAAATCATTAGGATACTTTATTTTTCAAGGACAACAGCATCAATCTTAACTTTTTGTTACGCCAATTTAGAAAGTTTCCTTCTTTCAATAAAACCCTGTAACTGTGTTCTTGGAACAGTTTTCTCCACAGCGTTGGTAGGAGTATAAAACGTGTTTTATGTTCCGACTCGAGCCTGTTTTAAGTGAGTTTTATGTGAGGGGGAAAAGGGGCCTAACTACGCGGCAGGTGAACGGTGAAATATATGCCTGCCTCGACTAAGGATGGTGAAAAGGATGTTCAGACTTTTTTGAAATCATTAAAGATTTATGTTCTTAAGTTTTTATTTATTAAATTTTATATGATAATGATATCTATACAACAGCTTTGAAACGATCTTCCTGACCCAATCAGATATGTTTAATTTTTATCCATATTTAAATTGAATAAACGCCAAATTCACATACTGTCTCTATTGTATAATATCCTTAACTGTCCCGCCACACCCTCTTATCTCGCCGAAAATTTTCAGCGTCTTTCCAATCATGGATTAGCGCTACGATCAAACAGAGATTGTTTATTGGTCTTTCCAGTTCACCACTCCTCTTTCTTTACATCGTCCTTTACTGTCCATGCAGTGAGACTCTGGAATCAGTTACAAACCAAAATAAGACTCGCTCCGTCCTTGGCATGCTTTAAGAAGCGACTGAAAAAACTCTAAATTTCTAGTCAGTAAAATAACGTGTTTCATTCCTGATTTTTCTTTTCCTTTCCTCTCCACCATCCCTCCCTTTCTTTTTGATTGATGATATCTCACTTTATATGAAAAATAATGTTCGGGTGATTGTCCGTCTTTGTGGGGTTCGTGGGCATGTTCTCACGTATATGTTTATGGATTTCGTGAGGATGGATAGTCATTTGAATGATTTATGCGCCCACGTAACTTGCTTCATTTACTTTTGTCTGGTTGGTTGGAAGAGATTGCCGCCTGGCAATAAGCCCGCCAGATTGTTTTGCAATAAAAGTGTTAAATAAATAAATTGATCCAATAGAGCCAGGTTTTATAACTTTTCGTTGCTGTTCCTGTGACGTGAATAGTCTTCCTATTATTATTAGATATACATATAGGTGGCTTGTACATCTTTAAGGAAGCGCTTAAATACAACTTTTTGGAAGGTGTTAGCAAAATATATGATGTTACATGAACACGAAACAATAAACTACACAAAACCTAAAACTGAATCTATTACTATCACATATCGAAAGATTAATATGGGTTGAAACAACAAATAAATAATGCGAATGGAAAAAACACAATAATAATATGGTTGGAAAAAGTTAATGAAGATAAGGTAAGTCAGTGAAACGGAAGCGAAATAAATTGTATATTTCATACATTTCGCCATTTCCGTATATTTTATGATTGCTAAGTTTGTCCCTCTATCTTATCTACCCTTTCTTTCCAGGAAACAGTATGATAGTATAAATAAATATATCATAAAATTTATTGTTTGACGCCATTTAACAATGTTGAGTCAATCGAAAGGCAGAGTAATGACTTCTCGTGTAAAATAACGTTTTTTTATTACCTCTAAAAGTTTTTTTTGTTCGTGCAATCTCTACTCTTTCTTATTTTGGACTATGCGAACGTCTGTTATTTGAATATTACGAAGAACAGATGGATAAATTACGGCGTCTTCAAAATGTTTGTCTAAGATTTATTTTCACCTGAGAAAGTACGATCATATTATTTCATACCAGAAAGCACTGAACTGGTTTAACGTGAGAAAAAGAAGCCAAATTTACATCGCATCTTTATTGTAGAATATCCTTAACCCTCCCGCAACCCTCTCTTATCTCGCCAAAATTTTTCAGCGTCTCTCTGATCATGGACTTGCGCTGCGCTCAGACAGAGCTTCAACGCTCTTCTTTTTTTACGTCGTCATTTACTGTCCATGCAGTAAAACTCTTGAACTAGTTAGACAGCAATATTAGACTCGCTCCGTCCTTAGTATGTTATGCTTCAAGAAACGACTAAAAAACTCTTCATTTCTAGTCAGTAATATAACGTGTATCATTCCTGATTTTACTTTCCTCTCCACCATATTTTTCTTTTCTTTTGATTTATGACAACTCACTTTTACTTAATATGTTATATACAATATCAATAAATTTCATAAATAGGAATAATCTTTTGAATATTTTTTGCAGCATATAACTTGCTTTATTTACTTTTGTCTGATTGGTTTAAAAAAAAAAGCCACCTGACAATCAACCCGCCAGATTTTATTTACAATGAAGTGTTAAATAAAGTTGCCAGATCATCATCAGTTCGTAAATTAACATGTAGTCCATTTCACTGAGCACGTCCAGCAACACAGAAGACCTTATAAGAAAATTTTGGTTTATTAGCCACGTTTGACTCAATGGCCTGGTTCAATGGTGGTACGGTAATTGTTCTATAGTATTACACTGTTACTGTATATAGTTCAATACGAGTTCAACATAGCTTCATTAACCTCTGTAACCTAATTGGTAAGACAACTATCTTTCAACCTGATGGTGGCGGTTTTGTTTCCAGTTGGATCCCATAATAATTTCAAAAGATTTCTAATCTGCTTGTCATCTAAGGCCTTATTAATATATTTCTAAAAGTTGAATGAGATTGCAATGACAATAGGTGTGCCAAGTTCCACTGTATCCTAAAAAGTGTAATACAATACAATTGGCAATTGAGCCCGAAGCCTCCAGGAAGAAGAAACAAGTCTTGCCAACTATACAAAGCAAGTCGTCGACATTTATATAATATTATAATCTAGTAAATAAAGTGACACTTGTAGGCAACGTTCCCCCAACAATATTTTTTTCATTGTGTGTACGGTCCATCAACTTAAATGTGCAAGCAAAAAAGAGACTCCTTACGACGCGTGGACTTTATATGGTGTTTCCATGTTCCGCACACATCCCAAAGAAAGGAACATGAGAACCCATCATGAAATATCAAATAAAATATATAATTGCAAAACAAAATATGGTTACAAGTTCATTTCTTTGCAATATGTGCGGAAGATGAAAACATGTGTGCGGACAATTTTTAACAGATGTGCGACCACACACGCGCACACCTTAGAGGGAACGTTGCTTGTAGCACCGTTTTTTGTACTCATCAAGCATATTACATTATCAAAATTAGATGGTAACTCTCTTCTTTAATAAACAAATTTATTAATTTTCTACACGGGTTCAGTAAAAAAGATGAACATTATTTTAACAAAAAAAAACCTTTAATACTCTGGGAATTTATATGAAATTCGAAGTTTTTATATCAAAAATAAACTACCTTATAAGGCCTACTTCAATTAAAAATTTAAATAAGGTTTTTTTATATTGAATATCTCATTTTTTTACTTCTTGTTAGAATATTCTTAAATCTAAAACCTTAAAGAAGGAAAAGTGCGAGAATGATTACACCTTCTACTTTCCGTAATTAACCGAGTTAACGATCCGTTAATTAATTACGATGGGGTCCGGTTTAGAAGCGTTCTGTTGTAAGCGTTGAACCGTTCTGAAAACAGATAAAAGATCTTTTACTGTGTCTAAGTTTTTGTACTTTGAAATATCCATTAGAGTAGACTTTTATTTAGTTTATGATTTTTAAATATATATTTTTTATCAAATTAGTAAATAAAAATTTCATGTTTTTTTTTAAATTTAATTTATAGACTTTTTTATTAATATTAATTTAAATAATTCCGCATTATCGTCTCAAGAAAAATTTATAAAAAAATAAAAAAGGTCTAATATCAAGTTATTTTATCTCTAACAGTCTTTTGAAATAACTGGGTTCATAGTGTGTTGAAAACTTCGTCTAAAGTTTTGAAAGGCTAATAATGTCGAATTTCTCTATCGTCGTATAAAGTAAAACCTATCAAGTATATTGCTACGTAGCAATCTCTTCCGATCAACCAGAAATATTTTACTACTCGCAAGTATTTAGGGCAAACCAGACAGAAACCCTTTTAAAAAAATATTGGGTCCAGCTGGAACCACCTCATAGATTTATAAATCGCCTCAATCATGATTATAATCATGCGTCTTAATTAGCAGCTTCATCACAATCATGTCATGTAGCTCGTGACTGAGCATCGTGACTCCCATGATAGCCTCTAACGACTCCTCTCCATCCATCCTTGCACTCCATGGCTCGAAAGGCAGTTGTTAAGGATACTCCAATTGCGTATTTTACTTGTTCAGTCCAACGCATTGGAATTATTTCTAGGGAGCGTCGTCTTTCTATACTTTCAGTAACTACAAACCTCTACAATCTGACTCCATTGCCACGATCAATGTGCCCAAACGACCGGAGGACTCGTCGAAGGTGTATATCAACAATGTGTCGATAATTCTCAGTTATTTAAGAATAGAGGCGTTATTAGTTCATCTTGCTGTCCATGGAAGTCATAACACCCTCCTCCAGCACCACTTTTCAATTGCATCTATTCTATGTCTCTCACTTGCTCTCAGAGTCGAATTCTCTGCGCCATACTAGAGACTTGACGAAGCGCTTTTTTATCATGATGGGAATAGCTCTGCTCTTCTATATTTCTTACAGTTTTATATCGCATTTTTTGCCATTCCAGTTCTTCTTTTTACCTCAGCCTCGCCTCTTCCATTGCTGGTGAAACTGGAGCCAGAGTAAATAAAGTCAGTTATCATTTTTAGACCATGATACACATTATTAGGTGGTAGTTTGTTACTACGGTCTATTATCATCAGCTTAGTTTTTGACCTATTGATTTCCAGACCCAGGAGTTAGCTTTCGTGTTCCACCTTATTAAGGATCATGGCCAATTATTCTTCTGATGTGCCAATTTACGTTGTGTCATCTGCATATCTCAGATTTGAAAGCTTACGTCCACATCAACCCAGTCTTGAAGAGCTCTCTTTGTAACATGTTCTCCATATAGGTTTAATAAATCGGGAGACAGGGTGCATTAACCAGCTTAGACTTCTTAAATAATGTTGAATAAATGGCGTGGAGTTAATTCATATATGATATATACAACAGTTTTTAGAAAAACGTTTTAGTAAAAAAAAATTAAGTTAACTCATGAAAATTAAATAAATGAAACACTTATTGTAAAAACCAATATAAGACTATATATATTTTCTAACTAAGTAATTGTTAATTTTAATTATTCCTACGTACAAGAATAAAGTTATTTCATTCAACAATGAGAAATATCAAAATAAATTTCAACACCACTAATGCCAGTTAAACGCCTCACTCAAGTATACAGCTCATTTCACTAATTCCCAAATCCATTCCTGTATTTTCCGCGAAAATTCCCTTAAATGGACGTATATATGCAAAAGACATCCAACCCCTAAAGCATATTTTTAAGTTTGAAAATTTCCAAGATTTTCATCATCTCTGGCATTGAACACGCTTGAAGACTTCAGCATGAAGAACCAACCCTCTTCCCTCCACAAGCTCACTTTATCGAATGACACTCAAGGCTTTTAATCCGACGTTAATTTCTGGGTTGTCGCAGTCTTCTGTATACCAGCGTGTATTGTATACTTACTTCGCAGTTCTTCTACTGTTCATTGAAACCAAATCTAGTCTGCGGTAATTACCTTATTCTACATTACTTCTAATCTTCCATCTCTTAGTGACTAAAAAAATGTCTTAAAAACTTTCAGTTTCCCATTATCTGATTTTTTACACCCCAAATCTCACTACCATAGTTCTAGATAATAGTTAATAGATTGCAGCGGTTCCTTAAATGTTAGCTTAAACATTCAGCTATACATATAATAGTATGTATTTCATGGTTAAATTCAACCTTAAAATCTCATAATTTCATATAAGCCTATAAGGGTTGTTTTATACTGTTCGTCCCTTTTATAGCTAAATTTGAGCCTACCGAGCTTATGTTCATGTGATAACTACCTACAACTAATTGAAAAGATTTCGAAAGGCCTTTGTATAAAACTCTGACTGAATTATGTAATTATTGATACCTATAAAAATCGAACCTCAGGTACAAAACAAATGTTCTACCAAGAAATCCTCAGTGATCTAGTGACTAATAAGGTGCCTCCCTTATTTATTTAATTTAATTACAATACAGCCCTAGATGCTAACGATGTATGTATTTTAATATTTAAGCTCAGACAGTAGTGACAATGCAAGGCTCTATTAGATCTCTGGGTATCGTGGGAGAGAGTAGTCAATCGTCAGTGCTTGGATAGATAGACATATACAATGAAACACATATTCGCTGTTAAATAGTTATATATAATATTTGATCTTTTTCCGAGTCATCTTCCGAGTCATAGGATGGTCGATGATGGAAAAACGTAAATGAAAACAATCTCACACTGTACTCCTAAAATTTGTTGATAAGATGCACGTGCAATCATTCTCACGATATATACCGTGAATGGAATTTTAACTCTTGAATCTTCGAAAAGGAGTTTTGACGGCTAATTATGGAAGTTATAAATTTTAATGGTCAATCACAGCTGCAACAATAACCAAATGCTAACTTAAGACGGTCGGACTTTCACTCGGGCGTTTCGGTTTTGATTCTTATTTGCCCTTTCACGAGCGATAGTCGTCATTGCTGGACCTCGTAGCCAATGATCGCCTTGCTAGTTCAAGGTCAATTCAATTGGAAAGCTGTTGCATACCAGCAAACTCATCAGCCACACCAATCTATTGGATCCAATGGCACACGATCGTAGCGTATTGGCATTTTTTTCTTTTTGAAAGAATATATATGATCTAAGTCATAGGTATTCTTTTATCTCCGAATAATAAATGAGAAAAAAGCCAGTGTGATACGAAGAGAGTTAAATAGCACAAAGATCAAACTGGCGATCTTCCGCATCGAAGTCCAGTGCATTATTACATGGATGTGCACTTTCACTTACGGTAGTATTGTCAACACGGGTGACGTCGAACTGCGAGCTTCATAACTTTTCTAATGGTTCATAGTCCGAAGGCTCTATGAATGGGGGTGAAGATAAAGTTCTTTTTCCATATATCAACGTCTCTTTTAGATATGTTGAAAGGCGCCATATGAATGAATGAACAATGAAATCAAATATAATCACTGACGATATATTCTGTAAAATATTTTTCGTAACAGAAAAAAATATATGTTGGATAATGTTTGTAAATTTATTGTGAAATTAAGATAGTCTTAACCTGCCATAAAAGGCTGCATGTAAAGTCATTACGCACGCCAAATCCTACCCCAAAATATCTCAGAGGAGGATCCAGCAAAATCGAAAGAATTAGTCAGGCTTTAAAATTTCGCGAAAATTTTCCACGAAACGAGGTGAATTTGTATAATTTCGATATAACAAGAGAATATTTTTGCTTTTATTACTTTCAGGGTTTTTGTTCTTATGATTTTAGTGAATTTAATTTGAAATTGTTGGAGTTAAATGTAAAAGTGTATGGTTGTAGAAAAGGTGAAGGATGCTTCGAGATTAGTAGAGAAAATTTTAGGGTTCTGTCTTCTCTGCATTCCTCACCAGAAAAGTAACGTGATAGTATGTACACATACGAATATATATGTATACACTAGAAGGTTACGTAAAATGTAAAAAAAGTCGCGCGGTAACGGTTCGAACTTCGGTTCGTCTTCGGTTCGAACACTGTGCTGTGTTACTCCCCTCGAATAAAACAGGCATGTTTTCCGACTAAAACTCGGAGTTATAAGGATACATATGACTTCGGTCATAGATATTCTTTCAAAAAAAGAAAAAAAAACATGGTGGTGTGCTCCGATCGTCTCACTTCAGTATGTCGTCAGATTCAGCTCAGCAGTGAGGCCAGTAAGTTTGCTGGTTTGCAACGGCTTACTCACTTATACGTGGAGAAAAATATGAAAAAAAACTCCACGGTTCAGCTTAGTTTTCCAACTAAATTAACGTTGTAGTAGCAAAGGGATTCTTGACTACGGGGCCCAGCAACGACGACGACGACACTGCAAAGAAACTAGAAACATTTGAAATGTAGTATTTTCGAAGAATACAGTGAGTCTCGAGAAACTTTTGAAATGTAGTATTTTCGAAGAATACAGTGAGTCTCGAGAAACTTTTGAAACGTAGTATTTTCGAAGAATACAGTGAGTCTCGAGAAACTTTTGAATCGTAGTATTTTCGAAGAATACTGTGAGTCTCGAGAAACTTTTGAAACGTAGTATTTTCGAAGAATACAGTGAGTCTCGAGAAACTTTTGAATCGTAGTATTTTCGAAGAATACAGTGAGTCTCGAGAAACTTTTGAAACGTAGTATTTTCGAAGAATACAGTGAGTCTCGAGAAACTTTTGAATCGTAGTATTTTCGAAGAATACAGTGAGTCTCGAGAAACTTTTGAAACGTAGTATTTTCGAAGAATACAGTGAGTCTCGAGAAACTTTTGAATCGTAGTATTTTCGAAGAATACAGTGAGTCTCGAGAAACTTTTGAAACGTAGTATTTTCGAAGAATACAGGGAGTCTCGAGAAAGTTTTGAAACGTAGTATTTTCGAAGAATACAGTGAGTCTCGAGAAACTTTTGAAACGTAGTATTTTCGAAGAATACAGTGAGTCTCGAGAAACTTTTGAAACGTAGTATTTTCGAAGAATACAGTGAGTCTTGAGAAACTTTTGAAACGTAGTATTTTCGAAGAATAGAGTGAGTCTAGAAAAATATAATCATCCGTCAAAAGGAGCAAATCAGAATACTTTGTATATATAAGATAATGAAAGAAGGAAAATATGACATCTTTGAACTGTTACTGTAGGGATAAATTTCAAAGCAGAAGTTGTTTTTATTTTCTGCGTTTGCCCATTATCAATATCGGGAAATATAAAAAAAATCTGATTTAAAATAAAAAAAGGTTTTTCTTCTTTCATATTGCACTTTTTAGCATATTAGTAATTTCTACGTGATAATCGTGGCCGGAAGAAAATATTGTCTTCAGCTACAGTTATCGAGTCTACGTTTTTAAAACCACTGAATTTGACATGAAACTAACAGTTCCTTATTGCATTTTTTTTTCGTTTTTTTTTTTTATAAATCTGGTTTGAAAGACATTGTTAATTATTTACACAAACACTGTTTATTCCACTTTATATAACGGTTTCAAGGTTTTCACCTCATCATCAGAGGAGCACAAACAAGACAAGAGTCATTGACAATGTTTTTAAGCTTTCACAGTGTTAATGCTTTGAGTAGAAATAATATGTTTAAAATATAGTACACATTTGGATTTATAATACATCCTTCAGATTATAAATTTATGATAAAGTGTTCAATTAATGGACCATATTTTTGATAATGTTTAACTTTTTGAGTTACAACAAATTATGGAACATAATTATTATTTTTATCTTCAAAAGAAATTAACAAATTTTTTTTAAAGATTTATTAGAAGATAAATTGTCTACATTGTAGAAATATAAATAGCTTAATCTATGCCAATAAAGTTTTTAAAGATAATAACATTAAAATTCGCAATAAGATTCGCAGCCATAAATAAAGTATTTTAAAAACGATTTTTTTCTTAATTGGGTGCTCTGCTATGTTTGGGATTTGGTGCAGCACTTCTCATCCCTCCCGGTATTGGATTTTGTTGAGTTGAACGTTTAAGAAGAACCCTTTTAACTTTTTATTTGGCCCGTTCACCTGTAGGACATATTTTTGCTTGTCATTTTTCAAGTATTAACGTGATCACCAGATTATCCCAAATGTATTTATTCTTCCCAATAACATCGCTTTAGTGTGATCAGAATAATTTCTAGAAAGTTGTTATTAAAATAATAAAAAAACAACGTTTCCATTTATCAACACCATTTCCTTCGTCGAATTCTTCGGATCTACTGGAGTGTTCGTGTCACAAATGGTTCGGTCCTACATAGCTTCAAATGTAAATTTATAGAGAATATTGTTGTAGAGATAAAATTGCGATGGACCGGACATGTGATCTGCATGAGTGATCATGGGCTTCCAAAACGCGTCTTGTACGGAGAAGTAATGGGCAAGCGAAGGGTTGGTGGGCAGAGAATGATGCTATAAAGACAGTCTGCGAGAGTCGCGGACTTTGTGCATGGCACCTGAGGACTGGGAGCAGGTTGCTCAGGACCATGGAAGATGAAGAGATATCTGTTCTCGAGTTGGTGGCGTCGCAACGACTAGACGTATGAAACACAGTCAGCGTACTGCGAATATGCGTCAGCATACCCAGGCTACTCAGCAGGGTCCACTTAACATCTGCGGGAGGGAGTGCGCATCTAAGATTGAGGTATTTTCTCACAAAAAATCATATCATCGACGTGAAAATGCTGCTTAAATGATTGTCGACTGCAAGGCTCAGTAACGACGACGAATAAAAGGACAATTAATATTGCGTCGTAACAGAGCTGACCCTCCTCAAGAGAGCTCTAACGCAAGATTCAAATCTGCTTTAATGGCAGATTAAAAATATTCCAAAAAAATATGGTGAGAGTAAGAATAGGAAGGTAGTGGCTGCGGCCAATAAATTAGGAACTTCTCCGAATCCGAATATATTTAGAAAACATACTTGGTAAGAAAATCCCAGAAAACTTACCAAGGGAAACGGAAACGAACTATTAAAAAAATTATGTAGATCTTCCGTGATAATCACAAATTCGGCTTTAGGTGGAGTATAGTTTATGTTTTCTGTCAATAATCTCATATTTTTTTATGAATTCATTAAATTATTTTCAAATGTAACAATTTTCATGAAACAAACATGTCTAACTCAAAAAAAAAAACATTATTGAAAAATAATAAAAGTTTATCAACATACTATAGCATTGCAACATCCAAAGATGACATGTTTTGATAATATAGGGTGACCCATCAGTCGTGCCCTAGTTTCAATCATTCATAATATTGTAGTTTGATTATTTGGAAAATAATTCAGATAATTCAACATACATCCTCAAATTATTTTGAATAACATTTTAACAACAAGAGAAAGAAACTAAATGAGTCAAACTTTATTTCACAAATCAACAGTTAATTATTTGAACATGAGACACATAGCCACGTCATTTTACTGGTGAAGATTGTCAAGCAAGATCGATGATAAGGAGATTAATTGCATGTATTCGGCAGCAGGGATCTATTTGCCTAGAACCCAAGGTTCTGTGCTGCCGCGACCGCATTCTATCCGTTTGGTGAGAATAGAACAGGTTTGTGAGAATAAACAGACCGTTTGGTGAGAATATTCAAAAGATAGACAAGAGTTAAGCTGGTGATCAAGTAACATCATCTAGACAACGTTCAACTAAGCTCAAAGTGTCTCGAACGGGACTATTAGTATACTCGTAGCTATATAAAGGATCTTTCAAATTGAGAGGTATTTTTAATTCTTGAATAAAACACACAATTTGCTTTGAATTCAATTTTTTTTTTTTGGTTATTGAAGTATAACGTATGACATTTAAACACAAAAAACAATGTCCGCCAAATGCCTACCTCTTGCAGCTCCACAGATGTCCACTCCCTTGTCAAAATTTTCGATGACATTTTGGCATAATTGCAGTTGTAACTCACCAATAACGCGAATAATTTCGTCGCTCAGGAATCGATTGGGGATAACCCCAGAGAAAATAGTCCAACGGTGTCAGATCACATCATCTTGGTGGGCAATTAACATCACAGTTTCCGGATATTACAAAACATAAAATAATTCAACAATTTGAACGCAATGTTGTATTGTATACGACTCCATTTTTATAAATTTCATATATTACACTTCTCAAATGTCACAAGGCCCAGGCAAGTTCGCGACGCTATCTGTGTTTTATCCAAGAATTTAAAAAACTGCTCAATTTGAAAAACCCCTTATATATTTATGTTTAAAATTCAGTAGGTGTAAAAATAGGAACTACAAGATCCACATTTTCTTTTGCTTTCAGTTACCATGACTTACCAACAGTTACCTTTCAGTTACAAACATTCATTATTTTCCTGTTTTTTATGTTCACAGTTCGCATACAATTAAGTTATCACACAATGAAGTTCACTTCCATTCTCTATTTAAACTGCCATGTCATTAACATGCTACAGTTCATATACGTTCCGTTTGACATTTTATAAATCATTCATTTAGATTTAATATTATATATTGATTATAAAACAAAAATAGTCGTGATGAATTTGTTGATTATAAATTCAAAATAGTCGTGATGAATTTGTTGATTTTAAATTCAAAATAGTCGTGATGAATTTGTTGATTTTAAATTCAAAATAGTCGTGATGAATTTGTTGATTTTAAATTCAAAATTGTCGTGATGAATTTATTGATTTTAAATTCAAAATTGTCGTGATGAATTTGTTGATTTTAAATTCAGAATAGTCGTGATGAATTTAAGAATTTGAAATTCAAAATAGTCGTGATGAATTAATTGATTTTAAATTCAAAATAGTCGTGATGAATTTGAAGCAAGTTTTATTTCTTCTCAATCGTGTGCTCAAAAAAAAAGCGTTACTTATGGGCCACCGTGTATGTTTTTTATATGAAACCATAAATATTTTTTTCGGAAGTTTCATGTTAATCTTTCTCAATTTTTATTTATGGGTCTTGTATCTTTCCCCCTCCCCTTTACAAACTCGAGCAATAAATATGTTCGCTTGTCAGTTTACAAGAGTGCTTTTGTTGTTTCTTTGAGACATTTATGACGCGAATGTTCTCGAAATAAACATTCGACTCAAGAAAAAACTTTCACGTGTCAATATATAACATTAGTAATGTACTGAAAGTGGCATGCAGATGTTTTCCAGTGTTATAATATTTTACCTAAAATGTGACGATAAAAGAAAAAAAAATCCATTCTGAACCTTTGATCTTTTGGTTCAATATTTTGATCGACAAGAGTCTAGTGATGTCAAGCATATAATACTATTAGATATTTTATTTCTTCGAGATAAAATGTCAAATGTGACAATCACTTTTAGACAGGGCTTTTTTATTTATTAAGACACGAATCGTGAACTGGTCGTTACTCCCAAATCATAAACTATTTTACCTTATTGAACTATATCATAGAACAGGGCTGAACAAATATTTTGGATGTAGGGTCGCATTGAGAATATAAATACAAGAACAAGCCGTCAAATATTTTAAAAGACGTAAATTCAAATTCATTAAAAATAAAATGAATCAGTCAAAATGACCAAAATATTCACCTTGAATAAAATTAGTGATTTTTCGATAAAATATATTTTAAAGAGATAAATGCATTTTTTTTATCATACATCAATTGTCAAGCGTGTGTTAACGAATGTTAAATTGATGATTTATTGAGTGAGGAGTTATATATACGACCTCCGAGGCCTGGTGGTAAGACACTTGTTTGCCAATCCGAAGGTTGCGAGTTCGATCCCCGCTGGAACCCAGATTTTTTTAAATAGGATTCCAGTCTGGTTAACACTTAGGGCCTATAAAAACATATTTCTCGTTGGTTGGCAGAGATTGCCACATGGCAATAAACTCGCCAGGTTAAAAAAAAATTTAAAAAAAATATATATATATAGTAAATTATATACAAATCCGCGGCAATACAAATCGGCGATGCATTACACACGACTACACAAGCCACACTTAATTATTTTTGAGAGAAACATTCCTTCCGTGGTTGCAGTCCTAAGACTGGTTTGCAGCAATTTGAACTCTTCTCCTCCATTCCCCCCTGTCCTGTGCGGCTCTTTTTAAGTCTGTATATGTTGAGCAGCGCACGTCCACCAACAGGTTCTCCAGGTACTCTCGGCGTGGGCGTCCCCTAGAGTTTGTCCCCTCGGTCATACCCTCCATTATGGCATGCAAGAGGCCCTCTTGTCGTATTATATGACCGATCCATCTTGCACGCCTTTCGGACAGGATCCTGAGCAGGTGCCTTCCTCCTTCGATTCGTTGGAGAACCTCTTCATTTGTGATGCGGTCTCTCCAGGAAATTCCTAATAGTCTTCTATAGGACCACATCTCAAAAGCATCTAGTCTTCGTCTATCTCTTTCGGATAAGAAACATAAAATTATGATAATGGCGCAATGTTTTGATAACGACGCAAAATTTCAAAAATGTCATTTTGAAAACAACGCAATATTTTGAGAACAAGGCAATATTTAAAGAGCTTAACCATATTTTGCAAGCTATGCCATGTTTTAAAAACACGCATTATTTTTTAAACGACGCAATTTTTTAAACACGACACAATGTTTTGATTATGACGCAATATATTGAGAACTGATCATTATTTTAGAAAGCAATATTTCAATAACGAGAAAATATTATATTTTAAAGTTTCTCCATTTCATGAAACATAAAACTAGCAAAAAACCAGAGGATATTTTCTGTGAAGAAACTTTAACGACCGTAACCTCCTGCTGATAATAATTAATTAAGGTTTTGTTTAATTAATATTGTTAATTAAATACATACACAAACATGATGTATGAACACACACACGTGCAGGATTCACTTAATATATCAGCCTATTAGCAATTCAAATCCTTTTTAATTATTCATCTCAGCTAGCGGTTGACAACCTTTTCTGCCCCATCATATGAAAACCCCTGGTGTGGTGAATTGTTTTCGTAGCTTACCCGCAACAGTTCAGGGATTGAAAAACTTAAAAGCATTTAAATTGAAAGCACAACATCGACGCTCAATTGCATATACAATTCGAACTTTTTAGCTGTCACTTTTAAACAAAGTTACATTGTAAGGTTTCAATGAATTTTAATTAAAAATAACGCATTTAATTTTCAAATATTTTTTAAAAATTAAATTTTATATATGCAGCTTATATGGTATATTCAAGATAACTTTTTCAATGCAATTGGATGTGGAAATATTAGCCAGCTGTGACTCATTTAAGTATCTGGGCTCACTAATTCACAAAGACGTAGGGTGCGCCGCGGATGTTGACCATAGAATAAGTGTGGGATGGATGAAATTCAGATCGGTAACAGGAGTCTTGTGTGCCCAAAAATACCTATAAAACTGAAAGGAAAGGTATACCAGTCTATCGTTAGACTCGCAATTATGTATGACTCAGAATGCTGGATTGTGTACAGCTTCTACTCTAGGCAACTTGAAACAGCAGAAATGCGAATGCTTAGGTGGTCGGCAGGAGTATCATTGAAAGATAAAATTAAGAGCTCACGCATTCGTGGTAGTCTGGGAGTCATTGACATAAATAGTAAGCGGGAAGAGCGACAGCTGAGATGGTACGGTCACATAAGATGGAGACCACCAGATCATACTGTAAATAAGGCAATGCCTGTGGATCTTCCTCGACAGCCATCCAGAGGAAGACCAAAGAGCTCCTGGATGACTCAATGCTCTAAAATCCTGCAGAAAAACGGCTTAGATGAAAGCGACACCCAGAACCGAAGAATATACAGCCTGAGAACGAGAAGAGCCGACCCTAACAGCCTACCTAGGTAATGAGTTTGGACAGTGCCAGGATGAAGAAGGATAACTTTTTCAAGTATATATAGAAAGCTTAAAAATAAATGTGAATGTACACAGTAAAAACAAATAAGAAATAATTGTATTTTTTTCCAAAATAACTAATTCCCATCATGAAGAAAGCTCTTTATGCTATTTTTAAAAAACATTTTCCGAAATGTTGAAGATGCCAAGATCCAAGATCTCTTCAAAGAAGGACCACCCCAGAAAGAAAATAAGACCAGTGGGCAAGTTTGTTTTACTTATTGCCAGCCTATATAGATAAATATTTATGTTTCTCAAATAGTTGCTTTAAAATATAACCATGTATTTTTCAAAGAAGTTGGACTCAGTATTACGCTTGTTAGTAATTAAAAGATATCAGATGAGACCCTCAGATCAGTCTTTTCTGCCTTCTCCAACAGGGAAATGGCGTGATGTATGTATGTAATTTTATTAAAATACAAATCTTGTTTATACCAACGACTATTAAAAAGATTAGCCGCTTAAAAATACTTATGAATATTTCAAAGCAAATTTTCATCACGTAAAGCCCATAATCGGGGTAAAAGATCGTAATAAATTATTGTATTTTTGATTTATCGTAAGTGAGGAATTACATTTTTTTCCCCAAAAAGGGCCCAGATGAAGTTAAAATTTCCCTCTTTCATATCAATAAATCATAATTTTCCGTGAGAAAGGCCCATTGCGACAGTTTTAATGTTGCATGATTCAAGAAGACATTTATTAAAAACTTGTTGATACTCGAAGAAATAATATGTTAAGAATTTTTATTTTATTTCGAATTATATAAAAAAAAATATCATGCATAACAGCACTTTTTTAACGTAAAATAAGCCTTAATTGTTTTAACGTAATGTAAGCTCATTATCTAAGTAAAGCTCTATATAGATTTTCTCAGTTCACGATACTTGACGGGAAAACGTTTTAAAGGTTGCCCGTAAAAGAATATCTTCTCTTCTTGAGTCGTCACCCACCGCAGGTTGACCAACATTATGGTTTAAATTTAAATTATTTAATTGTTACCATTCCAACACCACAAAAATCCAAAAATTTATGTCGTAAACAAGTGTAAGCCGTGACAGATACCACGCCGGCCACGCGCCCTGCATAGATAGTCAGGCGATGTTAGAGTTGCAATTTAATACTTTTACCCTCAGTAACAGCCTGGTGACTGAATACAGGCACGTATTACTTATATTATTGGTGTAGATGGCCATTAATTTTGTATTTCTTGCTCAAAAGAAAGAAAAGCACACGAAGAGAGAGTAAAATATAAACGATTATTCTCTAAATGTTGATCTTGAGAGATTTTGCGTCGCAATTCATTTGTGGGTGATGTGTGTACGATCTTGAAGAGAAACATTTGTGGGTGATGTGTGTACGATCTTGAAGAGAAACATTTGTGGGTGATGTGTGTACGATCTTGAAGAGAAACATTTATCTTTATTATATTTAGACGCTGTGGGAATATGATTGTCTAATTATATATTGTTTTTTTGAAAGACTATGCATTGAAATGTGAATATTTGTGTATTGTTTAGATTTTTTATACGCAGATATTTATATCGATTATATACGAGTAGACTTATTTTTAGCATTTTTTTTATTATCATATATATTATTTGTAGTTAAGGCATTAACATTGTGGAGGTTAAAAGACATTGTAATTTGTTTTATCAAACACTGTTTATTCCACTTTATGTAACGGTATAGCCCTACCGGTTTCAAGGATTTCACCTCATCATCAGGGGAGCACAAACCAGACTTGTTTGTGCTTCCCTTATGATGAGGGGAAAACCTTGAAAGCGGCAGGGTTATACCATTACATTAAGTGGAATAAACAGTGTTTGATGAAAACAAATTACAATGTATGTATATTGTAAGATTTCTTTTAAATGAAATGTTTAAAAAAAAGTTGCTTGATTGTCATTTCTCAGTATTTTTATAACACACAAGTACATTGAGAAATGTCAAAATTGACACCTAGCTCTTGATTGAAAAACGACGGTTGTCGTCGAATAATTTTCGTCTATATGCATAAAGTTATTTTTATATCACAGTTCGCTAAGGTTTCAGATTTTTCTATGTTAAGTGAGCGAATAGTGTTTATTGAATTGATTTGATTACATATTTATAAATTTTAAACTTCGTTTTTTTTTTTTTTGATTTTTTGTAAAAAAATGGCTGGCGAGCGAGTCGTTATTTTTTAAACTGAAATTACTTGGTCTGAATAAAATAATGTAGATTACTCAAGTATTTTTCTTAGCACATATAGTACATGTGCCCCATTTATAAAGATAATCTGTGCTCAGTTGTATGTCAATTTGAGCCGATAAAAGACGTGATGTTTCGTTTTACTCTGAAATGTTAAATATCGCGTGGTTAATCAAATTCATTTCATGAGAAGCTAAAATCCCGATGGAAATTAAATGATGTCAGCATAGACTATTCTTATTTTGGAAATTTCATATTAAATATATATATTAAATATACTTTTCATGTACATACTCGTATGAATGTCTCGAATGGAAATGAAAATTTTATTTTGATCAAAGCAGTCGACTGTATTTACTCTACGTTATGTTTCTTTACATTAACCGCAAAGCGTATTATTGGTCCTATAATTTAAAAAAATATCAATCACTAAAAAAAAAATTATTGTTGCAAAAAAAGGATTCTAACATACTTAGGCATGTTACCAATAAGAACACCAAAAGTTTTGAGAAGCTTTTGATTAAGAGATCAGTTAAGATACGAACTAAGAAAATGAGTAGAAGAGAATAGAATCTACTTTAAAAACTATCCATCTAGGGCTGGATGGAGACGAATTGTACAACAGCTTCCAGATATAGCAGAATACCACGCCGCTTGGTATTAAGCACGCAATGAAAAATAAGAAATTCCCAAATACAATACATGTGAGGAGGTAATATTTAAAAAAAGAACATGTCCACCAAATCAGAATGTTGAGAAATCGCAAAAACTATTATATTAGCATTAAAAATATATGACATAATAATTCATTGTAAAAATATCTGAAATCCTTAAAACCATGATGTTTTTTGTTCGATTTAAAAAATATTTTACAAAAGATAATCAAAAAATGATTGAGTAGAGTCATTTATTTTAATCAAATAAAATAAGTAAATAGTTACAAAATAAGAAGAAATATTACTATAAAACTATAAATATATGTTGGTAGATAAAGCTGTATAATGACATTACACTGCACGTATGATTTAAAACTGGCAGTTGCTGGTGACCTGGTATGAAGTTAGACACAATCGGAAAGCTATGATTGGTCAATTCGGACATGATCTTTTTTGATTGGTTTAAGCCTGGACAAGATTCTTTTTGAAAAAAAATACTGGTTTTTTACGAGTACTTTTGTGTGTTATGATTTTAAAATGATTTATATATTTTTTTCATTAAAATTTAAATCTGCTTTATCAACTCATTTTTTGTATCCGATGGACGTGATATTTTTGGAACGTTACCTCCTCATGTAGGATCAGATAGCTTATAATAATAAAAGAATAAATTAAGAAGCGTCGTTTAGACAGTGCACTCCTCAAGGAAGCTCTTACTCGGGACTCGAACCCGCAACTCTTGACAGATTGAAAACAAAATAAGTACATAAGTTAAGTATAAGAATACGAAATGAGTGGTTGAGGCCATTATGTAATATTAAGTACTTCCTATGTCTGTACGTGCTAAAATAAAAAAAACCTGTTTGGTAAGTAGACCGCAAAAAACTGGAAGAATATAAGCTTATTGTTTTTCCATTTGTAATTTTTTTTATTTATATCATTCAAAAACACGTTTTTGGATAAAATAATTGTTGTGATACATATTTTATTGTTTAAGGTTCCAAGGAATAGTAAAAAATATCTTTATATAAAGCCAAAAAAAATAATTGAGTAACTAAAAACATTAAACTAGACTTACCGTATCTCGTTAAATTCATAAACCTGAAAACAAAACAAAAATCAATTAATTCAATGAATTCATCATATCAGTGAAAAAATGTTTAGTTATTATTTTTTATCTGTTATAACTATTTAAGTATGTATCTGTTATAACTGTTAAGGTAATATCTGTTATAACTATTTAAGGCAAATGGATACAATACTGAGAGAAAAGAGATGAAAATTGGAGGTTTTTGCCCTGCTGTGGACTGATAATGAAAAAACAATGTTGTACGCCACTGGTACAAAGAACTGTAACAATAGGTGGATGGCTGCTGCTCGATGCTCGGAGAATTCAGCTCACGTTCAAAGTCGTAGATTGGTCAGGAGGTAGCAGGGTTAAGAGAGATTCCTCTAAGGCAGGTATTAGATGATCGCAAGTAAAACGCAGTATGCAGAGTGAACTGATAATGATTTTATTTGGCTTTTTCGCTTCTTATGTGCGGTCAATCGCTCATCGCAAGCATCTATTTTCACCTTTGCATGCCGTCACAACTCGCGAAATGTCACAGTTTTCATAAGTTTTGCACATGCAGAGGCCGGCCGGCCTGCGATTGTCTCGCGGTGGCCGCGCATAAGTCACATTTCTGTTACTGTCGCGACACAGCACGGACCCCAACAAACATAAATTTTATATAAAAACCAAATATTACATACAAGTCACTCAGTAATATCTAACAAGATAACATTAGTCTCGGCCTAGAATTGCCTTACTATACTCAAAATACGAAGTACAAACACGGTAAATCAAGTTTACCGATATGACGACCCATTTGAACAGAATTAACGAAATCCAACGAAGTGGACGTCACTTGACACTAGCGTATGTATACTCCTTCATATAAAGGAATTAAATGTTAGGAGTTTATAGTACATCTTAGCAGACTTTGATATCAAACGGTTCAAGTAAATATGTTTTAGTTCCCCATTTACTTTGTTTCCTATCGCTCTACGCCGTTTAATATATATCTTAACTCTTACATCATCTGAGAAAATACTACCTTAAAAGCAGAATTCTTCAACTTGGTTCAATCTTTCATTATTTACACACATGTTGCATTCAGCGGCGGCTGGACTCGGGGTACGTTAACGCGCTGAGTCGGAAAAATAATTCGCAATAATTAAATTATATATTCGCAAACATGACTTCCAAAAATGTTAAATATTTGTATAAATTAATATGTATAAGAATACTGACAAATAGTACGAGGATTTTTATTTAAGTGAAAATAAAAAAATAAAAAAATTTTAATTTAAAAAAATATTAATTTCATATTGACCGGTCAAGTTTGCCAATTCATACTGGAGCGATCTCGAATATGCACTGGACGGAAACGCAGATTTATATAGGGCAGACAGAGACATACAGTAAACCATGAGACTATTTCTCTATATTGCGAATTGTATTTCCAGTTCGGCGGCGCGCCAGCACACCTCGGGACCGGCCGCCGCTGGTTGCGTTTACTTTTCCTTTCACACTGTTTCTATTATTTTTGTATAATATTTATGATCAGTCAAAAGTAGCAGTTTCGAATACCAAATAAGATCACCCTTGAGAAGAGCCTTCTCTCTTCACACGGGGTTACGTAAATAATTATTTTATTATTATTAATGTACTTGAGATTAATTCTTTCTGCTTAACTCAACAAAGACTTAGCGTGATGAAGAAGAATAAAAAAAAAGCTTGTCAGATTAAAACGTCTACGATTATCGTTGAAGGCCTATTATCGCACAAGCTTAATTCAATATGTTATGAGATAAAATTTATAATTGATCTTGTGATTTGAAAAATTTTGTGAATGATATAAATATCAAGCAGCATCTTGATATACTTGATAAACAATTCGGCATAGTAGAGTCCTGTGACCGTTTTGCCCTTCTCCAGGAAGTCGATGTAGATCACACCTTTTGAATCCCAGAAAACGGTGGCCATCACCTTTCCGGCCGATAGGACAGTCTTCGCCTTCTTCGGAGCACGTTCGCCGGGTGAAGTCCACTGTTTCGACTATTCCTTGGTCTCGGGTGTGTACCAGTGTATCCATGTTTCGTCGACGGTCACGAAACGACGCAGAAACTCCTTCGAATTGCGCTTAAACATCGTCAAACACTGCTCTGAAGTGGTCTCACGATTGCGCTTGTTGTCCGGAGTGAGCAAACGCGGCACCCATCGCGCCGACAGCTTTCTCATACCCAATACTTCACGCAGGATATAACCCACGTGGTCTTTTGAGATGCCTACTGTCTCAGCTATTTTGCGCATCTTCAATCGGCGGTCTGCCAATACGAGATCGTGGATTTTTGTCACGTTATCCTCCGTGGTAGCCGTTTTCGGGGCACCTGGGCATGGCTCATCAAAAACCGACGTACGACCACGTTGAAACTCGTTAAAACAATTTTTGACGGTCGCCATCGAAGGAGAAGAGTCACCGTACATAGCATCCAAGCGCTCTTTGATTTCGCTGCGCGATTTCCCTTTCAAAAACAAGAATCGAATCACCGACCGATATTGCTCTTTTTCCATTTTTCTCAAATCCGCTGACACGCTCGCTTCCACACGCGGTCAAAACAAAACTACGCATCCGATTCGGCTGAAATTTTGACAGTAGCTGTCAACAAAAATGTACTATGCGATGAAAAATTGCTCTTGCGATAGTGGTGCCATCGGGCGGTGAGGCTAAGTACTTATCGGACCGCCCTCGTATGTGGCTATTTTTCAGTTTCCTTCTGATAAGTATATCTAACAAATTATGTTAAGTGGTCATACCTTAATAGTCCTCTCCAAATTTAATGAAATAAACGAGACTCCAGATAAGAGAAAAAAAATACAGAAGAAAAGTTTCGCTATGGGAAATTCTAATAACAAATAAGGTTTTTTTTAATATAAAAACCTGAGTGCTGCTGAGCAAAAAATAATTAAAAAACATTTATCTTTTTAAATCTCAATACTAAAACATTTTGTCTAAAAATGGAACACCTTTACCTTAGCAAACACCTTGCAAAGAAAACAAAAAGGACATATTGAAAGAACTTCCCATTATGCTGAGCTTTGTGTGCTGTTTTCTTTTCTTTATATGAAAAACAAATATAACCATAAAACCCTCATATGTGATAGCAACACCAAAATAAGTCTAGAAAAAAATATTATCAAAACACAGTTTGTTTTTGTATTTTCTATTATAACTAAGAATTGAAAAATATTTGATATATTTTTTTTTTCGTACGGTACATTTCAAGTTATCCGAATTAGTTTTGCGAACATATTGAAAAGCGTGACTGGTAGGCAATATTGTATTCGACTTCAGTTATAGAGCCTTTGGGCTTGGAACCTCTAGAGTCGGCACGAAACTTGCGATTCGTCATTGAAAGTGTTTACAAAACTAGCACTCGGCACATATAAGTCATTATTATACTCGTAGATAACATTAAATAAAAGTTAACAAAAGTCTTTTCAATTTTCATAAATGAATACTCTTATTTAATTGAATATGATTCCATTTTATTGACGAAATAAAACTGTTGATATATTGACTTTTTTCACTTTCCCTGTTATTAAGACGAAAATTTCGTTGGACTAAACGTACATTTTTATGAAAAGTTATTTTTTTTTACCTTGCGAGTTTATTCACATGTGGCAATCTCTTCCAACCAACCAGAAAGATGTTTTATAGGCCCTAAGTGTTAACCAGACTGGAATCCTATTTTAAAAAATCTGGGTTCCAGCGGGGATCGAAAGGATCGAACAAGTGTCTTACCACCAGACCACGGAGGTCGTCATGGTTTATTTTGATTGGGATACAAATTAAATTGTTGTTCGGTGCTTGGTGTGTTTTACTACCACAATGGAAAAAAGCGACACAAACCAAAAAACTGTACAGTGTACTCGTATAGCAGCGATGCAGTGTCTAAGCGATGTATCATATATGTTTTAAAATAGTCATAATGGTGACACAACATTCGAAAATAGTCTCTACTTTGAAAGCCCGATTACCACTAATGATAAACAATCAAGGTTTTGTTCGACAATAATCAAAGTCCTTCAACACAAGATATTGTTGAGACACTGCAAATCTGAAAAATCTCTATCCACAAGCATTTGGTCCAATTTTGTGTTAATTTGCACCTAAAAGTACAAAATCACTTGTCAGATAACCCAATATTTAATTTATTTAGCAAAGAGTCAGAAACACACAAACAATTAAATTAAAGTGGATAATTTAAAAGCAGCTTAAAGCTCAAGCCCTAAAGAAAATTTTCTCGTTATTTTACCTTGCTCATTGAAGTTAATATTTTGTCTCGACAAAAATAAATTTCTCGCCATCTACGTAAACCTTTGAGATGTTGATCGACAAATAAACGCTAATATCGTAAGCAGCATTGTTTTTTTTTTACGGTTTATTTACTCATTACCGCAAACTTGACTGAGGAATTAAATATACTTATTAAAAACCAAAACAAGAAGCACTGTTATTTATATCAAAATAGGGATGTAACCAAACTCACAAAAATATGGACGAGTAAACTTCAAAACACATATGAAACTTGGGTGAGTAAACTTCAAAACACATCATATAACATAAAAAAGGGATCAATAAATTTCAAAACACATCTCTGGACGAATAAACTTTACAGAACATCATAAAAAATAACTCTGCGTTGTATGGCTGTTGAAATTAAAAAACAAAACGATAAGCATTGTTATTACGTCGAAATAGGGATAAAACAAAACTCACAAAAACATGGACGTGTAAACTTCAAAACACATATAACACTCGGGTGAGTAAACTTCAAAACACATCATACAAAACCGGGATTCATAACTTTCAAAACACATCATATTATATAAACTATGGATAAATAAACTTCAACGAACATCATAAAAAATTTACTCTGCGTTGTACGTCTGTTGAATGTGAGAGATTATGTTCATATATTTAAGAGATAACACAAGTATTAAGAAAACATATTTGCAAATTCACGAAGAAATCGAAATAAAACAAACTGTGAATTAAATAAATGAAAACTATCAGCAAGAAACTCTAAACAACAAAACCACAGAATTGAGAATGGTACAAAATTTTATTTGAGAACTAGATGGAATAAAATTTCCCTCTGGAATAACTGAAATTGGCAACGTCTACCTAGGTTACATTCCTCCAATCTGTGTAATCTTGCAAATGGTTAAAAAAAATCCATACTTTGTTGTGTGAAACTCCTCTTGGTAAACTCTGGTATAACGAAATAGTCTGTCCGGTAAATGAAAACTATAATGAGTGTGTTACTTATTGGCAATCATGTTGTTCCAGAGTTCCCAGAGAATATTGCAGCCTTCCTGGGTCTTCCTTCTTCTTTCGTATGCTATGTTACTCTCTAAAATATCCGAATTGATGACTCGGCCATATAGAAAAAAGAGTGAAAATATGGTCTTTAGTCCCAGTAATCAAGCCTTCGGGTTAGAAACACTAGGGTTGGCACGGATCTCGCGATTTGTCATTGCACGTGTTGGTAATAATAACTCGTAAAGAAAACAAAACTCACACACGTTCTCGGTGTGCTCGAGTATTGTCACCTGACGAACTTTTTTACCAGAGAGGGACCCCTATTTTTTTTTGGTACCGTCAGGAATCAAACCAAAAACCTCAGGTGAAAGTTAAGCGTTTTAACAACTAGGCCACGAAGATCATCAGTATGACTAATGAAAGTTAATCACAGACTAGTCACAGACATCGTTGTCATAGATCTGCCGTTGATAACATAGGTGTGTAATTGGTGTTTTAGGTATTTTTGATGTATTTTCCTACTACTTAAAATCGTTGTCATGCATTTCTCCATATTAGCTTATTCTGGGTAAAATAATCATTGAAAGAGATCAAATGAACTTTTAAATCATGAATCTCATTGACATTAATAGACTGATAGATAGCAGATTTATTTTGCATTATTGGTGTTTCGATTCAAATCATATTTAAGGCTTACTTAATATGTTTTCTTAAATTATCTTATTTGTTTGTCAGTCTGGTGAATGAATTGCCATGATAATATTTTTTTTAAATAAAATTGGGTTCAAACGGAAGTTTACTTCATAACCCATAAATCGCCTATCTCGCCACACTTGATTAGCATCAACCCAGAAGAACTATCTTGTCAAATATCACTGTTGTCATAAATTTATCAACTGGGATTTTTTAACATCTTCGACACAGAGCTTTGTCTTAATAACGATCCCATAGACTGAGAGAAAAACATGGGGGAACAAGTTTCACAGAATATAGAATGAAGTGGAATATAAATATGAGCTTAAGGCTGGTATACTAAGTAAGATGAAGAAGAACCTTGTGAGATAGGTTGGGATGCACTGGACTTTACGGCGTGAAAGGTCTTCGATTTGAACCCCGCGCAGTGCTACTCTCTTAGAATGACACAGGTATTTTCTTCATCTAGTATTCGGGGGTATAACAATACCTACGACTTCGGTGATATCTAATGGTTCAAAAAAAAGGGAAAAAACATGCCGGTATGCTCCGATCGGTGTGACATCGGATCCAGTACAGCGGTGGGAGTGGGGAGTTTACTAGTGTACAACGGCTTACTTACTTTAAAAAAATCCACAGCACAACTTTGTTTTTCAACTGAATTAACGTTGGAATGACGAGGAGATCTTCGAATACAAGGCCCAGCAATAACGACGACGGACATGCAAAGCTTTTGGGATTAGTATATCTCGAAAACATTTACATAACTCTTTCCTGTTTTCAGCGTCCATTTTCAAAGTTTCAAGCTAAAACAATGAACATTCCTTCAGTGATCAAGTACGAGTATGATATATCTGATCACTACCAGATTATGCATAGACTTTGATTGATTACACATCTTAATATTTAAGTCACTGATTTACTAATGACATTTTGTTAAAACTCGTTCCTGTGTTCAATATGTTCTTTATTTGGACCTATCCCTCCATTTACACGATTCGATTTTACACGGTTTTGTTTTGACGCGATAAAAAACGCTTTTAAAAGATAATTTTTGTCACACTATTTGAATTTTGTTTAGTAAATTATACATACTTCTGGACGACTGTGAACTCGCCTCAATCAGCGTGATCGGCACTGAAACTCACAACAGAGAGACACAATAACAATATAATAAATAACTGCTACATTTTTCTGTCACATTCATTAATAACATTTAACTATCACATTCAACAGTTATAATCATTGTATCAACAAATAATAATTTTACCAAGACATACATAATGTTTAATTCTACCATTATTTGAATTTTTTTTCCATGTTGGTTAATTCATTTTACATTTTGTTTTAACATTTGTTTGAGTTGTATACCTAAATTTTGTTGGCATCCTGAAACAGATCTTCCTGTTTTGAATAACTTTTTAGCCTGAATTTTCTCGATTTCAATTTACGTGATTTTTCTTGGAACGTATGTACCGTTTAAATCGAGGGACGGGTGTATACCTCCATCTTATACCTATGTCTCGCATGGGAAGTAGAAAAAGCTTTCCCCCGGAGTTTGACAGACTATGTTTGTATAAGAGTAGCTGTAGATATAAGGGTGTATACAGGGTGGGCTGTAGTTAATGTGAATTTTTGCATGCTGTTATGGAAAGAACATTTAACGATAAAAAGATCGTACAACTGCCAATTCTTAACAATAACAAATAACAAACAAATATATAATATACATACTATCATGCGGATTTTTTTACAGGATAGACGGAAGGGACAGTGCCAAAGTTTCTTATTCTCGCTTAGACTCGTATCTATTAGACTAACACCTGTCACCTCCAAGAGAAAGACATGCATATTCGTATATCAACTCGTACATGAACATGATTATTTCAAGAGCGCGTAGTGTTTTTTATAATTAAAAAAGCTCATACATACCACCACGCAGTTTCTCTGTTGGAATTGGCCGAGACGAGAAAGCGCCAGACGTTCAGTCGTGACATACACCTTTCGCCTCTTCTTCATCCATACATTATCTCATAAAACTCCCACGATTTCACTAACTTGAAATATTTCCTTCTATCGAAATATCATTCATTTGGTCTGACAATATTTTCTTTGGTCTTTCTAAATCAAGATTTCTACTCAAATTTCCAATTGATATTGGTTTAATTAGTATTTCGTCAATAACTTGTTCTCGATGGTTCAATCTATTTAAAACATCAGTCTTAGGTTCATATCGATCCCTAATCACTTCATTCCGTATTATGTCCCACATTGTCACCACATGTATTCTTCCGAGTGCGCGCATTATTACAGCTTTTATTTCACAACTTTCATTTTTTTTTTCACATTCATGTTTAACTCCCGTACATCAAAGCTAGTATTTAAACATTGCTGTGAGCTTTCACAATAATTGAAATTCCTGGATATAACCGTAGTAAATAATACCTCAACGTTTCACCGGGAACACAGGAATGTCATAAAACCGTTTTATCCAGGTCGTTCCACAGTTCAGTACTCCAAGTTATCCACGTTTGGCAAAAACTTTCTTACGTAACAGGTGTATGGAATAAGACGGGTGTTTGATTTGTTGTTTGGTTCATTACGAGCGATAAAAGAATGTAGTTCTAAACAAGCTATGACTAAAAACTTTCTTACGTAACAGGTGTATGGAATAAGACGGGTGTTTGATTTGTTGTTTGGTTCATTACGAGCGATAAAAGAATGTAGTTCTAAACAAGCTATGACTAAAAACTTTCTTACGTAACAGGTGTATGGAATAAGACGGGTGTTTGATTTGTCGTTTGGTTCATTATGAGCGATAAAAGAATGTAGTTCTAAACAAGCTTTGACTAAAAAAATAGCTTTACAATTATTTATTGGCAAACCACTACATCATAGTGAATTCTTAAGTCAGAATAAATTCGATTCCAAATGTATTGACATCAGATCTATCAACCTTGAACGAAGTTATTGCAATGTCATTGGAGCTTCTTCTCACATCTTCTCATACAGTGGGCATACCATTTGGTGTCACATTTAATGTATGTATGTCACCTAACATACAGAGTTATGGATCCACTGAACTATCTTCTATCCCATGATGATATTATCCCACGCAGGTTCAAAGACGATTCAAAAATTTTCAGGTAGAACATTGTATACTTATTATTTATTTTAACATTTGATATAGGTAATATCAAATGTTAAAATATATAAGAATAGAAATAAATCTTGAAATGATGTATTGTTGTATTAAATTAATGATATTTTAAAAGAAGGAAAAGTAAGAAGGAACAGAAATCGTAGGAGCCGTATGAACATGTATATGGAAGAGGCAAATTATGTGTGTTGAGATAGGAAAATCTGAAGCTTGGTTCTCTCTACCTATTTTAATGTGGAAACGGTGTGATGAGGGAAAACCTTGAAACCGGTAGGGTTATACCGTTATATAAAGTGGAAAACAGTGTTCGATCAAACAAATTACAATGTCTTTAAATCTTCGCAGTGGTAATGCTTTAACTAATATAAAAAAAAGTTTGCTAATCAATAAGGTGTTTGATATTTGACTGTAAAGAATTTGTGTTTGTACAAGCAAGTGCAAGAATCCCTCCTTATTCCAAAGAAGTAACAGAAGTCGAGCATTTCAATTCGAAAGGTGAAGAATAGAGGCATGGATAAAACACATTTTCCCTGAAATAAAAGTGTTGCGGAAGTCTCTTGGACTCTTCTGAAAATGACGTTTGATAAAAAATAACGAGAATTTTCATTTGTGTTGAAAAATATTTATTAATATTGTCCAATTCAAATAATTCCCCATAAGATAAAATAAAATTCTGTCAACTTTTTTTTCCAATACGTAAAACATTTGTGGAATGCTCTTTTTGTGAAAGCTTTTAGCTCACCTAGTGTTTGTACATTAATCTCCTCTATGGTCACAAAAACGTTGTTTTTTCAATGTCTTCTGCATCTTCGGGAAGAAGATAAAGTCGCAGGAGGTCATATCTGGTGAATACGGTGGATGTGGTATCACGGTGGTGTTGGTTTTTACAAAAAATTCACTTATGAATAATGAAGTGTGTGCTGGTGCATTATCGTGGTATCAAATCCAGGAGTTGTTGACTTAGAATCCTGATCGTTATTTTCGGAATGTCTCACGCAAACGGCGTAAAAACCTTAAAAAAATTTGTGCAGTTATTTTGAAAATGAAAAAACCGTTAAGTGCCAAATTGCCTGTCAAATACAAACTGCCCATCCAATACGCCTGAAAATTGAAATATATATCACAGACAGTGTCGCAAACGTGTGGAAAAAGATGAATTCGATCAAAATAAACAGTCCGCGAAATTCAAAAAATCTTGTTATTTTTTTATCAACCCTCGTGTGTCATGGTTGAACGGCTGCATCTCTAACCTGTAGAGAAAGAGCCCTTACCAGTTGCTGAGTCCAACTACTAAAGTTTCGAATATTTTTATTACCTATCCTCTGTTTAATTTTTTGATGTTTCACACTCCAGGAAGTAATCACCCTGTACACATATAAATATATTTCTTTGTTTACCATCCTTGATGTCTTGTCGTTTCCTTTGCCTCTTCTTCCGACAACACAATACATATTCTGGATGTGAAAATATTGTTTAAAAAAACAACAAAGATCTAAGTTACTTCCCATCCATTAATCATATATTTATCGAGAGAAGCAAGAGCTAACATTAAATAAAAGCATCATGCCGGAATGAATAATTCAGGTATGTTACATTGAAACACTTACGTACAGTAAAAACATTCTGGAATTATATCTAAAGCCTGCAAATTATTTTTCATGTTTAATTACATGCAGATTGATGATACTGTGGTATTAAGCTTGGGTTTCCTAAGAAAGCGGTTCCGTTATGTAGCGGCCGTAACATGACGTGATGCAGCGGACGTAAAAAACGGATGTAAGAACGGTATCCAGAGATTTAAACTTTAAAAAAGACGGAAACGGTCAGTGAGCGTATAGCGGTGGAAAATGGACGTGTGCGCAAGTAGTTTGCGTCGCATCCACCTGGCGCGCCACCAGACGGCAGAAATGAGAACCCACAACTGTCAGTTGCAAATGTCAAATCTGACAGCTCCGTGAACGAATTTATGAAGTATTAGTTTGGCTTTTATTTTTTTAAGGAAGAATTAACATTAGGTTTTTTTTTAATTTGTTTATAATATATAATCATATAAACCCCCAGCAAGGCAGGAATACAACCTTATCAATTTACAATATACATACATTCCTGATTGCCCCGATATTATTCCACATATTTTGTTTCAACTGGGCTTTTCTATAGTCTTTGCTCTCCACATTATATAAAGTTTCATTATTTCTTACAAAATCAATCAATATTTCGTCATTTTCGCTGGTCCAAATTACGTTTGCACTCATTTTTATTTTAAAACGGTGTCCGCTACACGGGAAAAACGTTCCACGACTGTTTGCTCCACTATGACGGCCGTCATGCAAATGGCAACATCGCTGTTTGACGTTACGCTCACAACCAACGCTCTCTAGGAAATCAACGCCATTGGTTTGCATAGACAATGTTTTGTTACGGCCGTTACATAATGGAACCGCTTTCTTAGGAAACCCTAGCTTTAGCGGATACTCTCGATGACTCGATTATTTTTTTAAGCAATTGAGACTGCACATCAGTAAACACAGCGGCCACGCCATTGTACTGGATCCGATGGCACACCGAAGTAAGACATTCTAAGCACATCGGAATGTTTATTTTATTTCTCTTTTTAAAATAATAGATATGACCGAAGTCATAGTTATATAACCGACGACCTGCCGCACGGAAGTCTAGTGCGTTACCACGCGGCAATGCACATCAACCTTGTGATGTTATATGAATACTGCATAATACATTAAACTATGGTATACCTATTAAACCAAAATTGTTACTATCATACATAATATCCGAAAATCTACAAAGGTTTCTTTGTATTTCGTCTTTCTTTGATTAGTTTTGTGCAGTTTCCTTACTAAATAAGTTTTTCTGAACATACGTTGATGTGGTATACCATATTAGCCCAACTATAAGGCGAGGTTTTTTATTTAAAAAGGCGACACGTAAATAGGGGGAGTCGCCTTATATTCGAGTTTTATTTTTCATAATATTAAAATGGTGAGGAAAATGTGTTTTTCTCCAAAAAGCAGATAAATAAAGGGGTCGCCTTATAATCAGGGTCACCCTATAGTCGGGACAATATTGTAATACCTAATTTTATGACCGCAGTCACCACTTTGCTATCCTTATACTCTCATTTTTTTAATTTTTAATCTGCCAATAACAGTGAGTTCGAATCGCACGTTGAAACGCGTTGAAGAGAGTCTACTCTCTTAACGGCGCTTTTTAAATTTTTCTTTCATTATTATGAAACAAACATATCTGAACAAGGCATCAAAGGTCATAAAAAATTAATGATCACCAAGCGTAGAAAAAAGAAAGAAAGAAAAAAAATTAAAGTTACTTCAAAAACTAATGAAAACTACCGTTCAAAGTTGCCTCGTACTTGAATAAACCATTCCTTCTTGGTATCTTTTCAACCCTCAAGTTCACCAACTATCGATTAATTGTACTTGTGTTTGTCAAACACGCCATTTCCCTGTCAATGTTTCTTACCCTCCTTTTTTATCGCATTTATAATTCAAACCAAGTGGCCAACCTTGAATACAACACCATATAAATTTTACTCGAGACAATGCAATGTCCATAAAAATTAAGTTTCATCAATTGGAAAACCATTAAATGGGATTTAACCTGTTCACCGCGTTAAAAATCAAATTCCACGAATCCTGTGCGCGGCACAATTTCAGCGTTTTTTAATTTCTAAGTTTAAACACATATTTTGTTTAGAACTACTGATATTTGATTACAACACCAAGTAAACATGACACTTAAGTAATTTTCTGATAATAAATAAAAGTCATTACTCTTAAGGAGACTCATTAAATAAAGGAGATAAACTTAACATTACGTAAAATAAACAAAGGAATGCTACGATCAAATCAATGCTTCATGACACTCACCCAATCAAATGCATATAGCACTAGTAATGTTTATTTACGTAAGAGAGACTTAGTAATGTTTATTTACGTAAGAGAGACTCATCGCAGGACTCGATCCGCGCGACAGGTCGTTAATGCTGGAAATATTGAGAAACCAAAAAAATTCGGCGCTCTGTTTATTCAACAATATCTCATAAACTAATATATTATTTGACAAGGTTTTCAGAGATGTCGCTAGAATAAAGATTATTTTAAATTGTAGTTCAATTTTTATTCCGGTTTTGTGTCTTTTTTTTAAGTATTTGTGATTTGAAACTTGGATTGTTGTCAGATCACAGACGTTTGTGCTCCCCGCGGGGAACACGTGAATAACCGAATCAAGGAGTTTTGCCTCACTAGCAAGGATTCAGGAATAAATAAAAAATATTAACACGTTCGACTCACAGTTTAGATAGCTTAGATTTTAAATAATCATTATAACCGCTATTCTGTGAATTGTGGAGTAGAGAGATGAATTGGGGGGATGAATTAAGAGGTTTCAGGGTAGTTACGAAACTCTCTTACTGATAATACGTCAGGACAAAAGATTGTTAATAAATAATAATAAAAAGATTATTTATTTAGCTCCAGTTGACAGCGAACGCTTCTCAAAGGCGTTGTTACACGAGATTCGAATATAATATTATTAAAAAGATAACGGCGCTGTATAAGTGAAGACAGTTTATACAGCGCCATTTAGAGAGCCAACTCTCCTCAATGTCACTGCAGTACGGGGGTCAATCTCACTTTTATTGAAAAATCAAAAATGTTAAAAAAGCAAATGAGGAGAGAAATAAAGTAGATGCGGCCATTAGATTAAATACCTCCTGCATCTGCATATGTTCAGAAAAAAAACATATTTGGTAAGAAAAACGCAAAAACTACCAAGAACGAACTACAAAGGAACCTTTGTAGATCTTTCGATACGTGATGGTTACACGTTCGGCTTTAAATGTACGAGTAGTTTGTGTATGTGTGTGTTGTCCATATACGATACAATTATACATTTTGTTAAAACTTCCCAAAAAGGGTTATCTTCGAGTGTTTTATAAGGCTGTACATGCCACCCATATTTTAACACAAAGAGGCAGACCATCTTACGCCAGAGAACCAGCAACGGAAAAAGTTTTATAAGAATACCCGCCCTTAATATTATATGACAAACCGTGAGTTTTATGCGCAACACAAGCGATTACAAACTTCTGTGCGTGCTTTAGTGATTTTAAACCAAAAAGCTAAATTAATGGGGTTGAAGACATTTTTGAACCTCGGCTACGTTTTTCAATTACACCATACTACCAATTCGAATATGTTCCACTGGAGGTTTCGGACTCGTTGCCCGAGCTCGACACCTAAAAAACATAAAAAAGGTTCTAATCTGATGAAAGAGTTCAACTTTAAATGGAGTGTAGTGTTCATATACAACCCCAAATCTTGATAAAACCTCCCGAAAAGGATTATAGAAGGATGTAATAATTTGGGTCTAGGCCTTTTAATACCGTCTTTCTTGAACGTATTTTCATTTTCATTGTCTTAAAATATACACAGTCTGTTTGACAAGAGCGTGTACGGCTTCATTTATTTCCTAGAAACCGTTAGAGGGTAGATTCAAATACAAGCAGGTAGCAGAACTCTTCCCCCAAGGTGCTTTAAATAGAAAAACTCAGTTGTCGTTCAGCCTTGGTTATACAAGAACATATTTCACCATATGTGCCGCGTACGCATCACGTAACAAAGCCGTGTTTCTGTGTACATATCCGAAAGAACCGAAAATGTCGTACGGAGCCGCCGTTAAATACATGAGAAATCGAAGACATTTGTAAGTGGGTGAAACGCTATTCCGACGTAAAAAAAGTCGATGACCTACCAGATCGTGGCACTGCACGGAAAATGGCGAAAAAGGAGGACAGAGTGATTTTACGGGTGTTTGAGAAGAATACTCGTCTATCATTGCGTAGCGGATAGGCGGTTTTGCATGAAAAGGATCTAATTGTGTCATGTGGTATTATAAGAAGACGTTTACTAGCTCATGGACTGAAATTTCAAAACACGGCGAATAAACCACCACTGTCCGAAAAACTAGTCGACCAAATACTCACTTGCGCAAAAGAAAATTTGAACCACGATTAAGATAACGTAATTTTTTCAGACGAAGCTTCTTTTTGGCCACGTTCTTCCATAAATCATACCTGGTATACCCGTACCAATAGACTCATCCAACGGACCGTTTAATACCCGTTAAAAGTTCACGTCTGGGACTGTTTCTCAAAGCGGGGATTTGGCGCTTTGCACATCTTCACAAATAATTTAAATGCTGCCAAAATAGTTCAAATATATCACAGGACTTTATTACCATCTGTAGTTTATAAGAAATGGTGGTTTATAAGAAAAATTAAAATTGGATATTGCAAGAGGACAATTACCCATAACATCGGAGTCGTCTTTTTACTGCGTTGAAACAGGAAAATGACGTTGACGTAATGGATTGGCTGTTGCAGTCATCAGATGCAAATCCTATAGAAAATGTTTGGGCATTCATGAAGTTCAAGCTCCGAGAGAAAAAGATCTGGAACGTCAAGCAGTTATTTCAACAGATTCGACTTATATGGAAGTTTTTACCCCTGTATTATGTAATAACATTAGTAGAAAGTATGCCTCGGAGAAGCCGGGCCATTATTACTAGTGGAGGCGACTGGACTATTCATAAATAATAAAGCATTTCGGTTTTTATCATGTAGTATGTGTGTATTTTTAAATGCCTTATACCAAACAGTTTTTCGGGTTTCGCCGTACACGTCTTTATCCAACAGACTGTATTTTCTTTCATTGTATGTATGAACACTTTTTATTACTATCAATATTTTTTTAAATTTTATGTCAACTATATAACAAGGCTCAAAGTTTGCTCTAAGACAGCTGATTTTATGCTTATGAAATTTACATACAAACAGAAATAAATCTGAGCATCAGCCGCACGAGGAATTTAACAACCCTCATTAAAAAAATTGGACTCTTAATATATTTGCTTTCTTTAAACAGACAGAAAATATGGGGCTGTGTATATGTTATGTTTGTGTGCGTTTATATTTTAAATGATTTTCGAACCTATTTATTGAGTTTATTAAAGTTTCGAATGAGCTAAAAGCAACGGGTGTCATCGCTGCCAGCTTCGCCCTTCTTTTGGTAAAGGTGTGTCTCGATTGGAAGGACTGTATTAAATGAGTCCAGATATTTTGATAGCTTCTCTCTCAAATGTACTTTCTATTCCGTTGCCTTGACATTGAAATTTCAGAATATATAGTATATTTAAATACTATGTTACTTTCAACACTCCTAATATTATTTTTTATTTCTATTTGTCTTTCTTGATAAAAAAAACTTTCCTTCTTATTAAATTTATTCTGTTTTCAATGCAACTACTGGGCTGATAAATGGTAGTCTTAAATATTGTGGTATTAATCCACTTCTAAAAAGTATTCACTAACTGAAAATTTCAAACTTTGTCTCCCCATATACGAGTGTATATCCCTGTAAGGGATGTCTCCGTTGTATCTTTGGAATCTGTGTTTGTGAGATGTTACTTCGGAGAGAAGAACTTTAAGGTATATTTCTTCTTCATATAATAAATTGATTGTTCCAAATTGATTGAATAGGGAGGGATATTATGATTTGAGCTTTTACCATGCTGGTCCTTTGAAATGTTCTATCTCTTAGGATTAGAGATATGGGTGTCGTGTGCAACTGTAATAAACACTTCAAGGAACCCCATTTTGGGAGGTCTTATTAATATTAATGTTGTTATATGAATATTATACTAAAATCTGAATGTGATATAATCATATATCGGAAGATTGATAAGGGTTTCATTATAGTTCGTCTTCCCTTAGCGTGTTTTCTGCGGTTTTCTTACCAAATATGTTTTTTTGAACATTTGCTGATGCGAGAAGAGCATAATCTTATGACCATAGCCACTTCATTAACATCCTTATACTTCACTTATATATTTATTATGTATTTTTTGTAATATATCAATAAAAGTGGAGTTCGAGTCCCGAGTTAGTGCACCCTTGAGGAAAGTAGCCCCTCTAAACGGCGCTATATAAATTGTCATTTTTTTAATTATTATTTACTTCAGAGGCTTTCTTAAGTTATGTACGCCACCCAGTCGTGACTCAGTTGGTAAGACGCCACTGTACTAATCCAAACATTGCGGATATTCATTTTTTTCAAAAGTGGTCCATTCGGTTTTTATTACCAAAGGCTTTTCATTTATTTACAAACTATCGTTTTATAACAACGTTTTATGGTTAATAATATAACAACATTTTATTTATCTTGTTTTAAATCACCTGATAAGGTTTCCCGACTAATGCAACCATTTGTTGGGCAAACGTATAATTTGGTATTAAACCTTGTTTAGAAAACTGTTTTTTTTTTTACAAGATTAATTATTTTGGGCTAATTCTCTGACCCCCGTTAAACGTGGCAATTTATATTGTTTCTCCCTTATTAAAGCCGTAAAATTTTCTTGTAAACTGATTAACTAAGTCGCCTTATTTTGAAATATTTTTTTAGTTTTTTAATAAAAATATTGTATGCCAACAGTAAAAAGTTTTATGCTGTTTTTTTTCGTAGATTTGAATCGAATGTTCTATCAACATTTTTTTTATAATTTTCATTAAGGCTTTACTCACTCCAAGGGCTTGCCTGATTATTTGTTGCATACCTCAAGAACAATCACCTTCATAAGTTGACGACATACACGACCTACGGTAGCTGGAAAAATACTTTACTATAACCTGGTGGTTTCATATTCGATTTCCGATAGTACCCAAAAAAAGGGTCCCAGTCTGACAAGAGTTTGTCAGGTACGAAAACGTGTGTTTTTGTCTCTTGACGTGCGAAAGTGTTACCAACATGTGCAATGTCCAACCGTGAGGCTGTTGCCTACTCCAGTGCCTTTCAACTCAAAGGCGAACACAAATGTGTCTCCCGGACACGCTCTCCAATATGTCAGATTTATTGATTCAGATAGTTTGAAAAGTTATATGATATATGAAAAAGAAGATTTGATTCAAAGTATTCAATAAATATTTCAATTATTTTCACTTGCAGAAAGCATAAATTGTCAGCCCCTCCGAAAGTGCGATCAAAATTAAGTATTTTTGCTAAATTAGCCTCAACAAAGTGGTTTATGCTCTAAGACCTATATAACGTTAGTGTACTATAGCTTTTAAAAGTAAGTTACACATAAATTCAAACCGTACACTTTAATTGCTTTTTGGAATTATAAATAGCGAAAAAACTTTCAGGGTGAAAAGTAAAAAAAAAAAATATTTTTAGAAATTTATTTTTAATGTAATTTGCTTTAAGCCCGTATATTTTAAACTGGAAAATATTTAATATTTGAAAAACAAGTAAAACTTAATTTAATTTATGACTTCCCAAATAAAGGTTTTATTTAAAAAGTTAGTAACTGCGTAAACAATATCTATTTTTCCTTTTATTCTATTGAGAATCGAACATATTTATCCGTTTTATTTTTTCAATATTTAATATCTTTATTTGTTACAACATTAAATAATTATATTTTCCATTTAGAATAAGGTCAAAATGCAGCTTTTGTACTGAGTAGATAGGAAAAGAGCACTTTACAATGGTTTGCACATATTAAACGAATGAATGACGAAAGACTGACCTTACAAATGTGTATATAACGATGAGTGGATATCTTGGTTAAAGACCGCCGAAAGATGTATAATTGGATCGAGTAAATGATATTTGGAATACAGGAAACATAAGGAGTAAGAAAACTCAAAGAAATATGTAAGGAGATGTATTACTCTCCAAACGGCGCTGTATAAACTCTTATTTTATTATTATCATGAATTTGAATATGTTTAAATGAATCAACGATAAAGTAAAATCCTGACAGGAACCCTATTGTTTGAAAAAAATCTGGGTACCAACGGGAATCAAAAACAGATGAAAGCGTTTTATCAACTTTGCCACGGTGGTTGTATTTTTGATTGATATAAATATTTTATTTACTTGCTTCTGCTTTCATTCTGAGTAGTAAAAATGTATCGTTGAAACACATTTGTTGTACGTTTTTATTGAAGATAGAAGAAAAAAAACACAATAAAATATCTCGAATGCCAAAAACAAAATGAAAACGAAATAAAAGTCCTTGAAATATATCTGTAATTGTCACCCAATTCCTTTTATGTAATTTACGATCTTCGTTTGCAAACATCCCCCTGATTTTACTCCCCCACAAAGCAAATAACAAACACAACACAGGGGACGAAAAAAGTTTTCTCCGATTAAATTTAATGGAAAATACCTCTTAATGAAAACAGCGATTCAAAAAGGCATTAAGTTCATTAACTGATGCTATTCATTAATGAACTTAATGTCAATATTCGATCAATAATGATCACTTCGTGTTTTTTTTAAAAGATTGTCAACATTCAAAAACAGGAGACGCAAATAATCTTTAAGCTCTGGACCATCAGACATGCCCCAATCGGGATAGAATATGTCAACACCATTCTATAGGTCTATTTGATAAGATGCTGATCTTATACTCGGGGGGTCAGGGTTCAGAAAGCTTCTAAACTGGAAGACTTGACTAACTCTCACGACGATAAGGTCGTATCACTGCCTCGCTATGTAATATGTTCACTTGTTGACCATTGTAGGTAACACTAAGTTTTTAAGACAGATACTACGCCCATCGAACGATCAGGCCAACGTTCAGGTAAAATGTAATACCCTAACCGCAGTGATAAGTCAACTAGAGTCGATAGAAGACATATTGTTTCGTTATAGTCTGAAATGTAAAAAAATAATATTCATACAGCTATCAAGTTTCTTTCACAAGAAGGGAAAATTCTGGCAGAAATTAAACGACGTTTAGATGTTGTATACGGAAAATCTTCTCAAACATATTTTACAATAAAATATTGTGCTAAACAGTTTCATTTATGCAGAAATCTATTAAAGACGACCCTCGTCAAGGCACGCCAGTAAAGGCACTCACTCCAGAAATAGTTATATTAGTGCAAAAGCAAGTGTTACACGATTGAAGACTGAAATCAAAAGAAATAGCAGCAAGGTATTATTGGCTTTCCAAAACTACTGGGCATAGAATCCTGCACGACCATCTTGGGATGAAAAGGTTGATGCAAGATGGGTGCCAAAACTCGTAAGTTCTGTCCAAAACCATTAATGTGTTAAATGTTGCAATTAATTTTCAGTACTTTGTGATGGAAAAAAATAATTATGATCCTCTGTAATTTTATATTATGATCCTTTTTCAAAAAGGGGCTCGATTAAGTGGCATTGTCCGAGATCACCACGGCCCAAAAAAGTCAGTGACGCAAGCACAAAAAAAATATCGCAAAATTGTTTCAGGATTGTCAAATTCAACACTCTTGTTTCCAAAGATGAAATCACCCATTCTATAGTTCCGACTTGACCTCTAGTGATTATTTTTTATTTACAAAACTAAAATCCAGGGAAAAAAATTAAGTTAGGAAGAAATTATTTTCTCAGTGTTTTATATAATTTTTTTCAGTGATATTGGAAAACTAAGTCATCGCTCTAAGAAATGTTTTGACTACAGGGTGACTATTTTTTTAGGTTTGAATACCTTTTTAATATCTTTGGACAGGGAACTTTTAGCCCCTAGTATGTCGAGGAAAAACATTGTTTGTGGACATACATATTTCGCCTTTTCCATATCCATACACCTTCACATACACCTCCTACAATTTCTCTGACTTCTTACGAGTATATTATTTCTTTGAAAATATCGTTTACTTGATTCAATTATATTTTTCTCGATCTCCCTTAAATACCCTTCTTCATTAATTTATTTACATGCACATACTATTTCAGAATTATTATATCCATCTTACTTAATACATCACCTTAAAATTCAAAATCACCCCTCATTACTTCGACCCGTCTTATGTCATACATTTTTACCCTATATTCTCGTTTTTTTTTTCAATTCAAATTTTTTAAACCTTTTATTCGGCTTCTATAAGTCATTTTCCACGTCCATATTTCACTAAAATACATCAAACTTTGTACAATGTTTCATGAATCATTGTCTTAGATTCTATATATAATCAACTCTGCTTTTTATACCACGTGTCCCATAAAATAAAGAATCGAGACAATTCGGACATAATTAAAACTAATTATTAAGGCCTGAACAGCACAGACTGTTGCCTTTAGATATACAAAGATACAGCCTTAATTATATCCCAAGTTGGGAGCAAAAACTACGAGAGTGGATATTGTCACTTTATTCAGTGAAAATGTGAACAGATACACGAAGTACCTCAATATACACGGCAAACATTTTAACATTTCGCATTAGACAACTTCCATATCATAATTGGTAATATCCCTGTCTTCCGACCCCGAGTTGGAGCTTTGGTTCCCGTTGACACCCAATTTTTGAAATAGGAACCCATTCCTTTTTAATTTTAACATATTTATGGTTAAAAGAGATTGTCTTAGTTTAAACTAAATCGAACCTGGATTTAATTTTAGCTTAATGGATTAAAGGAGTCTGGTTATTACTAAATTGAACCTGGTTTAATTTAAACATATTTCTGGTTGGCAGAGATTGCGATATGAATTATTTTTTTACTAAATTTAACCTGGTTCATTTTAAACATATTTCTGGTTGGAAGACATTGCGATATGACTATAAATCTGCCCGGTTGTATTTTTTATTTTTCATTAACGTTACAATGTAATTTACATTAACGTTACAATGTAATTTACGAAATTGTTAAAAAAAGTAGTCTGCTACATTTACAAAATAATATTTTATTTAAAAAAGAACAATTCAACGAAACTAAATGATAAGACATATCAACACAACAAAAAAGAAACATTAGAAAGTACACGAGTCAAAATGATAAAAGTAATATAAATAAATAACAATATACAGTTGATGACACGATACGGGGCTGTCTCGAGTATGTTACAATGAAAGTGGATTATATAATGAATATAAACTATTACTAGCGAAGGTACAACTTCACTAAAGTAATATATAGATGTAAAACAAATAAGTCTTTGAAGATAATAAATTTTCATACACCTGAGACGGTATACCTTCATTATATAATATGTATTTCTAATCTTTACTACGAAGTGGGGCTTAGGAAAGGAAATTTTAAATATTGGGGTGAGTCATAATAAACTTCCGTTTTAGTATAACAATTTTGATTTTAAACAAAAAAAACAGCAATGATAATTACATTTTCATCATTATTTGTAATGACTTGTTGCTATTTCAAAGGGAATATTTGCAATGACTTGTTGCCATAAGGTCGCTCTTCAATACCTTTTGAGTAGAATTCAGCTGGTTTAAACGTAAAAAAGTTTTCGACAAACTCTCGACCCTGGTTTTCATTAGATTTTGTCCCAATCAAAGCGTTTTACAACCATCAAAACAGATGACAATCGGATAGTGTAAGGTAAGGTGAGTATGGTGGATGTGGTACTAACTAGACCAGAAATTTCTTTAAGGGAACAAATTCGCACGAAGTATTTACAAGAAAGTGTTAAATTAAATAAATCATAGCTTAAAAATCAGACTGGGGGAAATGTTAAAATTACACGAAAAAGAATAGCATGTGTGAATTTAAATAAGGCAAAGCTCTGTTTGTGAATAAGAAGGTGGTGAGATACGTTGTCTATATACTTTGAATGGAACATTGCATGATGACATTGATATAAATAAATAAATAATCTTATATACCTGAAACTCGAATCAAACGTGAATATAAAAGTCTTGAATCCCGAATCCTTGAACCCACGCACCACTTTTTGCATGATATCCCTCAATAAATTAGGAACAAGCCAACTTCTCAAGTGATACGGTTATGGCTATGAGGGAGAAAGCGAAAGGACCTAGCAACTTTACTCAAGAGTAATTTGAATTTTTGACCAATATTTTCAAGTTAACCGACAAATTTAAGGACTCCATTCTGCGGCTTTGGAAAACTTTATTAAAGAGATAAGAAAAGGCATTTGCTTTAGAGGTTGGATGAAGTGGCATTCTTAAGAAACCTTTTGTGAAAATATTGTTTTGATATTCTGATTAACTCAATCAAAGCCTGATTTATTTTTGAAATTCTGATTATCCCAATCAAAGACATTCTAAGTGTGGTTAAAAACGCTCCTCAACATTTCACCGAATTATCTCATCGCCTTTCGGATCATAGACTTACTTATGCAACAATTAATCAGATATTGCCTTTTGGCATTTCCAATTCATCTCACCTCTTTCTTCACGTCGTCCTCTATTGTTTATGCTGTCAGATTTTGAAACCAGTTACCAACTACCATAAAACTTACAAACTCATTGACTTACTTTGAACAGCGACATAAATAATGTAATATCTGTCTTTAATAACGATATATATTTCTTCATTGATCCTTTTTTCTTGTTCTTTCACGTCTTCTTTCTTTGGTGACATTGGTAAACATTTAATTTGCTGTTTTTTTTAATGCATTGAGTATGTTAAGGTTTTTTCCATTCTGATAAAAACGTTATATCCTTTCACCCAGCAATTAGCACAAATACGCAACTGTTATCAGGTTAACAATAAACTCACCATGAATATACTATCGTATTTTACAGTGAAGTGTCTAGATAAATAAAGATTTGTTGTATTGAAATCAATTTTAATTGATGGTTGTAAATACTTACTTTCTTCCATTGGTCATGTAATTCAGATAATAAATATGAACTGCAGATTTTGATAGGAAAATTGTATGAGAGATGCGAAGAGAAAAAATTAAGAATGAATTCTGAGAAATTTAAAACCGCAGTAAAAATAATTAAGGAAACGTAAATGCTATATATTGGAGGAAGTCAAAGAACTCTACTATGTGGGTAGTATTTTTTGACCATGGAATAGTTAAGAAAGATATCGAATGGCGTGTAGTAATAGGAAACAAAGTCAATGGGGTAGTAAAATAAAATGTACTCAAACCGCATAATATCAAAAAATGGCAAAGATTGAGTCCACAATAACATTTAAGTACCGACTTTGATATATGGGAATGAAACGTTAACGTGTAAAAAGACTGAGAAAAGCCAAATAAGTGCTGAAGAAAAATGTGCAAAGTGCAAAATACATGGGGTGACGATGTATGCCAAAAAACAGAATGAAGTAATGAGGGATGGATGTGAATTTAAGATTGGTGTGTTGAGAAAGATAAAGATGAGCACTCCAAGAGGGTTTGGGTATGTAGAACGAATGATTGAAGAAATACTAACAAAACATGTACACAGGGCAAATGTGAGGAAAACCAAAGAAAGTATGGTTGGATCAAGAAAATAATATTTCGTAATAAGTAAATGTAAGAACTAAGAGAAATCGTAGGACTTGTATGAAAAGGCGGATAGATGTGGAAAAGGCTAAATATGTGTGTCAAGATAGAAAAATCTAGCGCTCTGTCATCTCACCTACTCCATCTGATAAAAAGCGTAATGGTTCATTTGTATTTACAAATCTGCGATTGTGTTTAATACAGATCTGTTCATCTGAGCTTATGTCGTGGTCCTAAAACTTTATTCTCAACATTTAGAAGCTTTTATTAATTCTTAAGGGCAATATTCATCAACCTTTTTAGGCTTGTGACCCATAAATTTAAAAGAAATTAAAACTATAACTTTGAGATTCCCCTACAAAAACTTAATATCTTGTTAATGCATGTGCACGTGGCCGCACAAAGGGTGTACTTGCACTAAGACGATAAGCTATATCAGGTTTAAAAAAAAAAATTATAACAATAATTACACTACCTGCTAATAACTAATAATCAATAGCTACTCGTATATAATAGAAAAGATGTACTAAGGTAAGCATTGGAGTAAACGATGTATAACAATTACTCGGGCTTTCAACTGTATTTTTTTTAAATGAATGTTTTCGTTTTTTCTCAGAAAACGTGTTATTTCCTTTTCTTGCATGTTAGTTATTATTATTCGCAACCCCCAGGGAGGTCGTGACCTACAGATTACCATATTATGCTTAAGAGTAAGCATTCATGCTTCAGAGCAATGGGGAAAAGGTAAATATTCTTATAATTGTGTTGTACATCCTAAATTTTTTATGAGGGGGCTAAAACTTTTAAACGAGCAATTCATTAGAAGTTGCACCAATTTTTATACAATTTTAGATCTGTACTTGTATGTCTGCGTCTACTTCATTTTTTTTACTTTTAAGCTTAAATGCAGCATTTTACCAGCACGCCCTATTTTTAAATGTATACACTTTCAATCAAAAGACAATATAACAATAGATCTATTTCCTATAATTCAAAAGGATGCTAGTAACTTTCGAGCCAAAATCATGATACCACAGGATACGAGGATTATTATAAAGGGTATTTAAAATTGAGCGGTTTTTTAATTCTTGTATAAAACATACAATTTGCTTTGATTTCAAAACACTTTTTATTAATCATTAAAGTATAATATTTATTTATTAATTTTTATTTATTTACTACATATGACAAGAAATATACGAGTACATAATTTGCGAAAAAACCACAGGTAATTTAATTTGGACATACAATTTTAATGGATCTGGGTTTGTTGCCTTTCATTTGTTGTATCCCCAGTAAAATAGGCTTTTGTCTGTATCTCACTGAGGATATTTAGCATGAAAAAATAAATCGATACTTCTTTCCGATTTTTGATTACACAAAAACAAAACCCCGTTGCACGTTCTCATCAACCTGACAAACCGTGACACTCAATTACAACTGGAAACATCATGCAAAATTAAAGTCCTCACACATCATCACTCCAGAAAGACCAAAAATATTCATCCCACAATATACCGCACACAATCATAAGAATAAAAATAAAAACAATATCCGCCAAATAAATGTCCACGGATTTCCACTCTTTCGTTAAAATTTTCGATGATATTTTGGCATAATTGCGTAACTCACCAATAACGCGAATAATTTCATCCTTTAGCTCAGGAATTGATTGGGGGTCATTTTTATGGACCTGGTTTTTCACGTAACCCCAACGAAAATGTCCAACGGTGTCAGATCACATGATCTTGGTGGTCAATTAACATCACCGTTTCCGGAGATTACAATACATAAAATAATTCAACAATTTGAACGCGTTGTTGTATTGTATACTCACTTTATTTTTATAAATTTCATATATTACACTTCTCAAATGTCACAAGATTTAGGCAAGTTCGCGACGCTATCTGTGTTTTATCCAAGAATAAAAAAAACGCTCAATTTGAAAGACCCTTTATAATAAACATTATTTTATAAACTCAAAAGTAATCTTTTTTCAAGAAACTATTTCGTATTAACATCTAAAATGGGCTTTTGTTTATCCGGCGTGGTATGGAAAAACCCACATAAAAAAATCCTGTTTTAATAATTTCGGAAAAAAAATATTTGAAAAAATTAATATAAGGAAAGAAAATCACCCAACATACCCTTTTATTTAAATACAATAGAAAAAATATTAGTTTTTTTGCTCAGTTTTTAGCATTGGTACTTAACAATTTTATTAAATACAAGTTTGGAAGGGAGAGACGTAAAATTGACACCACGACTCGAAAACTCGCCAAAGAATATTCAAATGTAAATAAAAGAGCACACGTTTATATGACACATAAATACAAAATTGAAGAGGGTTTGAAATCCGAGGATGAAAAATAATCAATAAATGCAATGCAAAAGTAATTTGAGTTAACAATTTGACATGATGCATTCGCCCGCTTGCATCAAAAGATAAACACTAGATCTAAACGCGCCCAAAAATAGTATGCAACGTTATCGACCGGGGGAGTTTCTTTATGACTTGTTCACAATTTCGCCAGTTTTGTTATCCGTCACAAATAACCAATTAAGACAGTTTAATGTTTTTTATGTATTGTATGGTAATTGGCAACTAGAAACTGCTGAAATGCGCATGCTAAGATGGTTAGCAGGTGTGTCCCTAAGAGACAAAATAAAAATCTCACGCATTCGTGGAAGCCTAGGTGTTACAAACATCAACAGTAAGATGGAGGAGAGGCGATTGAGATGGTATGGGCACGTTGGACGCAGAGCACCCGATCACATTGTGAACCAGGCAATCTCCATGGATCTTCTTCGAATAACAACCAGAGGAAGACAAAAGAATTCATGGATGGTGCAAAAAGATAACCTGATGCAGAGGCATGGCCTGGGTGACGTAGTCCGGGACAGAAGAGCATGCAACCTGAGGACGAGAAGAACTGACCCCAACAGTCTTCGTAGACAATGAGTTGGGATGGAGCCAGGGAGAAGAAGTATGATAATTGACAAAAAGGGTATCTTAATTTTTAGTTGTTTTTAAAAAACAAAATATTTAATCTGCAACCCAGTTAACGAGACTTCAGATTATCGAACATCGACGATTTGACTTGAGATAAAGAGAACACCGCTTTTCAATACCTGAAATTTTTTATTTTGTCAGTAAATTTATTGATAGGTCGGTATGGTATCCGTTCAGTAACTAATATAATTAAATGAACGAATTCAATATAAACCGGTCACGCTCAATTCCATAAAGATTTTTACAAAGCTTTTCAAGTATTTAAACCTCGAGCAGAATGAGATTTAAATGGGGCTCCTGACACAGAAGGTTAATCTCAATGATTAATGGGCCGGATAAAGGAAAAATAATAAAAACATCTTCTTTAGACTATCCTAAATGTTAAAACTTTTTATTATACGTTATTCGCTATTCTCAAAACACTGGATAATTAAATTTATTTATTTATTTTCGTATTTTAAAAACTCGTAAATTTGATAATTAAATTCTTATAAAATAATATTTATAGTATTTATAAAAATATATAAAGCGTCTTTTTTTGGGTGTGATATAATTGGTTTTTGAAATAAAACAACAACTATAGTTCGGAAATTCTAGGATGAGTCCTGTGACAGCTCACAAATTGGCCCCAATACAACCTTGTAACGATGTTCAGTAATTTTAATTATTTTATCAACTATAATATAAGCCTCAATTCTAATAAATAGCAAGTTATTTAGGTAAATGATCACGCCAATTTTCGATGACTCGGTGGAGTATTTCCGGCTGTATGGTGCCAAAAACACGACAAATGTTGGCCTCGAGTCCATCAAGAGTCTTGGGTTGGTCGGTGTAAACCTGTGATTTAACATAAACCTAAAGAAAATAATTCAGCGGCGTTAAATCGCACGATCTTAACAGCCAATTCAAAATCCTATCACACCCAAAAAAACACCATTAATTTTATGATTATTTTAAAAACATTCGTATATATGTTTTTAAAATAATCATAAAAAAGTTGGAAAGTAAAGTTTGGAGATGAGTTATCTCTGTCTATCCCGCAACGGGCACTGCGTGATTATATGTATATGTGTTATACAAAATAAATTTGCTTAAAATACTTAAATTTGCTTTAGGTCTTCTTTGGATTCTCGATCAATTACATTCTTGATGTTTTTTATATTTACAAAAGATAAGATAATTCACAGCTTGTATACATGAAAATGAAACGAACAATACAGAAAGAATTCACAGCTTGTATGCATGAAAATGAAACGAATAATACAGAAAGAATTCACAGCTTGTATGCATGAAAATGAAACGAATAATACAGAAAGAATTCACAACTTGTATGCATGAAAATGAAACGAATCATACAGAAAGAATTCACAGCTTGTATGCATGAAAATGAAACGAATAATGCAGAAAGAATCCAAATAAATGCGCACACTATGAATAGTACACGGGGTGACAGTGTATGAAAGAATAGGGAATTAAGTGATTAATGATGAATGTGAATTTGAGACTTATGTATTCAGTATGATGAAAAAGGGCACTCTGCAATGGTTTAGATAAAGTAAACCAATCGGTGAGCCTCATTTATGATTAACACGGGTGTTAATCAAATGTAGATATTAACATTCCATCTGATTGTTTACATTCAAAACCATATATCTCCTTACCTCGCACTAAGTCAAGTTAAGTGATGTGCCATATATGTTAAGGATTTAACTGAAAGCTTCACATACAAACAATATTAACCTTAAGCAACCTTAACCTCAACTTTGAATTGAACGAGTTTCATCAATGGGGTACAAAATAACCCCAATGCAATTAATATAAAAATAGGTGAAGTTTTCTTGACTTCGTTAAACGTATTTTTGTATTTAATTACATTTTTTTGCACACAATACAATCTAAAAGGTTTAATGGAACATTGCAACGTTTTCGAACGAACCAAGACTTTTTACATAAAAAAAACAGACTGGGACACAGTATCTTTTTGGTCACCATTAAGAATAAAACCCGAAAATCTCGAGTGAGAAACAAGCATACTTCCTCTTCGTTATAGAAGACGTCATGTTTTTTTGTTCTTTTAACAAATATTATAAAAAATATTCGTATTCAGCCTTTTTTAAATGTCATTTATCTACCGGCACTAAACCCTAACAATTATTACCTTATTGACAAATTTTAAACTGCACGTGTCTTTTATACTGCGCGTGTCTTTTAAACTGCACGTGTCTTTTATACTGTTCGTGTCTTATAGCTCTTCATTTCTCATATTCATTGTATTTATAAGCACTTCATTGTATCACAATTACGCGAACTAGACAAAAAATAGTTAATAACGGAGTTATATCGTCACCAAAATGATTGTAGTTAATTTAGTTTAGAAGATAATAACAAACTAGTTTTCACAGTATTAACTTCTATGTATAATTTTTCAATAGAAAATGTATTTTAAAACATCAACTATACTTAAATCTATCAATTTCATGTAAAACGAAATTTCCATATGAAAATTCGTCCAAAATGTATTTTTGAAGCATAAATAATTGAATTTGTATTATTTTGGTTTTGGAAACCGTTATGGGTCTTTATTATTAACTTTTTCTAGTATACTTGGGAAAAAATCTTCTATATTACGTAAAAATAAAGACTATGGCGTAAAAAAATTAGTTTTTTTTCCTACGCACATACCTTATTAAAAAGCATATTTTTAAATCTCGTGTTTATTATATTTGGAAATAGTGATCATTACTTTATTTTGAATATTTGAAGTGTTCTTAATTCAGTTTAATTTTTCATAAAAAGAACACTTGAACGATAAGATGTGGTTCGATTGATGTGGTTCGATTGAAAGGTTAGATGTTGTTCCTAAACTTTATCAGGGTCCGAATCGGTTGACTTTCGACATAATTTATTTGTTATTTACCTGATCAATCGTTTACTTTAGCATATTTAGTTAGAAATGGGTTATAATAATAAAATTTCAAATGATTGTTAAAAACATTTACTAAATTTCCTCTTATTATTCATTTATATAAAATTAATAAACAATAAAAATTAAACATATCATCAGTTGTTGGAAAAAGGAACGTGTGCTGGAAGGAAAGGCTAATTAGAGTTGAAACCAATAATATTTTTGATTAGTTTGCGGTAACAAATTTGACATTTCTGTTATCCTGTGTTCGATAATGAAACATTATTTTTATTAAAAATAAACATTGATCGGTTCGAATCCCACTGCGAGTTTCGAATTTAATTATCGAAGTTAATCTGATGAAAAATATTCTGACTAGACATTACAACATGCAGCTCTTCTAAAAATATTCTGACTAGGCATTACAACATGCAGCTCTTCTAAAAATATTCTGACTAGATATTACAACATGCAGCTCTTCTTAAAATATTCTGACTAGACATTACAACATGCAGCTCTTCTAAAAATATTCTGACTAGACATTACAACATGCAGCTCTTCTACAAATATTCTTACTAGACATTACAACATGCAGCTCTTCTAAAAATATTCTGACTAGATATTACAACATGCAGCTCTTCTAAAAATATTCTGACTAGACATTACAACATGCAGCTCTTCTAAAAATATTCTGACTAGACATTACAACATGCAGCTCTTCTAAAAATATTCTAACTAGACATTACAACATGCAGCTCTTCTAAAAATATTCTGACTAGATATTACAACATTCAGCTCTTTTAAGATTCAATAACTTCTGAGATAGAACAGCAATTTTTGTTCTCTAATATTTCACAATAAGTAACTGATATTTTAAATAAAATTACAGACACTTTGCAGTAACGAATTTTAAAGTGCTTTTTAACTTATTTTAATAAGGAGATACATAAATCAATCCAGCAGTCTTTACTTTTGAAACCGTGGTTAAATGTAGTGAAAATAAACAAGATGAAAGTGCCAATCACGAGCCACTCGGTGGCAATTCCGTACCTTTACATAATGGGTATGTTGGAGGATCCCAGCTACGAGTTTAATCTGGATGATAACACTATGTGTTTTCAATTGTCCATTACAAGATTAATTTGATTAACTCAATATCATACTTTTGCCACTTACTATGTGTTGCTTTTCATAATTAAAAAAAACTTTTCTTCTTATAGATCGTTTACTATCTATTTTGAAATTTAATCAGAAGACGTTTAAAATAGTCTTGTTTTAAATTAAAATTACTATACTAACCCTTATAGAGTTTTGGTTTAAATTTGGTAGCACATATTCTTGTGAGGGTGAATTACTTTTAAAAAAAGCCATATGTAGGAGATATTCACTAATTTTGTATATAAATAATTTTTTTTATATAAACTCAACAGTTATTATGGCAAAATAAACACTAACCCTCAATGTAACGTATGATGAAGTGGCACAGGAAAACAAACTGGGGTTGAAAATTTGGTAAGCAATTTAATTGCAAATTTACCAAGTGACGAGAGATCTATTGATTAGACAAGACAAATAACGGCGGGCTGATGTGTGAATAATTTGAAATTCATGTTTCAGGTGTAATCAATGAAGAGTTATACAACAATACACCCTGTTCAGAAATTAACAAGAACCCGATTTATTCCATTTAAAACATCAAATTAACTTATTTAAATGATCGATCAGTTAAAATAGTGTTTGCTGGTTTAAAACTTGATAAAAGTAGAAATATTTTTAAATAAAATTATTGTTAAAAATTATTATTTTTGCGATTGTAATGATATTGAAATCCCTCCACTAAGCAGTATAAATGAGGTGTTATTGTATAACAGAATACTGAATAAGGTGACTATGGATAAAAGTGAACTTTAGGCTGATGTTTGAGTAAGATAAATAAAAGAGTACTCTGTAAGGATTAGAGATGTTGAACTAACGAATGAAGAGTACTCTGTGAGGATTAGAGATGTTGAACTAACGAATGAAGAGTACTCTGTGAGTATTAAAGATGATGAACTTATGAATGAAAAGTACTCTGTGAGGATGAGAGATGTTGAACTAACGAATGAAGAGTACTCTGTGAGGATGAGAGATGTTGAACTAACGAATGAAGAGTACACTGTGAGTATTGAAGATGTTGAACTAACGAATGAAGAGTACTCTGTGAGGAATAGAGATGTTGAACTAACGAATGAAGAAACACCCACAAAACATATATTATGCAAATGTGTGTAGAAAAAATGGTACAAGAAGTACAATTGGGTCAAATGAATTATACTTTGAAAGAAGGAAACGTAGAAAATAGATAACCACTTAGGATAATCTTTGAAGTTGAATCAGTTTAATATTTCAATGGTCAAAAATTGTCATTCTTCGAAATTCATTTTTTTACAATATATTTTATTACAATATATTGACTCGTGGTATTGCAAATTGACTTTGATATGATGGCACAAATCAACCCAGTGTGGGTGGATTGCCTTCTAAAAAAATATTTTACATTTATAATAATTTACCATGAAACTTTTTAAAATGAGAAAAATAATAAAATATTTTTAAAAACTCTTAAATAAACATTTCGAAGAGTTTCCTAGTTCAAGGTTTTCTGAAATGATAATATTCTGTTAACAACTTGTATATCTTAAATCAGAAATATTCGTCTATTAAGAACCATATCTTCTTGAATTTTTAAAAGGATAGATGTTTTGAAGGTAAAATGTGGTAAAAAAAAACATAAGGAGTCGGGGGAAATCTATTCGAGGAGTATTTTTACTAATTGGAAGGTCAAGGCCATAAAATAAATATGAAATAGCAAAGTTAAAAGATTTACATTTTTAGCGACAAGAAAATTCACCATTAAAATTCAAGTTTTGAGAAGACTAATTGTGTTTTGACAAAAAGGTTTATTTACTAATTACTAGAATATTGGAAGATTATAAAGTTCGTCAAACTCATTTAAATATTTTGATAGGTTACTTTTTTATATTTATTTCTATTTTTTATTGACGATTTTAATCCCTTAGAGATGATTTAGTGTAGGCTTCCTTGACGTCTGCCCTCCTTCTTCTTCTTCCCAGTGTCATGGCAGGTCCCCCCAACGTTGAATATCATCTGAGACTTTGGCTCTTTGAAGAACCCTTGTGTTGCTGACAATATCCATCCAGGGTATCCGTAGCATTCTCCGGTGCATACACATTTCGAATGTTTCCAGTCGGTTCATACTACTAACTTTGAGGGTCCATGATTCTACTCCATGCAATAACAAGTCGAAACTAGTCGAACAAGTCGAAGAAACCGAACAAGTCGAAGAAAACAAGTCGAATTTTTTTTCTTTCCCTGTCCCCTTTTCGTTCTCCGAATTCAAATATCTAGGTGTTATTATACTCAGATCTTATGATCTCTACAAATAAATAAGATGCCATTTAAAAAAAATGGCACTGTTTGTGGATGCCTATAGTTGTGGTCTGGTTATAAAAACTATATGAGGTCAAAATTTACATATACCTACGGGTGAAGCCAATTTTGACTCTTAAAGTATAATCTAGAGCACAAACAGCAAGAACAATGCGTGTGTTTGTTAAAAAATGTAAACTAATAAAATTAAATTCTCCAGAGCTATTGCAGGTAAAATACTTAAGATAAGGAGTTATAAACTAGAAGATATTGTAGGATAGAATAGAAACCATTCAAAGCGAAGATTTTTCTTACTAAAATAATAAATGCCTAACTCCTTCCGAGTATTTGGAAAATAGCCAATATTATTCCTATCCACAAGCCAAATAAACCTACCGAAAACTCAACTAGCTACAGGTCCATCAGCCTTCTTCCAGGTCTTGGCAAGATCCTTGAGAGAGTGGTTGCCTCAAGGTTAGTGTTCCATCACGAATCCAATAATACATTCCCTCATGAGCAATTTGGATTAAGGACAAGACACAACACGGTCCAGCAACTTACCCGTGTCGTGGAAGACGTGTCGATGCGCTTCAATAGAAACAGAAGTACTAGCATGGTACTGCTGGACCTCGAGACGGATTTTGATACTGTCTGGCACGATGGACTTCTACACAAACTTCTCCTCACTGGCACTCCACTCTATCTTGTGAAACTTCCCCAATCCTAACTTTCCAATAGAAGTTTCACAGTCACCACTCATCATTCTACGTCATCCGCCAGGCCCATCCCTATGAGTGTCCCCCAAGGCAGTATACTTGGACCATGTCTATTTAACATCTACACATACGACATTCCTACTCCCTCAAACTGTAAGCTCGTACTCTTTGCTGACGATGTGGCATGCTACGCATCGTCACTCAATGTGGATCGAGCTGGTCGCCGTCTTCAGATTGCTCTTGAGATCTTTGATAAATAATACTAGGACTGGAGGCTCAAAATCAATGACGCCAAAACTGAGGCCATCATGTTCTCTCGAAAAATCAAAGAAAGAGTGCCGTCGATGCCCTTATTCATCGGTGGTTGCCTAGTTGAGTGGTAGGACGTGGTTAAATACCTCGGCCTGCACCTCGACCGGCGGCTGACGTGGAAAACCCATTTGAATACCATCAGACAGAAGGGTCACAAGGGCATAGGGGCTATCAGTTCGATATTTCATCGACGCAGCTTCCTTTCACCCAAAAATAAGCTCCTCCTCTTTAAAACCCTTATTCGTCCTATCTTAACCTATGCTGCACCCGTTTGGGGTAGTGTGAGCAACACGGATCACCTGAAACTCTAAAGAGGGCAGAACAAGGCATTCAAGATATCTTTTAACACCCATCCCATTTTAACAAAAAACCTTACCCGACATCACGCCAAACAGCGAGAAGAAACCCTACAACACCACATCCTCGCTTGGACCGTGAAGTTCTATAAAAGCCAACAAAATCACAGCAATCCCTTAGTCGCTGCCCTGGGGGCTTACGAGAGTAAATCTTACCTACCATTCCGTTATAAGCACAAGCTCTCGAAGCATTATCTATTGCCTGACTAGTTCACCTACAGTATTAGCTGGGACGACCAAGGTCTGAGTGAATGTGATAGAATACAAGTAGCCTGAACGAGTGGACTTGTTTTTGCTAAATAATTAGTGTAAGAATTGTTATCTAGTTATAAGTAGTATGTAGGTGTTCATTATTTCTAAGATCTCATTTATTAAGATTGAAAAAATAAAATAAAATGATTTGTAGGAAAATAAGATTAAGTAAGTTCATAAATTATAACATATAATTAAGATTACTTAAGTAATAAATTTGTATATAAGTATAGCCTTGACAAATTTTTGTACAATAATTTACTTTGTTTAATAAAAAAAAACAGCTGAAGACACTGGCAAAATCACGTGGAAAGATAGAAAAAAATAAGGATTTATAACGTGGCAATGCATTGTTTCATGCGGGTGCTCTCATCGATAGTCATTGCCCTGGAGGGTCTCCAAAGGATGAATCTGGGAGTCCAAGTCTTAATACAGGCCGTTCTGACAATATTAGATTACAGGTTTAACTTAAAAGAAAGAACAAAGAAGTATGATATATGTTAAACCTAAAAAAACTACTTATTTTGTTACAGGAAATACCTAACTTATATTTAAATCAGCTATAAAATGAAATCACTTAGATAATATTGAAAAGTTTAACACAATATCTCAACGAGGGAAACTATCGTAAATTTATAATTAATTATCTTACAAAATATAACGTTGAACAGTAAATACACCATTCTCTCGTTTGTAAATATGAAATCAGTCACCACTTTCTTGTCCATCCAACTTATTTTTTGTAACAGTTTTATTTTTCAATAGTAGTGGATTCGAATACCAATAAAAAGCTCCCTTGAGAGAAAGTTTTCTCTCTAAACGGCGCTTTACGTATTGTCTTTTTATAATCATTGAAAACTAATATCTAACACAATAAGTGGTTTTTTTTAAATATTGGGCAAACTTTTTTTTCAAATGTGATTTAAAGTTTATGCAGGATTCGTTTTATGTTCCAAGCCGATTTTGTTTGAACATCATTTTGATTTGGCTGTCATTTGTCAGTTCATATTTGACAGTCGTGGAGAATGGTCAAAAACAATTTATTATGGAGCATCTAACTCCGCAACAACGTGTTGAAGTTATTAAAACATTTTATTTAAATAATTGTTCAAGTGTGAATACGCGAAGAAAATTGCGTGTTTTTTTTTTGTTTAAATCATGTGCCATGGAAAATATATCATGGAAAAAAATATTTACTAAAATTCATTGATCTGGACTAATTGAAATTAGTTTGTTTTGCAAAATTATAAAAAAAAATACAGTTGAATATTATTAAAAAAAAAATAGTTAGAAATAGTAGTAATCTCTTGCGTATATTCATATAAAATTTTTAAAGGTTAGACCTGCACGAAAACTAGTTGAATATATTTTTGAAAATATTAATAAGTTTTCATATAAACTCGTGATTTAAGACTTAAATTCGGCATAACTCGCCTAATCACAGTAAAACATAGCTCACATACTAACGAACTTTTCGAGTTTTTATTGTTAAACTTTCTTTATATAAAACACAACCTGTTAGGTTTATTACAATGTGGCAAAATCTTCTTACGAACCAGCAAGTTGTTAAACAAGTGTTAACTGAAAACAACACTTAACCCCTTTAATATTTGAACCAATGGGAATCAAACCAGCAACCTCACGACTAGAGATAAATGTAAAAATAACCAGGCCACAGTTGTTGTATATTGGTGTCCATAAGTTATTATGTATATGATTGTATGTACACCAATGATAGTGACCTTAAAGTCAGTCTCCTTTAAAAAAAAGGCCTTAGAATATAAAAGAGAAACAAATGTAGCGGTCATAAGAAATCAATTTTGTTAAAAAAAATCGCCAAAAGTAGCTGCTTCGTATTTAAAGCAGCCGTAAAATAGCGTTACATCTACATTTTTCTTAGATTCATAAGTAGCATGCTACTGTATATTAAAAAAGTAACCGCAATGGTGCTATTTCAAAGTATCTTAAAGTTATTTATAAAATTTAAAGGGTAATACTCAAATTTTAAATGACGTAAAAAAATTGACGTATTTGTTCATACATAAAAACTCACTATACAATTAGTAAAATAAGACATATTTTAGAACAACTATTCAACAAATAAAGTATTAAAAAAAAACATAAAAAATATTACATCCTCTCAACCTTATTATTTCAAACCTTATAAAAAACATTCATCACTAAAAAAACATTAATTCTGATAAACTTGTAAATACGTCAATAATTCAGCAGCTACTAACATTGGTATCACGTGACTGAAGGCATTATGTCTGCATACAGCCATCCTGTAATACAAATGTCCCCCCCACACTCACCCTCCAGTCAGTCATTTCCGGTATGCAGAACTAACTTCCTATTTGCTAGGCAAACAAAGGTGGGACTGAAAGTTTCGCAAAATTAACTCATTCGTTTTAACTCGTCGTCATATTAAACGATGAATGATTTTATGGGTAAACTTAAGGTTTTATTCAACCGGGGGTTTCCCGACTCAATTTTCGATGTTAATTAAAAAAATGTCCCAATCTGATAACAATACTCGCTCGCAGCGTACGGCAGTGTTGCCAACACGTTCGCTGACGAACCACGAAGTGTGTGTCTACTATAGTGGTTTTTAACCCAAAGACTCGGTTATAATTTGAAAGTCTCCGTGGTCTTATTTGTCTCCGTGGTCTTATCGCCTGTGTTCCTATCGAAGTTGCGCGTTCGATTCTCGCTGTAATCCCTTTTTTTTTTTTTTGAAAAAAGGTTTTAAGTCCAGTTTTCACTTAAGGCCTCATAAACAACTTTCTGGTTGGTTGGGAGAGATTGCCACATGGTAAAAAAAAGTATACATTATTCGCTAGGGTGCTGATATACTCGTAGCTGTCAGACGTAATTTGTTTTATAAGAGAGGGTTCGGTCACAAGTTAGAGCGCCCTTGAGGAAAGTTTACTCTCTAAATGACGTTATATAAAATTTTCCTTTAAATTTGAATTTCCGTGACTAACTACTGTCTCGCAACTACCAGTTCAGTTATTTTGATGAAAACCATACGAAATAAGAATGAAACTTTGTGAACTACGAAATAAATTATAATATACTCGTATGTCTGTATTCTCTGGAGGCGTGCATAAGCTGCACAACGTAACGACGCAGTAATCTGATTGAAAAAGACAAACTGGGAACGAAGGCCAAAGGCAAAAGAAAAGGCCATAAAATATAAATTATTATTACTTAAAACCACAGGGAACGATAAAAAAGATTAGTTAAGGTGGTTTAATAAAAAAAATTATAACTGCTAGAAGTAAGTAAGCAAGATTTAATTTCAGGTTAATTAATTTAACAATTTTATGCAAATATATCTGGCAGATACACATTACTCTGAAGCAATGTATTCCAATTAACTAGTTTTTGTTTCATAATTACAATGAGTATTCATGGTAATATCGTAAATTTTGTTAAAAAAAACAGATGCAAATCTCATAGAAACGGCACTCATGAAGTTCAAGCTCCGAGGGAAAAAGATCTGGAACGTCAAGCAGTTATTTCGACAGATTCGACTTATGATATATGGAAGTCGTTGCCTCTAGATTGTGGTGTAAAATTAGTAGAAAGTATGCCTCGGAGATGCCGGGCAATTATTACTAGTGGAGGCGACTGGACTATTCATAAATAATAAAGCATCACGGTTTATATTATGTTGTACATGTGTTTTTTAATGCCTTATTCCAAATAGTTTTTTCGGGTTTCACCGTACACGTTCTTGTCATACAGATACAGATATAGACGATCCGAACATCTGGTAAACAGTTATATCCCAAAAATCTATCCGCTCTTGGCCGAAATCGTCCCATGCCTCCCTCACCCCTCAGCCCCCAACAGTTGAAGCGTGTATATCGTTACCAGCTCGAACATAATTCAGTCTTGAAACCGGTAGGGTTATACCGTTATAAAAAAGTGGAATAAACAGTGTTTGATAAAAAATAAATTACAAGATATAGATTTATTTATAGTTCATCTTCTCTTCATAAGTTCACTGTGTTTTTCTTAACATACATATTCAGATTCAGATGTACCTTACCTTTTAACCGCAGTCGTCGTTATCGCACTCTTACACTCAACTATTTTTTTTTTCGTTTTAATTCTCTATTCAAAGTGGGGTTGATTCCCAATTAAGAGCGGTATCGAAGAGAGTTTGCTCTCTACATGGCACTTTAAAAAGTTTCCTATTATTATTTTTCTTTCCAAGTACATTTTTGAACTTAATAATTATTTTGACATGAGAAATGTATTCGATGAATTTTATATTGTTGAGATCATTATTCAAAAAGACTTATTTAAATAAGCAAGAATATGTATAATTACAAATAAATAAAATAAATGCTCCTTCTTTAAGTGTATCTCTATGTTGAAGGTTTGCAATCATTTTGCCTATTTTAGTTTAGACTGCAGCTGCTCTGAACAATGTATCCGTGTTACAGTGGAATAACTCTATTAAGTTTTTAAGCCAGGATTTCCATCTAAAATTTTAACTTCGTTTTTCTAGTGTCTTCCCTAGCAATATAACTTGGATGATTTCCTATTTATTTCCTGTCATAAAATACTCAAAGTTTTCCAATCTTCTCATCCTGATACAAGTGAGAACTTCTATGTATTTTTCATACTTCTGAGGACCTCTTCGATGCATACTTTGTCGAAAAAATTACTTACAACTTTCAATGTCATTCAGTCATTGTATCTAAAATAATGGAGAACAAATAAAAGTATACTGCAATAACAATGGAAGAAGACAGTTGCTTAAATTTTACCTGAGAGAAATATAAGAGACAGGAGAGCATGTAGAGCGTGATGAATAGATGTAAACGAGATAAAAGTATTGTGTATGTAAAGAAAGGAGTGGACATCTCTGCCTACCCCAAAAACGCATGGTGTGATAAGATGTATGTACATTTTTGTTAAATAAAAAATTGTCTGAATGCCTGTATATATCTGAAATTGTTTTTTCGGGTATCTCTGGAATGTTACAATAAAGAAACAATCGGTTAATCAAATTATTCCGTGTTGAACTTAAACAGGGACGAAAACCTCATGAAATAAATATTTTCAGCGCGACATCGCGACTTCATGTATTCAGTAAAATGACAGCAAGATAGCAACAGCCTTCATGACAGCAAGACATAAGCAGTTTTCATGACAGGAAGAAACCATCGCGCACACGTTGTCAGTGACGAAGATTGACACTGAAATATCCCACCACCCATAAAGCGATACTAATTAACTTGCCACCCCCATGCGATCCACAAGGTTTATGTCGGGGGTGTCAGAGATTTCGCGCGATTACTTTCAGCGCTGAAATTTAATTTCCTCTCATAAATTATTATTATGGATATCTCTGCAGTTGTTCGCTCCCCACTTTTAAGAAATGTGTGAATTAATAATCTTTTTTTGCTGAAAAAAGGTTTTAGGCAATTTTTCGAACGGAATGAAGATAAACTGATGAAAAATTAAAAAACTTGTTCGTGATAAAATTATCCTCGCACAAAATGTGTAAAAACTTAACGGGGAATTTAGTTTCTGCTATAATTAACATTTCATTGTTAAATAATATGGCGGGCTTATTAATAAGCTGTAATCTCTTCCAACCAATTAGACAAAACTTATTAAAATAAGTTACATAATAACGAAAAATGTTAATTTTGCATAAAATTCATGAACAATATAAAAAAGATTACATCATAAACTTAGAGATATTTTTGAGAGTTTTAGGACAGTTAAAATATGACAAAAAATCACTTGTTGAAGTTTATTGTATACGAGTATTTTGTTTTGTATTTTAGTGAAATCACTTCTTGAAAAATAGAGTTAAAACACTAAAATAAATTCAATTTCATTTATTCGCATGTAGTCTCTCTACACGAAGGAATTGGTGATACGGATATGTGGACAAAAACATGTCCAGGAGACAATACCGTTTTCGGTACCAATAAACAAACCTTCGTGTTAAAAACAACTAGAATAGGCTCATAACTCAGTTTGCCACCTTACGTATTTGAAATATTACCGCACGTGGACAAGCAACACCACTTCCCCACACGAACACCTAAACCAGACAAGGCAAGGCAATGGTGATTTTAAGACATGGGACAAATTAATTTAAAATCCTTTTTAATAGTTTTTTAACGCATTCAAATTAGATTTTTTCTTATAAAAATACAATTAACTTATAACATGTTGTTTATAGTTAGGGCATTAACGTTGTGGAAGTTTAAAGACATTGTAATTTATTTTTATCAAACACTGTTTATTCCACTTTTTTGTGACGGTATAACCCTACCGGTTTCAAGGTTTTCACCTCATATTCAGGGGAGCGCAAACATGTCTTGTTTGCGCTCCCCTGAAGATGAGGTGAAAGCCTTGAAACCGGTAGGGTTATACCGTCACAAAAAAGTGGAATAAACAGTGTTTGATAAAAATAAATTACAATAACTTATAACATACTTATATCAAAACCAAGCCCCTGATACAAAAAGTAGAGAGAAGAGACATTTCGCCTCTTTCAAATACATACACCTTCTGGGACATATCCTTCAATTTAATTGACGTTCGTTTTTTCTTTCAAATTTCACATACTTGGCGCATATTTAAAGCTGTCCGGGTTTAGGAGGAAAAGGATAGATCTGCATACATGATTGAGCTGAAACTTAAATCATAATCTGCCAAGATGATAATCCACAGCAATAATAATATTCAAGTACCAGCTTTGATGTATGGGTATGAAATGTAGAGATGGAAAAATACTGAAAGGAGGCGAATAAATTAATGCGCTCAGAAGAATACATGGGGTGACAATGCGTGATTGTATACGGAATGAAGTTATTAAGGATGATTCTTGATAAAAAAAAGTTTACTCTTAGATGATCTGGGTATGTGGAACTCGTGAATGAAGAAATACTATCAAACAATCATATAGTAGAAATGTAAATGAAATGCGTGGCAGAGGAAAGTGTGATTGGATCAAGTAAATAATATTTTGAAAGAAGGGAATGTCCAAATTGAGAAGTCGTAAGAGTTGAAAAAGAGATCTGTTGAGAAATGAAAATCTGACTCACTTCGCTCTGCCTACCCTTAAAGGAAAATGGGTTGATTCTATGTATGTTTGTATAAATTGATATTTTCCTATTAGTGGTCTTTTTATTTAAGCAAAAATTGTAAATAAATAAAAGAAAAAAGATTAATTGTTTAGATTTGGTTTTGTTTAAAAGAAATCTCCTAATATTTTCAGCTGTGACTTTTTTTTCCTGTTTTCATGAAATTAATTAGTTGATAAAAAAACTCATGAAAATATTAAAATATTACATTATATCTTTTTTTTTATTTTTTAAAAAAGATTTTTGCTCTGAGGTTATTTTGAATTTAACACCGAATTAATTACACGTTTGTCAAACATGTTTTGGTATGCTAAGTTAATTACTATTCAATATATTCAAATTTTATTCTCGTCATATTTCAACTTCGTAGTAAGCCTAATCCAATTATTTCAACGAAATCTGATTTAATTCAAAATCTGAGTTCTTACTTTTATAGTTTTGGAAAAAAATTAAATGTGTTATACAATATTTCAAGGTTCAAGTATTAACACATATATTTTTGATATTGATCGAAATTATCCGACATTGAACCAACAAAAATTTTAACAGTCAACATGTGCCGATATTAAATTGAATGATATAAGGCTCAATACAAACTGAGTGATCAGGGTACTTGACGTTAGTGCCACCGGAGATGACTTACATATGTAAGTCAATTTGTGATAAGCATATCCTGTTGCGTATATGGTAAGAAACTTCAGAACGTGGGACTCGTCTGCGTTTCATTCTTAATGGAGTCTCTCATAACTTACAATAGCTCTACGCCGTTTAGCTTTATCTACAGTTGTTTACTCCCAGTTATGCTAAACATTACCTACTAAAGCCAAATAACAGTGTCTCCAGTTGGACAAATTATAGCGTCTTCAAAATGTGTGTCTAAGATTTATTTTCAACCTACGAAAGAACGATCATATAACTTCATACGAGAGAAGGCATTGAACTGGTTGAATGTTAAAAATAGACACCAAATTTACATACTGTATCTATTGTATAATATCCTTAACTGTCCCACCACCCCCTCTTATCTCGCCGAAAACTTTCAGCGTCTTTCCAATCTTAGATAAGCACTACTCTCAAACAGAGATTGTCTATTGGCCTTTCCAGTTCACCGCTCCTCTTTTTTTACATCGTCCTTTACTGGCCATGCAGTGAGACTCTGGAATCAGTTACAAACTAATATAAGACTCGCTCCGACCTTGGCATGCTTTAAGAAGCGACTGAAAATTTACTTAATTTCTAGTCAGTAAAATAACGTGTTTCATTCCTGATTTTCCTTTTCCTTTTCTCTACACCATCCCTTCCTTTCCTTTTGATTGATGATATCTCACTTTATATAAAAAATAATGTTCAGGTGATTGTCCGTCTTTGCGGGGTTCGTGGGTATAACATATGCTCACGTATGTGTTTATGGATTTTGTAGGGATGGATAGTCATTTGAATGGTTTATGCGACTACGTAACTTGCTTCATTTTCGTTTTCACTTTTATCTTTTTGGTTGGAAGAGATTGCCGCCTGGAAATAAGCCCACCAGATTGTATTTGCAATAAAAGTGTTCAATAAATAAATAAAGAATAAACATTTATGGTTTTAAGCGTCTCATGTATTACGTCCTTATATATCTTACACTGACCACCGTACTTCCTTCTGCCCTCCACAAGTTCGCCAAAAAGGGCATTTCTTGAGAGTCTGTACTCAGACATGTGAGCTACGTTTCTAGAGCAACGCATACGTGCACGCATCACAAGAATTTTGATGCTTCAGCTGATTGCTATTCTCAAAACATCATCATTTGAGTATCTTAGATACCATTAAATTCGCATTATTTGTCTGAGGTGCATCTGCTGGCATTTTTTGAGTGGTCTTATATAGTATGTTGTCTGTAGAGAACACATTATGCAGATCCATGCATCAGAGGTGGCATGGTTACAGCTTTATAAACTGCCGTTGAGGTTTTCATTGCTAGATTACGATCCACAAACACTTGCCCATGAAGAGCCCAAAACGTCCGGGAAGGTGCGCTTAATATATTATGATCTCGTCACCTCTCTTTGCTTTGTCATTCACAATACTAGCCAAGTCATTTAAAATTATATGGAGAGTTCACAACGTTCTATTCACATAAAATTTGCATTCTACCTTTTAACTCATAAAGTGATACATGTTTATGGTTTTTACCTTTCGTTCAGTCAAAATTTCTTCTTTTTTTATCATTCCATTATTTCCCTAGCCTACCTATTCTCGCACACCATTCATAGCTTAAAACAAGACCGAATTTAGCAAGATAATATTATTGCAATAATACTACCTTGGCAATTATACTACCTTGCAAGTAAATTGCAATATGGCAATCTTTAACAATTAACCAAAACAAGTTTCAAATGTAAACCAGACCAGAACGCTTTTAAAACAAAATTTTGTTCCAACGAGAATCGAACCCACAACTTCAAAGTTGTAAAAAGGCGTCTTATTTACTAGACCAAGAAGCTTATCAATATCTCTAAGATTTGCGTTATAAATCGGTTTCATGAAAATAAAATATATAAAATTTGTATACTTTATTTTTTTTTTCTTTTTATATCACATAATTTCTAAAGAACTTTATTCCTTAAAATAAGGTCAAAATTTAAACATAATTATTCTGACTCGGCTTATTTTCCATGTCCGACCTTCGCATCAAGGGCCGGATTAAAATTACTTTTTAAATAAATTTGTGTTGAACATAAAAAGGGTGTAAACTTTGATTCTATACAAGAAAACTGACAAAAGACATGTTGCGATTTTTTTAAATATTCATATGAATATATTGAGACAAACTTTTATTTTGTCACAATGGTGTCGGTTGTTTCGGGCACTGAAATAAAAAAAGGATCATTTCTAGTTATTTTTTATTTAATGACTTGCCCTTTTTCCTATCTACCTCCCACTACATGGTGTCGGCTTTTTAATTTATCTTTCTACACAGTTGTCTATTGATGATAAAGCCCATCGCCACTTCCAATGCTCGAATGTCCTCCTCAACACCATTCATCTATATTTTCCTTCTTTCTCCCACCAACGTTCAATCCATGCAATGATCTAACAACTTCAGTAACTTATATCTAATATAAAAAATCTGATTTCAATAGAATCAGTAATACCGAATCTTATAAACACAAAAGCAAGAAAGTTTTATGGCATTAAAGTGTATATAAAAAATCTTATCGACTGTCAACTTATCTCCTTTGGTAAATCTAAACATATAGAATACAACTACCAAGAACCCACCATAGGGTATATGTGGTGACATTACTTATACAGGCAATCCCTAGTAGACGAATATAATTCACTACTTTTCATGTTCTCTGAGGTGGTTCAAAAATCTAATCCTGGTTCCGCACACCTCCTAATCACCCAGTATGAAACTGGACTTAAGGCCGTCTTTAAACCTTGTTTAACCTCCCACTTTGATACAGTTTTTTCTTACTTGCCATCTAATGCGCTAGACTAACCAAATGAGAGATGCAATTTGGCTACCCTTAACATCTGCTCTTCGAGCCGCGGAATGCAGGGATAGATGGAGGGAAGTTGTCGGAGGCTATCATGGGAGTCACGATGCTCAGTCATAAGTTACATGACAGGATGGATGGACACTCAAGAAAGAGTAACTGCTTGACAAATTAAGATTTTGGCACTCTCGCAATGTCTCTTGCCCATCAAAGTTGTCTTGTTATTATTGTTTCTATACCGGTTGTCATTACCTCATCAAGAACGCTTAAATTGTGGCGTCATACAATCAATATCACACTTTATTGTGTGCCAACTGCAAATTCCAAAGAAGAGGACTGCTGTTATTTTGTAGTTAAATGAATTGGTTAAAAACTGGTTGATTATTTTAACTAACGAAAGTTGTGGTTGACTGAAAATAATACAATAAATATTAAAAATATTATTCGTGTTACACTTTCATTGTATACAGTACGAGTAAAAACCGAATTGGAAAACACGAGGCAAACCAGCTTGGCCCCGGAGCTCAAGAAAATGTTCTTGTTTTACTAAAAAAACACAGAGAAAAAGAACTGGATAATATGCAGCAGGTCTAAAAGAACTGGATAATATGCAGCAGGTCTAAAAGAACTGGATAATATGCAGCAGGTCTAAAAGAACTGGATAATATGCAGCAGGTCTAAAAGAACTGGATAATATGCAGCAGGTCTAAAAGAACTGGATAATATGCAGCAGGTCTAAAAATTAAGTCCGAAATGATTTACGTTGAAGCAATTTTCTTAAGGAGTTTCACATTACTAAACACGAATAATTTTAAAATTATTATTCCAAAATCTGAGGTGAAGTAAGGCTGTTGACATGTTTTAGAAAAACCATGTTGTGTTAAATTTAAACTCATTATTTCTTTATTTCGCTTTAGATAAAGAAAAATAATATTTATTTATTTATACGAGTATTGACTATAGAGTTTTTGTTTATTAATTAATGGTAAAATTTATCACTTAATTTCTGTATCAAATTGAGCAACTTTCATTGCTTTGGAGTTTATAAACTCTTGTCACTAGAACCACAATTATAATATGTTCAGACAAGGCATGCTGTTTTACTTTGAAAAGCATAATGTTTTCCTTTTTTTTTAAGAGTTTAGAGCTTTTCGTACCGAGGATCTCTACTTCTAAATATTCCAAGTTTGTGTTGTACAGTACTTAAGCATTTACAACAATTTCGTGTATTTTGTAGATAAAAATCTCTTGTCACGGGAACCTATATTAAATATCAATTCAAATATGAAATTTGATTGAATGTTTGCTATCGTACGCCAGATTGCATTAAATTTTAAGTCCATCAAAAATTAAAGCACTAAGAGGTAACAAATAAAATGACATACCAAACAACGAACTAATTAATTGGGTTCAGTTTTAAGAGATCAAAATAAAAATGGAGATGGTATAAAATTGCTTCATCAAAATGCAAGTTTTCTTGTATAACAAAGTTGCGTCATCAAAGTGCAGGTTTTCTTCTATAACAAAGTTGCTTCGTCAAAATGCAGGTTTTATTCTACAATAAAGATTTCTACCTCGACTTATGTATAACAATTTGCGTTCTTACATATTTTCCGTGCACATTTGTGATGATGAAGTATGGACATTTACGTAAGCTATCACAAGAAACTTTTGAAATGTGGTGCTATAAAATAATGCGGTGTCTCGTGGGTTAACAAACTTCGACATATTGAAACGAATAAATCAAGAAAAATGTTATCCACAGTCAAAAAGAGAAAGACGCAACTTCTGGTTGAAGAAATTTCGGGAATCGTTGCACTGTGGTGCCATATCCTTGATCAGAGGTGCTGCTTTAAGATTCAAAATAGCTATGATGATCGTCAGCCTTCAAAAAGGGGAGGAAATTTTAAGATAAGGTTGACTTAGATGTGCTTTATTAGATAATAATGTTATGTTTATTTTATATTGAACGCTAAATTAAATCTAATTTTAAAACTATGTCAATGACTTGCTATTGTTTCTTAAAAAAGCAAGTACTTAAATAAATGTACAATAAATTAATTTATATTATTGTGAGTAAACAATTCGGCTTTTGTCTCATTTGTGACAATATTAATGCGTAGGTAGTCTATATTGACCATTTTCTACACAAATTACGTTATAGTCCAAATTTCTTCTATTGTACTTCTCAAACACGAAACAATCAACTCATTTCTATTGTTTATAAACTCTCAAGTAATTAGGTTTACACTTGTTTTACCTGCTTCATTGTAATTTCTTACGAAAACTGAAAACTATTCCAATTCATGAAACAACCCCCTTTTCAATCTCTTTTTCACATTCATCGTTAAATTTGTGTTTGATTTAATGTTTTTGTATTTATGTTGTTTTTACTATTTTGGTTGGTATTTTCTTCACCATCAAAAATGCAAATTCTCTCCCATTAACGAATAACTTTGTAAAACAATTATAGTTTGGTTGTAAGAGATTACCTCTTGGCCAAAAAAAAACAATATGTTAAAATATTGTAGGTAATATATACATGTAAAAAAGTTAATTAATAAATGTGATAAACCTTTTAAAAAGTGTTTACTTCTAAAATAAAACAAAATATACTTTAATTATTTTTGGAGAGAATTCCGTATTGAACATTTGAAAACATTTGTTTATTTATTATTATGTTTTTTTGTCACATCCTAAGAATGAAGGCTGAAACTCCATCGAAACATTGGTAATAATTTAAGCTTACTAACTCAAAATGGCAATAAGTCCGGAAAACAATTTGAACATTATAATGGTCTAGTATAATAAAATGCTTTTTCAAATTAATACCATGGCGATCTCAGGATATCTAGAATACATGGTCTGGAATAACAAATACATGATATTATATAGTTAGGTCAAAATCTATGAAACTTGCTTGAGGCCAATCATGACTTGCGTTTATAGTTTCCTCAGAACTAATGAAACGAAAACTTATTATTTGATTTGATATTTATATTGTAGAACTGCGTTTCAAAACGGAATTATTTATTTATAAGTTAACGGTACAATTTACATTATAACAAAAATAACAAAAAATATAAAAGAGCCAGCAGTGAATGCTTAACACAATAAGTTTGTCAGAATATACAAAATAACAAAAAATACAAAAAAGCCAGTAGTGAATCCTTAACACATTAAGTTTGTCAGAATAAACAAAAAAAATATACCCAAGTACGAGTGCATTAAAAACTTTTAGAATATAAAGCTATCAAATTGTAAAATCACATGTTACCAACACAATACGGGACCGTCGAAAGGTGCACAGCACACACTACGCAAAAATACAAACACAATTGACAAATAATTGAAATACGATTGAAAACCAAATTTATTGACACTTTAATGTGATAAAATTTAGTTTTTTTTTATGTGTTGTACAACTTTTCCACATTTAAGTGTGAAATCATTCTGCTTTAAACGAAAACCTTCAAAATTATTGCTGGTAAAACTATTCGAAATAAATTAAAATACTTTTGTATCTAAGAATATGTGAAATAGAAGACATTGTGAGATGGGGTAGAAACTGCAGAAAACACTGGCAAGGCTATGTATAAGAAAGGATGGATAGTTCAAGTGTTCCCTATATGACAATGTAACACTGGCAGTCATCCCTAAATACCTCAAAACGGATAAAAGGATAGACGGGAATCAACATCTTTAAAGAGAAAATCTTTATGATAACAGACCTTACTTTAGAGAAAAAGATGTAGATATTTTCTCAAAACCAAAGAATGTTTTTTTTTTAAGAATAGATATGACCGAAGTCATAAGAATCCTTATACCTTCGAATACTAAGCGGAAAATGATTGTGTCGTTCGAGGGGAGTAGCAGAGCGCGAGGTTCGAACCGACGACCTTCCGCACGGAAGTCCAGTGCGTTACCGCGCAGCCATGGACGTCTTTACACCTACATTATCATCATCATCATCAATGGCACTACAGCCCATTGTGGGCCCCGGCCTCCTCCAGCAGTCGTTGCCATTCCCCCCTATCCTGGGATGCACTCCTCCAGCCCCTGATGCCAATCACGTTTGCATCATTCTGCACCCCATCCATCCACCTAAGCTTTGGTCTGACACCTACATTATACTCGACCAAAATTCGAATGCACTATCATATATAGGAAAATATATAAATGGTTCATATATACGTGGACCTTCGTTAGTTAGTCTTCGTGTCAAATATATTTTCAAACACACAAGAATGGTGATAAATATTGTTAACATGTGTTTTTTTTTTTCATTTTCATCTTAAGCGTATTATTTTTAACTTATGCGTGTTTTTTTATTTCTAAGATGAATTCTAAATTCAATGCAGTAAGTTTCAATTTTGTACAAGTGCCTTTGAAGAGATTTTAATTGTTTAGTTCAAAAATAATTATAAACTGATTTAAACTTTTACACCCGAAAACCATTTAAATATTTTAATTATATCATTTTTTAATACAAAAATAAAGTTTTTCTAGAATAGTATTTGGCTATTCGTTAAAATATTTTTAACTTTGAAATCTATTTCGATATTTTCTCATTTTGGGATTTGGTAGCCATCGGTTCGTCTCGTGAAGCTGTTTAATGAACCTCTGTATTATGTTATACATCACACATTTTTAGACATACTTTGGCATTTTTGGGCATACTTTGGTAACTAAAAAATATTGATCAAGACATAATATTTGTTTCACTGTGCACATGTATTGAGTGTAACCTCAATACTAGTCTCGTAACTTTATTTTAAAATATTCATCCTTACTTTATTCTGTACCATTTTAAGTTTATTCAATTAAGTATCGTTTCTCAGAAAAGTAACACTTGAAAACTAATTGTCGATGTGGTGCGTTAATGTAGTTATTTACTAATTTGAACAGTGTAAGGTCGATTTAAACCATTCAAACAGTTAATAAAATAAAAATTCAGGTATGAGAGTGCGCATAAATACCAAAATTATTATGTAACAAAAATGATTAATATCAGAACATTTAAATGATCAACATATAATATCAATCAGAAAGAAACACCTGTGTATTATCAAATTTACATACAGGGTACGGCATAATAAGTCGTATCATTTGGTCAGGTATGAGTGTGCGCATAAATACCAAAACTCTTATGTAACAAAAATTATTAATATCAGAACATTTAAATAACCAACATATAATATCAATCAGAAAGAAACACCTGCGTATTATCAAATTAACATACAGGGTACAGCATAATAAGTCGTACCATTTGGTCAGCCCATAACTTTTAGAATTTAAATTATAATTTTTTATTTATATGTAAAAATAATTTTTATTTACAGGTAAAAATAATAATAATAAAACGACGAAGTTTATAGTGCCATACAGAACAAATTTTCATCAAGGGCACTCTACGAGTAAGTCAGGATTCGAACCCATTCAAAAATGTTGATAAGACCTCCCAAAAAGGATTATTTTGACGTGTTTTCTAAAGCTACACATGTAACCAATATGTCTAAACTACATGGCAGATCATTCCACCCCACAGGACCAGCAACGGATCGCCTTATTGAATTGATTTGGAACAACAAATTTATAACATGAAAAAAAAAATCGACTTCAAAGCTCTATTTCCCTCCAAAGAAACATTCCTCAGACACTGAATCAAAAGATAGAATGGAGACGTTCCATTAAGACACTTGAATACAAAGAGACGTTTGAAATCAACTCGTTCACGACACTTAAGTTAGTGTAGACGTTTTAGAAGAGGCACATATTTATGGCAACCGTATATTAGTCGAACAACTGCATTTAAAACTGACTGGAGTCTAAAAATGAGTGAATCAAGCAAACCAGAATATAGATAGTTTCAATTATTCAAACGCGACAAAATATATGAATAAATTAACATAAAGTATTTATGCCCCTTGCTGGAAGGCATTGACGTACAAATTCAAGTATCTAAAACTGAAGAAACCTGAAGAAATCATATTACCAATTTGTCTATCAAAGGATAGCTTAGTGTCAAGAAAGACTCCAAGAAAGATACTAATACCCATAACTGATAAAGCATCCCCATCCACAATCCATCTACGCGGTCAAGCTACCCAGAGAAATTCCGTTTTACTTGTACTTGGATTTAATTTAAATTTATTTCTTGGCATCCAGTTCGAATCTTTCAAAAAAACAGTACAAAATATCATGTTTCATATTGTTTTTCTTGGATCACAAAATTAAGATATAAGATAAGATTTTGTTTCTGTGTTATGCTGACGACAATTCTCTGTTATGCTGACGACGCTACACTCATAGCCGAAAATAAAAATGACTTACAGAGAATGCTCACAAAGTTCGATGAATCCTGCTCAAAGTACAATATGACTATATCCGTAGCAAAAACCAAGTGTAAGATATTCTCCAAAGACCCACTAGAGTGCAGAATCTCAGTACATGATGAGCCAATTGAACAAGCAACCCAGTTCAGATATCTTGGCAGTGAACTGCTCAGCTCTCATGACCTCCCCAGAGAAGTAAGGCCCCAGGTAGATAAAGCTGCAGTTGTGGCGGGCTGCCTGAGAGATGTCATATGGAGGAATAATGATATGAGAACGGATAGCAAGGAACGCATTTATAAGACCTGTGTGTGACCTATCCTCACATATGACATCGAAGCGAGGGCAGACACTGTCAGGACAAAAAGTATGCTAAGAATAACGGAAATGAGAACTCTACGCGCTATTGCTGGGAAGACTTTGCGTGATCGTGTAAGGAACACCACAATCCGAGAGGTCTGTGAGGTCCAAGATGTAGTCAGATGGGGACGGCAGCATCGACGATACTGGTACAGAGAGTGAATTCCATAATAATTCTATACATAGCTCTGCATAGGGTGCCGGATGGACGGCGTCCACCAGGGAGACCCCCGAAACGATGGAGAGATAGCTGGAGCTCAGCATCATAGGAGGACAATCCTGCAGTAACAGACTTTTGAGTCTATAGAAAGTTTAAGAAGATTTTGTGAAAAAATATATATTCTGGAAAGCTACACTATCTGTCTCGCAAAGGACAACCGAAAAATGCATGGTCTGTAATTCCATCATCCATACCACATTAGCAGCAGGGAATTTTCCACAATACTCATTCTGTAAAGGTGACTAGCCACTATGCAGTGGCCCGTCTACAAACGACACATAACTAACACTTGTATATTGTTCATTCTTATTATATTTAACCATGGTTCCAAAAGGATAGATCGTTCGGTTGATTTATATCTGAAGTCCTTCAGCTTCATCTCCTACCATTAGTCGAAATGCTTTAAGCGTAACAATTATTGATTTATTATTTCTGACGAATAGCAAGATGATTAAGGCTTATTGTTGTAGTGTTAAATGTTTCTGCGTTAATTTTTCATAATCTGCAAAGAAATTTTAAATTTAAAAAGTCAAAGTCAAACCAAATAGAGCAACCAATTTAAATTTAAAAAGTATATGCAAACCAAATAAGTTAACTTAATACGGTAAACTCTACATACCCACTATATATATTATCACGCTATTTTCCTATCGGGGTACGCAGATAATGTATATTTTCCGATATCAACACACATCCTTCGTCTCTTCTACATCTATAAATCTTTTCGTACAACTCGGACGATTTCTCTGAGTTTCCACGTGTGTTTCTTTCAAAATATCATTTACTTGATCCAACCATACATTCTTTGGTCTTGTTTTACTTCTTCTCTCTGGCTCCATCCCAACTCATTGTCTACAAAGACTGTTGGGGTCAGCTCTGCTCGTCCTCAGGTTGTATGCTCTTCTGTCCCGGACTACGTCCCCCAGGCCGTGCCTCTGCATCAGGTTATCTTTTTGCACCACCCATGAATTCTTTGGTCTTCCTCTGGTTGTTATTCGAGGAACATCCATGGAGATTACCTGGTTCACAATGTGATCGGGTGCTCTGCGTCCAACTTGCTGTTGATGTTTGTAACACAACCATCTTGCTGTTGATGTTTGTAACACCTAGGCTTCCACGAATGCGTGAGCTTTTTATTTTGTCTCTTAGGGACACACCTGCTGACCATCTTAGCGTGCGCATTTCAGCAGTTTCTAGTTGCCTAGAGTAAGAGTTATACATCGTCCAGCATTCGAAGCCATAGATGAGTGCGGGTCTGACAATCGTTTGGTATACTTTTCCTTTACACTCTACTGGCATTTTCGGATCACATAGAACTCCCGTTATTGATCTAAACTTCATCCATCCTACACTAATTCTATGTGTTACATCTGCTGCACATCCTCCATCGCTATGGATGAGTGACCCAAGATACTTAAAGTAGTCACAATTTGGTAATGTTTCTCCATCCATTCGAATTACGGGAGTGACAGCATTTGTGTTTTCAAATGTTAGGTACAGATACTCTGTTTTCTTTCTGCTCAGTTTCAATCCATTGTCCTCCAAGATTCTTCTCCACCTTTCCAGACTATTTTGCAGGTCTACATGTTTTTCACTTATTAATACGATATCGTCTGCAAATAGTAGGATCTTTAGAAGACTGTTCATTTCCTGGTAAGTTAAATAGTCTATGGCTAAGATGAACAGTGGCGGACTGAGTACCGATCCTTGATGTACCCCCTCCCCCCCCCTTTACAGGAAATTCTGGTAAAGTTCCCGAAGTGCACCTCACTTGTCTTGTTTTACCACGCATTTAATTCACATTTACACTATATACTTGTTTTGGTACACCTTTATATCTAAGATTAGAATTTCAAAACAGAATATTTCTAATTATTTTAAGAAATCCTCCCTTTATTGCATTTTTTATCTAGTATTGTAATTAAGTTTCAAATTTTTATCAAAAATATTTGTGATATCCTCATCCCCTAAAGTTGTTTAATGTATTAAGTGTTTTACGTAAACATACAAAATGATTGATTAAGGCTGTGCTTATTGCAGAGTTAACTTTTAACTTCTTATCTCACTTCGACCCTTAAAACCGTTAATAAGACGGATTTCGAGATAATAATCGGGTTTCCCTCCACAAGCGATCTTAAAGACTAGATGAGTGTCAGAGTTCATTTTTATGCCGACAAACGCGTCGGTGATAATTTAAGTCAAATGTAGCGTGTTAGATAGGAAGTTAAAGGCGTAAAATGTATAATTATTTTATATTTCGAAAAGTTATATGAGTCTATTAGTCCAACTTTTACTCTCTCTTTCATTTTGTACCTTTCGAAAAGTTAAATATATGAGTCTATTAGTCCAAATTTTACTCTATTTTCTATATTGTACCTTTCAATATACCCAACTTAGGGATTCGAGTATTTGAAAGAGCGTGGCCAGGAGCAATATGACTTTTGACTCCAGTAATCGAGTAATTGGGTTAAATAAGAGGGAAACGGAACTCGCAGTGCATCATTGCACGTGTAAGTTACGCTTCCACACGTGTAGAGACAGCAACACTCGCATATGTAGTCTGCGTGTGCGAGTATTGTCACCTTAAGAACTCGTTTATTAGACAAGGAACCTTTTTAAATATTTTTTATTACCATTGGGAATCACACTCGAAGCTCTCGAATGGAAGTCAAGCATCTTGTCGGCTAACGTTAATTACAGATAACATCGGTGACCGTAGTCTAACGGTTAAAATTTATGCTAAGCAAGCGAGCGCCTCTGGTTCGTTCCCAGTAGGATTAAATTCCGAACTAGTTTAACTATTTGTTCATTTAACACCCGAATTTATATTTTTCTCTAATGGCATAGATAACTAGATGGCATTCTTGATAGTGCCATTGTTGTCCATATATTTTGTTAATTTAAAACATGAAAGGAATCAAAAGCTTATGGTCGTTTAAACAGAAAGTAAAAAATTGGCCACTTTCGTGGTTAATTTTTGCTACCGGGGGGGTTGCGGTGTCAATTTCCGTTAGTGCTCATTTTTTCAAAGGTACTTTAATATATTTTTGGTTGATAAGAAAAGAGTTCCACTAAGCAATAAACCCATCAAGTTATATTGTAAACAATAAAGCATACAATACAATATCAATCACTTAAATTTAAAAAAAAAAACACATTTTTTTAAAACGAAATCCAAAATCATTTTTCAGGTAAATATAGAAATTTTAGTGATTCCAAAATATTTTTTATCCTTTAAGAACCGAAAAATTCAATTTCCTAAAAGAAGATATGACAAATGTCATTCAAACTGTCATTTTTACAGAGTCTGTTAAATTTAATTAAAACTGTCTCACCCATATCATTTTCTTATGCGTATCACAATTGTACAATCCAAAAGAAAAAAATCAAAAATCAAATATTTATGTGTACCTACCATATGTTATGTCGTATAAAAACATAAATTACAAAAAAACAATTCTATGGGGAAAAAAACATATATCGAAAATTCTATAAAAAAAATGTAAATTTTTTTAAATATACTGAGAAATATTTTGTAGTTGGCATTATAAAAATCATAAATATTTAGTTAAGAAGGTTAAGAAATTCCTTCTAGGAACTGAGATAAATAATGGATTTTGATCTGAGATAATGGAATAAAATTCAAGAGAATCGGTATTGTTGACAATTCACATTAAAAATAATAAGATCAATTCATATGAAATTTTTTAAATAAATCTAAAATCAGAGCTGAAAATACAAAGAGATATATTTTTTTTTAATATTCGGAAAATTGGTAATTGCACATCGTTGAACGAAAAATTGGTAATTGCACATCGTTGAACGAAAAATTGGTAATTGCACATCGTTGAACGAAAAGCACGTAAAATTGCAAATTAAATAGAACAATTAATATACAATATGCAGTATTCTGCATCCAATGGCAAAACTCTTGTTTTCCCCATAATATCATATATAAATTTACAATACACAGATATCCCTAGTTTTTTTAAATATCTCATAAAATGGGTAAAAAAATTAGGAAAAAATATTAAAATCCAAATTGACATTGACTGATTAAAACCTTTCCCTTCCTGTGCTAAAAAAATCCGCGCGTTCCGATGCTGTGTATTCAATACACATCAAAACACTTGTAAAAATGGGCGCTTTAAAATCGGAAAATTAAGAATATTCATAGTCAATCCCTTAAATTAATTAAATTTGAAGTCAAAAGTGATAATCATTTTTATTTAATTGCTGAAAACACGAAAAAAATATCGGCCGACGTTCACAAAACGGGGGAACAGACCACCTCAAATGGATGCCCGAGAGCTTCTGAAGCGAGATAAGCGAGCGAACCGAGATTCTATTTCTTGCGTTCCCATATACCGAAGTAGAGTGAGAGTGAGACATGAATAGCGTCGCTTCCTCACCCATAGTGGGGTTTTAGAATGAATATACACACTGGCACACGTTTGTCTTTATTGATGAATTTATTCCCGATTTTCACAAAATATCTCTGATATGGCCGATAAGTGCTAATTATTATTAATATTATTTTTTTCATACAATGCGTAAATGTATTACGGAGGAATACTTAAAATATGAACCCAGTATTTATTATATTTATAGAGCTATTAAAGTTTTTAAAAGCAATGTGTACGTCTTGCGAACTATGGGTATCCGTATAACATTTTTAAAAGGTGTACACTTGCGAACTATGGGTCTCCGTATAACGACTCAGGATGTAGTATAATAACGCGTACAGAGTCATATTTGGTCCCTCATATTCCTGCAGCGCATCTGCCATGTTCGCAGAAGGCCGAACGAATGGGCTCTTGGCCCATGAGTTATCGAATGACGAGTATAAGAGAAAGGATGACATGTGCCACCAACAAAGCAATCCAAGGTGCTTCCTTCCATCAAGTATCGATGCTAAGAGAAATATGGTATTTTCACTAGACTCTTCCTGCAAGACATTTAATGAATAGTGACTTTTGATTTATTCTAAATGTATCATACTTTTTATTTCTGACTTTTAATCAATTTCTATTTTTTATTTATAATTTTGTTAAATTAAAAAAAAATCTTTAGGATTTATATTTTATTTTAATATTTTATTAGTTTTTCTCAAATACGTACATATATTTTTTAAACACCACCTAAAAGACACGATCATGGATGTCAATAAAATTTATGAAACTAAAGCTGGTTGTCTGAAAGAAATTAATTTAAAACAATGCGTTAATGTTCCATAAATAAATAAAACCTTCACATGAATTATAGCCCACTACTCATATATCCCTCAGGGGAGTGAAATCAAATTTTAGACACAAGTTTTATAAATGTATATCTGAGTCACCCTCAGATCCTTTAATCTCTTGCCTTTGGCAGTCACCTCCGATCCTCATATGACAGTCACAAATCCTCTGGGATAATAACCCCTACATATTAATTTAAATTTCACTTTCACAATAATCCTCGAATGACATTTATTCAAATTTACCACATGTTAAAACAGCTCGTATGTAATGAATTTATGGAAAGAAATTAATTTCGTAGCGTGTTTGAATATTTTAATGATATGTCATGCTGGCTTATTTATGACAGTCAAACATGGATATTAATCAAAATATAAAATATTGAAACCATGTGTGCTATGTTAAATTGAGAACCTTAAAAATACGATATCACGCCTTGACAAACACCTCTGAGATAATTGAATATAACGAATCGTCGTCACGTTATGTAAATTTTATATAACGTACTTAACAGTCCCGCCTCTTCCTCATATCTAGCCGAAAATGTTAAACGTCTTTCCATTCACGAACTCGTTACGCTCCAATTGATATTGCCTTTTGTGTTTTTCAATTCACTGTTCTTCATTTTCATGTTATATTTTACTGTTCATGATATTAGACTCTAGAACCAATAACAAATGTAATATAAGACACACATCATCGTTGACGTGTTTCAAAAAGTGACTTTAAATATATTATATCTCCGTTCAATTACATGACGCGTTTTTCTAAGTTTTTGTTTCAATCTCCCTTCTCTTCTGAGCATCTATATGCGTAATGAATTTTTATTTGTTTTCTTTTTTGTTTTAGTTATAAAAGTACCAAAGTCAAAAAACTATAATTTAGAACCTTGGGATGGGTTCGGTTCCTAGTGGATTTATTTTCAAACTGGTTTCTCTAACAAAATATATTTCACCAGAATTGATGTTTTTTTTGTAACCTAAAGAAAGTTTCGAGATAGGATGTAAAAACAAGTTTCGCGGGGAATCAATATTAAGCTTTAAAGTATCACTTTCTTAAGTTTCGAGATGGGATGTAAAAATAAGTTTCGCGGGGAATCAATATTTAGCTTTAAAGTATCACTTTCTTAAGTTTCGAGATAGGATGTAAAAACAAGTTACGCGGGGAATCAATATTTAGCTTTAAAGTATCACTTTCTTAAGTTTCGAGATAGGATGTAAAAATAAGTTTCGCGGGGAATCAATATTTAGCTTTAAAGTATCACTTTCTTAAGTGTCGAGATAGGATGTAAAAACAAGTTACGTGGGGAATCAATATTTAGCTTTAAAGTATCACTTTCTTAAGTTTCGAGAAAGGATGTAAAAACAAGTTTCGCGGGGAATCAATATTTAGCTTTAAAGCATCACTTTCTTAATCGACCACATAAAAAACTTCAGTAGATTGTGTTCAGTGCAACACATCTATGCCCTAGTTGGCAATCCCGGGGTGTCTAGTTCAAGTTCTGATGATATCCAAAAAAATAAAAAAAGGGTCCCCATCTGGTGAAAAAATTCGTTTGGTAACAATACTCAAATGCGCCGAGTAGGTATATGATAATGTTGTCAACATGTGCAATGATGAACCGCATATTTCGTACCTATTCCAATGATTCTTGATGAATAATGTTGACTACAATATTGACTTCCGGGCACGCCTTTGAATACATATGTCAGAATCGTCTATTTTGATATTTCAAAAAAGAAGTGCAACACCTTACATAAGATAAAGCAATACGCGCACTAGCGATGTACTCTCATGGTTTAATTTTGCCGCCTTCGGAAGAGGCATATTACTTATGGCCAAAGTTATTCAAAATTTATTTACATAAATTTGTAAGTGCTCTAACAGTTAGAGCACGTTAGAGTCTAACTGATAGGCGTTATGTTCCATACACTGCTAACAATGTTGAATCTCTAACACTACGATTAATTCGTTTAGGTATTTGGGCGCATTATTTTTCAATTCACTAAATATTACTGATTGTAATTTATTTTTAACAAACACTGTTTATTCCACTTTTTTGAAAGAAAAAAAAAAAAAAAAAAAAAAAAAGTGGAATAAACAGTGTTTGTTAAAAATAAATTACAATGTCTTTAAACCTCCACAACGTTAATGCCTTAACTATAAACAACAAATATTACTGATTTCGCAACGTAAACTTGCATGAGGTCTGAGGAGCGCTTGGGGTATTTAATTCTACCTCTAGGTCAAATCCACCTGTTTGGTAAGATTTAATCAAGATAGGCCCTCACATCACGATCGTAGTAGGGAGGTGCAGCAGCTTGTTGGAAATAAAAATCCTTCTAATTCCTAAACTCCTCACGTATGGGTATAATGACAAAATCCTGCCACAAGTTCAAGTAAAATAGCACGCCGTTAAAGTGTGTTGAATTAATGGTGAGTGAATATTATTATTTATCTGATCAATTTTCTCGAAGCCACGTTAAAGTTTAATTTCTTAGGAGATTCTCGGAGTTTGGTTAAGGTGAAAACATATGACGGAGTACATGGACGTGTCTTAAACGAAACATATACACCAGAAAACAATATCATCATATTTATATATGTATTTAATCGTTTATAATTTCTCATAATCATTCATAAAATCAAAACAATTACCACAAACCTATCCTTTCCCGATTCCCAAAAAGATCCAAAAATTTCCAATAAATATCTTAACAGTCAGAACTTATCTGATGAAGGAATAAGGTGTCCTACCATCGGACCGAAACTCCGAACAAGCTATCCATCACTTGTATTAGGTCAACAGTAAATTCAAATGAAAAGGCCTTCAAGTTAAACATATACAAAACCCACTGAAAATTATTCCCAGAGACACCTGGATGAAAAAAAACAGACATGCTAAACATTGAAGCACGGTGGCATCCAAGGCGTGAATGTAAAGTAAAACAGCAAGAATTCATTTGTTTGGTGTCTTTCAGATCTTCTTCTACAACGCATGCTCAATGTTGAGCGTTGGGGAACTCTGCCATGTCTCAAACTCGGCAATTACACTAGACTGCGCCGGCAAGAACTGTTCTCAATCACATACTCAAGAACGGGTCTTCCAGCGGATATGCCTGTTGGAAGGGTCTTAATTCTTTTGAACGGGACTGCTTCGTATATTGACATATTTCATGTCACATTAACAAAAACAAAAGAAAATTTTCTTCTAAGATTGGGAGCTTTAAAAAGCACTCTTCAGTGTATTTAAGTGACTTTTAATAGGTGTATTTGTATGTATGTGTGTATATATGTATACACGAATAAACATTTTTTTAATGTTAACATTTTTTTTATTTTTCAATGTAATTGTGCTAAGCCTGTTTTGAGAAAATAAACAAATAAAAATACCCCCAGCTTCCAATTCTTTCGACAGCTTCCATTTTTTTAATAATAGAAACTTAAGTACGCCTTGAAGCACTTGTTGAAGGCATCTATCATGTTTTTTCCCTTCCCTCACATCGACCACGTTTTCACACCATACAGTGATATGGAGAATATTATAAACTTAAAAAGTTTGATTGATTCTTCTCAGTAATTACCAGTAAGTCCATTTTGTTGTCAGCTTTATAATAGCTGATTTTGATATTGAAATTAATCTTCGGATCTCTACTTTTCACACTCTCCATTCCTCGAATTTTGTTTCAGATCCCTCAGTTATCTTACCTTAAATCACTGAATGGAATCAAAATTATTCCGACGTGATAGTTGTAGTCATAAGGAACATAACCAAATGCTGATAATGATGATATTGGTGACTCCAAATTTGTGTATTCAAGTCTACTAACCTCAATATTTTCAGATTTCATTTTCCATTGAATTCGTAAATTCATATATTTTTATTAAAATATTTCTATATTTTTTTTTATTAAACAAGTAAATTATTGTACAACCATTTTTCAAGGCTATACCTATATACAAATTTATTACTTAACTAATCTTAATTATATGTTATAATTTATGAACTTATTTAATCTTATTTACCTACATATCTTTTTATTTTATTTATTCAATCTTTATATATGTGATCTTAGAAATAATTAACACCTACATACTACTTATAACTAGATAACAATTCTTACACTAATTATTTAGCAAAAACAAGTCCACACGTTCAGGCTACTTGTATTCCATCACATTCACTCAGACCTTGGTCGTCCCAGCTAATATTGAAGGTGGACTAGTCAGGCAACAGATAATATTTCTAAATACTCGTAGTACGAGTATGTCTATAATTGTTATTTTATGCGAATAATACATTTCAAGCTCATTTCTTCTCCTTGTTCTCGTCATTCTTTACTGTCAATTATGTTAGACTTTGAAACTGTCAATGGTTTTTGAATGTATATTCTCGAACTATAATTACCACATCTGTAATTTATTTTTCATTTATATTAATAATCTAATTTCATTAATTGTCTGAACTTTAACTAAGTTTTGAAAATGACATAATCAATTATTAATAACTTAATATATTTTTGACTATAAATTACTACAACAGGTGCAAATAAGTGTCCCAATTTGTTAGATTAACCGAAATCCGGTTTAGTTTCAAATATCCGGTTTATTTAACGGTCAAAATTCAGCCTAATATTAAACTGATATCTAATTCGAGTAAATCTACTTATCAATTCTGAAACTAGTTGTATTAAATACATATTTGAATATTGACAAGTTTTGTTCCCATTTATAAATTATATATATTTATTTAATGCAATATTCTATCAATTTCAACCGTTTGATGCCCAACATGGTATTTACCAATAGTGACATTATGCACAAACATATTTACAGAGCTTTAATTGATTTTTTTTAAAGCTGATTCAATGCAGACGACACGCTGAAAGAATTTTCCATGACACAGAGTATTTGTCACTGGGGGTGGTTTGGAACAAATGGTTTTTTTTTTAAACAAATGTAACAATATTTTTGTTTTAAACAATTTAAAAACATTCACCTTAGTATCAGACAAACATTTAATATAAAACATATTAAGAATAAACAAACCAGAATACAAGCTTATAAACCAAAATGCTAGACCATAAGTTTTGTTTACCCAATATCAACTTTTTAAAATTTGCGAAATTGCGAATTGTATTACACTCTCGTTGTAAACAGTACAACCTGGCAGACTAACTGCCATGTGGCAATTTCTTACAACCAACCAAAATTTGATTTTATTTATGAAGCCTTAAGTGAAAATCAGACTAGATCGTTTTTTTTTTAATCTAGATTCCCGCTGGATTTGAACTCGCAACCTCCGGGTTGTTATCGGAAGATCTACAAAGGTTTCTTTTAAGTGCGTTTTCCGTTGAGAGTTTTCTGCGTTTTTTTTTTGTGTTCTGTTGTATTACACTTCCATGCATACGGCAATCTCTTCCGGCCAATCAGTAAGATGTAAATGAAGCCTTTAGTGAAAACCAAACTAGAATCATTTTTCAAGAAAATCTGGGTTCCAGCGGATTATAGCCCACAACCACCGGGTTGATAGACAGAAGTTTTACCAACTAGGCAATGGAGATCGTCATATTATACACGTGGAATCAAATCCTTATTTAAATTTTTAAAATGTACACACACGTCACAAACTTAAAGAAAATAATGCATTTAGAACCTTTGCATAGAGTGTGGAAACACGTATGACGGTGATACACATACCTATAATAAGTGAAATTCAACAGTAATCTAGTTATATTCTATAATATTATTATAAATTACCATATAGTAATATTTTCCTATCAAACAGAAAGATTTTTAAGGTATATCAAGGGAAAACCAAACTAGAACCCGTTTTAAAAAAATCAGTGCCAATGAGAAAACAACCTTTAACCTCAAAACTGAAAGACAGGGTTCTAATATCATCTTACATGGAGTCCCATAAAGTTAAAACCGAAACCTTTAATTAATTAAATCAAATTCTTAATTTCTATTATCTGACGTCATCCATTCATCCCTTGTTACAGAGAAAAATAATTATTTCGAAACAATCGTTTAACAAATTTAACAAAATGAAACTAAATCAAAGAAAAAGTGGAAAAAAAAAGATAAAGGATAACTTTGAAACTTTGAAATACATTCAAAAAAATTTAAAATTCCAAGAAAGAAAAAAATATTAATAGCATTTTCGAAATTTCCAACGAAATAATGTCTTAATTACATCTTTTGTTCGTTACCGAGACTAAAACTAATTAAATTCCATTTTATTCTTTGTGGAAGCGCCACATCACTTTCGTTCGCTCGCTCGTTCATTCTTCGTTCGTAAGAAAATTCATTAATGTTATATCGTTCACTGTATTATATTTAACTGAAATTTCCCATCAGTCATTAAAATGGGTTTAACACTATTCAGCCGACATACAATATGTATAAACGAATAAAGGTTACATACATTAAAATATACATGTATAATATATAAGCGTACAAATGGTGTTTATTTTATTTTTACCCTTATTTTTTTCAATAAATTATTCGTATTAGAATATTTATTTAACAAATTACAACTCAATGTAGCATATCAAAGGCAGAAATAACTTTATTTATTTCAAATAGTAAAATATTCCAAGAAAAAAAATAAACTACATCTAAAATAAATAAGAAGATAAAATTATTATCTCAATTATTTTAAAGAAAACTGAGGGTGCAAGAAAGTACACACGTCCAAACTCACACAAAAATGGAATAATTCAATATTGTTAATAGTTAACAACGTGATACGGAACCATCTAAAGGCGTACAGACCGCACCGTACCAAACTGGATGTCGCTCTTGACATTCATGAGAAACGCAAAATACACACGAACACAGTTATATTCTACCATCAACCATACTCTTATGTAACTTCCTATCTAGTGTAATTGATACTAGAATATATGAATATCTGTTTATAATGAATGCAACATTAGTTAGTAACGAAGGACAAACTGCCTAGAGCTACTTTGAATACATAGAAAACTTTGAATACATAGAAACTATTCTTTAGTATTATTAAGCGGCGCAGCCAATCGGTCTGAGATGTGCCAAAGTTAGAGTGAATAGAGACCCCTCCTCAAAAATTACTGATTAAATTATCATCGCAGTACGCAACACAAAATATGATCTTTGTCACCGCAAAAATTACAACAGGAAGGAAATCCAATGAAGCGTAACAGTATGATATTAAAGGTCGTAGTCAGATAAAAATTAGGTAGCCTTACAGTTATTAGACACCCACACCAGACTTCTAAAGAAAATATCATTAGTGAGCAAACAGAAAACAGAAGAAATCAAGGTGGGCAACGCAAGAGATATAAGGGTGTACAGCATGACACGCTCAAAAATATAAATGGACTACACAACTGAGGCAAACAGCTGCAGAGTGAACTGAAAGGCGTAGAACTGTTGCTGATTATCAGTGACAAAATTAAGAAAAGGAACCCAGAGAAGCTGCAAGCATGAACGAAAATTGACTTTATATTCATCTCCGGTGACACCACCGACAAGTACCCTGATCTCCCACTTTGTACTGTGTCTTTCTGTTATACTCGTCAAGGGTAATAAGCATTAGATCCAGGTATAAGAATTGCTCCTCTGAGAGAATAGTTTTAAATTTCAAGACATCCTGTATGTCTTCCATATAAATTAATTAAATTAATTCAAAGCAACAATGTAATATCGCGCTTTGTGTGTTTACATGTCAAGCCATGATGGGACTCAAGTGTAAGAATACTATAGAACGAGGCACACTGGGAAAGCTGCCAAATCTTCACAGGGATTCACACATTTTCCATATGCATCAACAGTCGCATACTTATCTACTCAAACATATCATCACACATTTGATACAAGATTGTCTCTAGTCAAGAAAAGAGTTTTGTGATTATTGATTAATTTATTCCAAGGACAATTTTATAAAGCGCCGTTAAGTAAGCGAATTCCACAAGGACGCTCCAACTTGGGATTCGAACCCTCTTTTAAACAAATCACGGCTAAAAGGTATAATATCGCCCAAGCAAATCATGTATAACACTTTCTTTGCGTACAGCACGTAAGGAAAGATGTTTATGAGGGCTTAAATGAAAACCTTTCTTATTTTAAGAACACGGAGTTCCAGCAGGAATCGAACCCCCAACCCTTAGTTCAGAAGATAGACATTTTACTAACAAGGCCACGGAGGTATTCAATCGACTTTAATAGTATGATTTAAAAATGTAAATATGACCAAAGTCATATGTATCCTTATGCAAAAAGGCCTTTATCAGTGGAGGGGAGCAACATAGTCCAGGGTTTGAAGGAATGCGTTGCCGCGGGGACATGCTCCTCAATCTTAACATATTTTTATTATTTTTATTTAATACTTTTATACAAATACAGTCAGGCGGGCTTATTGCCAGGCGGCAATCTCTATCAACCAACCAGACAAAAGAAAATAAAGCAAGTTACGTGGTCGCACAAATCATTCAAATGACTATCCATCCCCACGAAATTCATAAACACATACGTGAGCATATGCCCACGAACCTCACAAAGACGGACAATCACCCGAACATTATTTTTCATATAAAGTGAGATATCATCAATCAAAAGAAAAGGAAGGGATGGTGGAGGGGAAAGGAAAAGAAAAATCAGGAATGAAACGCGTTATTAACATATTAAGGTTTAATGGAAATGCTTTACACTTATTCTTTCAGATCAAATAAGTCGAATCCCAAAAGAGGTGGGAATGAAAGGCCTTAATAATAGAAGAGAAGGCGTAATATATTATCTCCGCCTATCTTTAACATATATGGACGACGTAATAGTATGTATGTACATAATGCCACATTCCGTACTGTATTGTATTACACTTTCGTTGTATATAGTACGACCTCCGTGGCCTAGTTGGTAAGACGCTTGTCTCCCAGCTCGGAGGTTGCGGGTTCGATCCCCGCTGGATCTCAGATTTTTTTCAAAATGATTTTTAGTCTGGTTTTTACTTAAGGCCTCTTTGACACCTTTCTCGTTGGTTAAAGATATTGTCACGTAGCAATAAGCTCGCAAGGTTCACTATAAAGAACGAATGTTTAATTTAATAATGTAATGTGGTAGGCTTTTTGTTATGTAGCAAACTTTTTCAGCCAACCAGAAAGTTGTTAAAGAGGCCTTAAGCAAAAACCACTCTAGAGACCCTTTAAAAATGTCTGGATTTTAACGGGACTCGAACCCGTAATTTCTGGGTTGGGAGACAAACTTCTTACCAACAATATTTTATTTCGTTTTCCTTCATATTCAGTTTTGCAATTCTAAGCGTATTAATTATTGTGGAATGATCAAAAAAATCATTTGTACTCTTGAAAAATCTTATTTTTTTATTTCCATCAACGATATCATAAATGCGTTTTTTGAAAAAAATATTGTCATAAATGCGTTTATTGATTTATTACTTAACTTATCTAACCCTTTATTGTTAAAACAACCGAATGGGATTATTACCAGGCTGCTATCTCTCCAGTAATTTCAACTAGATGAAATTAAATAAAGAAAGTTACATGGTCGAAAAAAAGTCAAATAATTATTCACGTGTACAAAATTCATGAATTATATACATATTAAAAGTAAAAGTGAGATATCAATAATCAAAGGAAAAAGAAAGAAAGATGGAGAGGAAAGAAAAATTAAGAATGAAACAGGTTATATTACCGACTTGAAATAAATTATTTTTTCAATTGATTTTTAAAACATACCAATGATCGAGCGAGTTTAACATTAATTTGTAACTAGTTCCAGAGTCACGGTAAACTATGACGTAAAAAAGAGCGGTGAACTGGGAAAGTAAATAAACAATATTTGAGCGTTACGCAAGCACATGATCGGAAGACGTTAAATGTTTTCAGCAAAATAAGAGCGGGTTACGGGACAGTTAAGGATATCATAGAAAACGGACAATATTTGAATTTGTTGCGTTGTAAGCATTAGGCATATTTTTTCTCTTTTCATTCCAAGGCTGATTCTTTTTTAATATTTTACCCATCTAATATTTTAAAAATATTCTCTTTTTAATCTTTCTCATGATATTTCCAAGTCCGGGCTTTGTGGTCCCATTTAAATATTCATCTCCCGAGAACGATATTGTGTTTCTTTCCTTGGTAGAGGAGAAATGCTGACGCCGTTACAATATGACGTCTAACAGCGTTCAGCAATGTAAAACGAAAGAATCGACCTGGATTTTTTATGAAATCTTTTTGTATAAGTACTAGAAAGAAATCCAAATATATCTTGAGTAAAAAGCACATTAGTAATAATCAAAAAGTCTAGTTGTTCGATTTTAATAGAAAATGTAAAAAAAGCTTTTTTTGGGTTTTTGAAAATATCATTGAGAGCAATACATTAAACATGAATGCATGTTTGCTAAAGGACACTGTATTTTCATCTTAATGTTTATCTTTAATTATCTGATTCAATTTAAGTCATAGACTCCTGCCAACATACATTATAAAAATAAATATTAATTATTTATATTAATTTTCCAAGTTTTGTAAATACATGAAATTATACACAGGAATGCACAAAGGATTGTAAATACATGAAATTATACACAGGAATGCACAAAAGATGGCGCATTACATGAATATGTTTATTTTTTTTTAAAAACACATTGTGCAATTTATTCGGTAGGTTTATTTTGAAAGTGTCATCTCTTTCAACCAACTAGAATATTATTGAACAATCTTGTTTCTAGTGATAGGTGAGAGCTTTATACAAATAAAATTTAAGGGCTCGGCCACACAGATAGGAGCCTCGCTTGGTGCTTAGAGCTACGCTGCGAGCTAGGTGATATGTCCTAGTAAACCAACACACTGAACGCTTCGCGACACGCTACGTGACTATTATAGTCACCAGTAGCGTAGCTCTAAGCACCAAGCGAGGCTCCTACCTGTGTGGCCGAGGCCTTAGGGTTTAAGACGGAGTAAGTTATGAGAAAAAATATTGTTTAACAAAAAGTTTAAGGTACTGATAATCATAATAAAATTACAATTTATACAGCGCTGTTTAGAGAGTGAAATCTTCTCAATAGCGCTCCAATGCGGGGATGCACTATTATTGACAGATTAAAAATATTACAAAATAAATATATTTAAGAAGGTAGATGCTATGGTCATTGTATTAGGTACCTCCCGCATCAGCATATAATAAAAAAACATATTTGGTAAGGAAACCGCAGAAACTTTACCACGGGAAGACGAACTACAAAGAAATCTTGATAGATATTTTGATATGTCATAGTCACATATTCGGCTTTAGATGTCGTGAAGTGTGTGTGTATAGTATTCCTATGTAATCATAAATTTAGATAAATTTACACGCCACCCTCTCATTAAGGTAAAATGTCAATAAGAAGAAATGTTTTTCAGTCTAAACTCAAAAGTTTGTCCTAAAATAATCTTAAACTTGTTGCTAGCAAAAAACAAAGCAATAACCAAAATTACATATAATATAAATTACTAAAAGTTTCGCATGATTCATATGAGAAACATGGAAAATAAGATAATTTCAAAAAGTATACCCTTTTATTATATTTTTCAGGTTCCTTGTCTTTACACAAGTATCACACCAGTATAAATAAAAGAAAGCCAACTAGGGCTATCACATATGAATTAAAGATTTAATTAATTTATAGTACGTTTGCATATTTTTAGTATTATTTTCTGAGATTAATATTTTCTTTCTTTTTGCATGTTAGGACTTTTGATTACCTGAACCTTGACCGGTCCTAAGTTTTTATTTTATGTATAGTAAGTAGGTAGTACTCATGAACGTACTGCTTAAAATTTTTTTTTGTTTATGGTTCATGTAAATGTTTATAATTTTTAAGACAAGTTACATTTAAATTAATGGGCACTCAAAATTATAATTTAAATATTACTGTTGTAACCTTTTTAAATAGTCGATAAAATACTGTACATTGCTAAAAAATAAAATAAATCTTCCGTATGATTTTCGTATGCTGAAAATCTAGAGTGTGTCACTTTTATTAAATAACTACGTTTGATTGTTATTTATTTCATGGTTTATTATTAAAAAAAAACCGGCTCACGGGCCACACAAAACACACTGGCGGGCTGTGGGTTGGACATGCCTAGTTTACATGCAAGGAGAAAACGTGTCAACCAGATTTCCCTGAAATAGAATGACAGTAATATTTAATATTATATATCCATGCGCATGCGCTATGGAAGAGTCTTAATAATAATAGTTAGTTCTTCCTTGAAATAACTGCCACAGAAAACTAGCAAAGTTGAAGAAAAAAACTCCTAAAATGAGTTGTCTTCAAAAGCTTATCAAATAATTTTAATATCACTCCTTACTTAATGCAGATTTTTAATTTATATACAAAAACACAAAAAGACTTTACACCCCTTTCCCTTTGCAAGGGTTGAAGCTCCCGAGACAGGCGGTATTTTGTCATTCATGAAATTATCAAACTTCCAAGTTTCGTACATTTAAAACTTTACAATAGATTTTATTAAAACCGCTTAATCATTTTCAGCGCTTATATACAGGTTGTTTTATTGCCAAAGGTATTTTTTCTGAAAAAAATGTTAATTAAATGGCAAATCAAAACTAATACTCGTATCTATTTAGATATAATGGATTATGTGAGCCCAAAAAACGTTTAAAATGAGGGACTGTGAGAACCAATGTTTTAAATTGAAATTTCAAAAAAAAACCTTATATTTTAGTCATTTTATTTAAGTTCAAGGCTAATACGGATTTCTTTTCAAATCACTTCGTTATTAATAAATATTGATGAAAAATATTAACAGTGGTTTTGGAATTGTTTATTTATTTCCAATATATCATATGCCTGTGAGGCTTCGTTAAAATAAAACAAGAACATTCCTAGCAAAATAATTAAAATTTGTACAATTGTAAACAAACTGGTAAACAATTTTTTTAAGCTGATCTAAAACCGTATTAATTAATAATTGTAAGAAAGTTATATTTAAAACATCAAAGAAATATTTTCACAAAACTTTAACCAAATTTTAGAAAGATTTCTACTTTAATCGAGCCTTAATATTAAGAACCACTGGAGTAGGTTTAGAGCTCACGATTTGTCGTCATACGTGTTGAAAATTATAACGCATGTTAAGAATCAACAATAATCACACACGTTAACGCAGTGTGAATATTATAACCAGATGAACTATTTGACCACGCTGTGAAACTTTCTTTTGGTAACATCGGAAATCGAACCCAAGCCCTCCGGGCAAAAGTCAAGCGTTTCACAAACAAGACCACGGAGAATACCGAGTTCAATGTTATTTTATTTTATTGGTCAACTGACCTTTTTTAAAAACAATATTAAAAAAACCAACAGCCAACTGAATTTAACAATAACTCTAAATTTATTTATTTAACAATTAATTGTATATACAATCTGGAGGATTTATTGCCAGGTGGCAATCTCTTTCAACCAAACAGACAAAAATAAATAAAGCAAGTTACATGGTCGCTAAAAATCTTTAAAAGATTATTCATATTTACATATGAAATTTATGGACATAAACATATTAAAGTAAAAGTAAGGCATTATCAATCAAAGGAAAATGAAAGGATGGTGTAGAGAAAAGAAAAATCAGGAATGAAACATGTTATATTACTGACTAAAAATCAGTGTTTTACAAAAAAAAATGTTAAAAGTGAACCTACTCGTAATACAATAAATAATAAAGTAAATTTATAAAACTTAATCAAGTCATCCTGGTAAGAATACCTTATTCCCTTTACTCTTGTCATTATTCAAAGTCCATATAATGTTCACGTTGACTACACAATATGTACATCTTATTACGTAAGAGTTGTATAAATAATTTGTTGCAGCCACTTGACAAGGGAAAAAAATAACGCGTGGAAGTATAAGGAACATGAAACCGTGCTTTTGAAATAGTTCCGGACTTTTGAAATATGAGTTGACAATCTGATGAGACCCTTATCTCAAAATCTCATTTAGAACACCCTCTATCGGTAATACAAGTAGCTGTATATGGTATAAAGACCTCTAACGACTGAAGAAATTGATGGGAAAGTTATTCATGAATTCAGGAAACTTCATAATGATTTCAGTTTGAGTTTCAGCCCATGAATCTTCAATATCGTGACCAGGCGGCTCAGTCTTCTTTTTTTCTCCCATTTCAGGAGAATCTTTTGTCGTGAAATAATAATTTACATGTCAAACTTTTTGTTTGGATTTATAAGGTAGAAAAAATAATCATTTTGGTTGGTATAACGATTTCAAATTTGTTGGAGACAAGTTTAAAATTTCTGCGTCATTTACGATATATAAAATTACTTTTGGTTTACGTGAAATATTAAAAGAAATAATTGATGAGTTATATAAAATCAAAATGAGAGAAATTAATGAAAATAACAAATGATCGTCTCAGCTAAATTAAGCATTTATATGCATTACATGATCGCACTTTTTAGCTTACATCACAACTTAATACGGTGCATAAACAAATTGACTTGCAATACTCATTTTGTGGTAGTATTTTACCCCGTTTTCAGTTTCTTTTAAATTAACGGATGATTTATGTGATTGTTTGTTTGTTCATGCTGAATTATTTTATGTTATTTGAATTTTTTTTTCAAAACTCACCTATTTTAACGACCTTCGTGACCAGGAGTTTCAAGTTCGAAAGAAAAAAAGATCCAATGTATAAATACATCTTTTAGTTACGATTCTTATAAGTGCTACATCTGTGCTAGTGCTGGTGCTTCTTTACAAACAAAGGCAGAATTGTCAATGAGTGTGCGAGTTCTGTGGTTACTCTAGGGGTCCTAAGCCTGAAGGCTCGATGGCTTGGACTGAAGACAATTTTGTCTTCCAGCCCCGCTGTTTAATTTGTCTGAATCACTAATTCGGATGTGTTGAAGAGTATCATACGAATATAGACTTCTGTACTTTGCTATGTAAAAGAATTGATTAGTTTCCTTTCTAGCATATCTTTCAATAAAATGCATCAAGTAGCAGACATCATGGACACAAAGTCAAAATCAGTGATACTGCGTTTATCTCGCATCATCTTATTATCAGGTGTTTTTTTTTTGGTGTGAGACAAACGCTGCTTATTTTTCTTTCCATTCTGTCCTGCAATGTTCCTCTAATCTGATTATATTTTGCGTCTACTCACATATTTATATTCAGCTCTTTTTCCCCTCATAAAAATCTCCTTACAGTTCTGTTTCAGATTCGCTGCTACCTGCACCAAATTATTATTCGTTAAGTTTGTATTGTTTTACATATTCGTCACATACATTACACCCAGCGGGTGTGTGGCAATCTCCTCCAATATATTAACCAAGTCTTAAGTGAAAAGTTAAATGGATTTATTTTTCAAAAATCTCAGTGGCAACGGAAATCGAACTCGCAACCCCCAGATTGAAGAACATACGTGTTATCATCCAGGATACGGAGTTCGTCGTGAAATTTTTATCTCTGATTTACTGATTAACGGTTCTCCAGTAAGATACTTAACTTCCTTTTTCGATGTGTTATCCTTATATGATATATTCTATTAAAACAATATGACTTAGTTCACAATATTATAAATAAACAAGTTAATTTCAGTAATCGTCCTCTCCTTGACCGGTTTTCTATTCAAATACCACTTGTATGACTCCACTTTCGCACTTCTTCCTCTAACTGACAATTAATCTTTCTCTTTTTTTACCAATAAGCACTAAAAAATATTTCTATTGTCTTAGAAAAAACATTTGTTTCACTAGGTGTCAGATTTATATTTTTTTTATAAAATAAATAAAATGGTTATTTTTTATTTTGTATTATATTTATCAATTAAATTTTATTTACCACCAGTTCATCTTCATCTTGTGAGGAAGACAGAGGTTTTCGAAACCAGTAGCGAACTCAAATAAAACAGTGGAGAATCTATATAAATAAAAATGTAAATGTTCGTATAGTCGTTCCTACTAATCTCCGAAAGTTCTCTACCGATCTTCGTCTTCCCTAAACATTTAATTAGTTTCTTTTATGTTTCGTAATTTTATATATTGCCTGAAATACTCTACTTTGTGGCGACATGTAAAGACGTTGAAATTAACTACAAATATGCGTGTCCAGCTGCAAAACGATCGATCAGCTGAGATATTCTCACATCAATTGCTGGAAATTGGAAACAGAAAGGTGCCGGTTGATATGACCTCAGGACGAAATTCATTGTCTCATAACATCTGCAAATTAGTGATGTCAAAAGAAGAATTGGTTGAAAAAGTATTTCCCAATATTTAAATCAATTATAATAATCACGATTGGCTGAGTGAACGAGCTATTCTTGCCGCCAAGAACAAAGACGTCTACGAACTTAACAATATTATTCAGTTCCATTTTAAATGTTTTGCAATTTTATATGTTTTTGTTTTAATTTTATTTCTTCTTTTTCAGTGCAATCGATCTTTCATTTGAATTCAAATCATATCGTGAATTGACCTCTTGGAGTGACGCGATCACTCGCGAGCACGGCGATAAACGCGACAGACTGAGAGTGGCTGGAAGACATCAAAAATATTGTATACCCACAAGCATTGTGAAATTAAACATAATTGAAACGTGTGTTTTCTCTTTTCTTTCTTTTCCATTTAACCAGACTGAGCCACAACAACGCGTGGCCGGGTACAGCTAGTACAAAATAAAAATAATAGTGTTTTATTTACTTTGTTACAAAAATATATTTGAAACATTTAATGAAGTTTCTCATCACTCGATAAAAAGAAAGAGATCTTCAAAATCAGAATTGATCTCAAAAAACTTAAGAAAGAAAAAGTGATAAACTTATTTTGTCAAAAAAATCGGTCATCGGGTCATATAACTTATCTCTCTCAAGAGCTTTACAGTGACATAAATCAAGACAAAAACATAATGGTCACAGTTAAGAGAATTAACAATCTTAAATTGTGTGTAAATTAAACCCAAATTCAGGCCATGGTTTTTGTTACATGTTGATCACACACCCTTTGTGTGCTGAAATAATGGTCCCAATACAAAAACATCTTCAGAGCAAAGAATATCAAATTTTGAAAGACTTCTTAGTTATTATTTGTGAGTGGACAAAAATGTGCAAAAATCCGTACTCTATTCCTATTCAACGAGAGAGAAAGCACTTGAGTGTGAATAATTTATGTTAAATTTATTTCTTGTATCAGCTTTTCTTACAAAAATGCGTTTAGTATCTATTGGGGAATATTGATGAAATGAATACATTTAATACTGATATCAACATATTGAAGGCAAATTTGTTTGATATTTTTTTCTATTAAAAATCAGTGCTTTATTTCTATTCAACGAGAGAGAAAGCACTTGAATATGAATAATTTATGTTAAATTTATTTCATGTATCAGCTTTTTTTACAAAAATGCATTTAGTATCGATCGGGGAATATTGATGAAATGAATAGATTTAATACTAATATCAACATATTTAAGGCAAATATGTTAGATATTTTTTTCTTCCCCGCATGTAGGATATTCCTACTGTATATTTTAATCGATAGCAAAATAAATTTGTTCGTTTTACTTACTTGTTAACTAATGTACAAAATTAAATTTATTTATTGAATTTATTTAGTTGACAAGTACCAATAATAAGTATACGTACGAGAAATATAAGAAGAAAAACAAGGAAGGTAAAGCAGATATTCTAAAATTATATAGATCATGGTTTTTGGTCGGTCATTTGTCGTGTACCCAGTAAACAAAGTATCTCTTGTATCTTATTGAAGACATACCAAGTTCCAAAAAAGTTATTGGTTTGATCACATAAGAGCGTGTATAGACAGATATCACGCCCATTGCATGGTCAGGTGATGTTACAGTTCAAATTTAAAACTTTAACTATTATATTAAAGAGATCCGATAAAAGACGTGTTGTTTCGTTGTATTTTGAAATGTTAAAAATTGAATATCACGCGCTTATCAAGTTTATTTCAAAAAATGGAAAAAATTGGGTAGAAATTAAACGACATCAGCATAACCGTGCAATATTAAATTTTTAACATTTCAGAAATAACACATTTTCACCCGGCTCTTGTTTACATACAACTGAGGGTTAAGGTGTCGAAGTTTAACTGTAACATTACCTGACCATGCAAAGGACGACTTCCGTGGCCTGGTGGTAAGACACTTGTCTGCCGATCCGGAGGTTGCGGGTTCGATCCCCGCTGGAACCCAGATTTTTTTAATAGGATTCCAGTCTGGTTAACACTTAGGGCCTATAAAAACAGCTTTCTGGTTGGTTGGAAAAGATTGCCACATGGCAATAAACTCGCCAGGTTAAAAAAAAAGGACGTGGTATCTGCCCATAATATACGCTCTTACTTGTCCTGACAGGAAATATACTTAAGTTACATCAGAACATTTTGATGTCAGAGCAACTTAAATGATATCTTCAAAGTTTAACAAGTTTCTGTATTTTATTTTAAAGTTCACTTTTACCATATAATCTGGTATCTGACAATACACGCTCCAACTTTTGGAACGAAGTGATATTTACATGAAAAAAATTATTGATGCTTTTAACCGATTTTGACAATTATAGACATTAAATTGCTTTGTCATAAATTATAATTAACTTGGTAAGTTGTTATACCTAATTACGAGAATGTACGAGGCATATCCAGAAAGTAAGTGTACTGAATTTTTGTAGGTTACAATTTTTTTTATTTAAACAAAAAAATTACGTGGTTACCGTAGTACATATGTAAGCTATTTTTCGACATAGTTGCCATTCCTCTCAATGCAGGTGGTGAAGCGGGGTATCAACTTTTTGATGCCTTCCTCGAAGTAGTTTCCCGCCAACCCCTCCGTCCACTTCTCCACCTCCTCCTTTACCTCCTCGTCCGTTGAAAACCTTTTTCCACCCATGTGCAGCTTCAGGGAGGTAAAGAGATAGTAATCTGAAGGTGCTAGGTCAGGAGAATGCGCGGGATGGTTCAGGACATCCCATTTAAACGAGGCGAGCAGTTCCTTCGTGGCGTTGGCCGTGTGTGGTCTGGCATTGTCGTGCAGCAGGCAGGCTCCCTTTGTCAGCATGCCTCTCCTCTTGTTCTGAATCGCCCTCCGCATTTTTTTTAGGGTCTCACAGCATCTTGCAGAGTTGATGTTCTCCCCTTGAGGCATATATTCAACTAAAATTATGCCTTGACAGTCCCAAAACACGTATGCCATGATTTTCTTGGCTGAAATTGTGGTTTTGAACTTTTTGGCGGAGGGTGAAGAGGTGTGACGCCACTGTTGAGACCGCCTTTTGGTTTCAGGCGTGTAGTGTGCAACCCAAGTTTCATCTCCAGTAACAATGGAGCGGAGAAATTCATCTCTATGGAGTTTGCAGCGCCTCAAAAACTCTTGCCCGGCATTATTTATTTCGCACTTGGCGGGAGATTGGATTGACATTTTTCACGAAACGTGTTGTTGCGTCGACACTTCTCAACGTACTGACCTCGAACCGGTCTCGTTGCGGAGGGGAAGGGTCAGGCTACACGGAAGTGTAGCCAACATGTCGAAAATAAAATCCATCCGGTCGTGAGAGCCTCAGTACACTTATTTTCTGGATACGCCTAGTATCTCAATTGAAGAGCTCAAGCCAACAAAAATGTTTATATTTATTTTAATGGAAATGTTTTTACTATAGTATTAATATAAAACACACAAAGGCCGCATATGTGAATAAAATAAATGAATATTACACTTTTTTGTTTCAAATCATAAATAATACTTAACATTTTTTTTTCAAAAAAGGACATAAAAAATAAACAACGTTTTAGCTCATTGCTACCTATTTCATCATATAATTATTAAAGCAAAAGAAAATGGGGTAATTTTTCATGAAATTGAGGGAAAAAAGTCAACAAAATGAGTTCCTAAGGTAGTTTCTTTTTCCGTAACATTTTACCCTTTTGATTTTTATCGCATCGCGGAGAAATCAGAAATCAAAGGTTTGCTAAGCTTTTTCGTTGAACTTCGTGTAAAATTTCCATAATCAGCTTAAACTGAAGTTTATTTCAAAAATCCCTTTAATATGGCTTTTAAAAAGCTTACAATGGTAAGGTCGTACGAAATCCCCTTTTGATATCTCATGAAACTTACATCTGTTGTCTTTGGGTTTTAATTTACAATATATAAATAAATACGAAATGTATTAATTGATAGCAATTTTGTCTGTGAATACATACATATATACCATCACGCTATCTTTCTAAGAGGCATAGAGGACAGATTACCAGAATTTTCATATATAATTTCCTAACTCGACACACATTGATAAAATACTTGCCCACATCTACATATGTTTAGAAAAATATTTTGCTAAGAAAACCGCAAGAAAACTTACAAAGGAAAGACGAACTACAAAAACACGTTTTAAGATCTTCCGATATGTAAAAATAATACGCTCCATTGTAGATGTAGTGTTGTAAATGTGTGTAGTGTTCATATATAGTATAATCATAAGGCTACGTCTAACAGCATGAAAACTTTAAAACAAATTACATTAGTGGAACAAATAAGAAACTTACACATACTATATATGTATAGTCTAATACATTGGTGGACCAAATACGCAACCTACAAATAATAAATCTACACATATGTGCACATACTAGTACATTAGTGGACCAAATGAGAAGCCTACACATATGTGTACATACTAGTACATTAGTGTCCCAAATAATAAACCTACAAATAATAAATCTACACATATGTGCACATACTAGTACATTAGTGGACCAAATGAGAAGCCTACACATATAGTATGTGTACATACTAGTACATTAATGGACCAAATAAGAAACCTACAAATAATAAATCTACACATATGTGCACATACTAGTACATTAGTGGACCAAGTGAGAAGCCTTCACATATGTGTACAAACTAGTACATTAGTGTTTAAATAAGAAACCTATTGGGTGTACAAATAACTCACCGCCGTTTGACAAAAGTTGGCGCCACCAGTAAGTTATGGTTAAAATTGTCAGATGTAAAATGTCATTATCGTAAGGTTGGACATCTGTCAACAACATGACCTTGAAATATTAGTGAATTTTTATCAGTATAACATATTTTTTTGTGTTCGAAAATGTCAAGTTTTGAGCCGAATAAGCGTCATTTGCGGGAACTTTTGATTTACTTCTTCAATTTGAAGAAATCTGCAGCTGAGGCGCATCGATTGCTTGTAGAAGCATATGGTGAGGCTGCCTTAAGTGAGAGAAGTTGTCGTGAGTGGTTTCAAAAGTTTAAGAACGGTGAATTTGACATCGAAGACAAAGAACGTAGCGGAAGGCCGAAAGTGTAGGAAGACGCGGAATTGGAAGTATTATTGGATCAAGATTCGTGCCAAACGCAAGAAGAACTTGCACTTACATTAGGAGTGACTCAACAAGCAATTTCACATGGGTTGAAATCATTGGGAATGATTCAAAAACAAAGAAATTGGGATTCATATGAACTGACACGGAGAAACTTTGAATGCCAATTTTCCACATGTGAAATGCTGCTTTCCAGGCATAAACGAAAGGGTTTTCTGCACCATATAGTCACTGGTGATGAAAAATGCATCCATTATGATAATCCAAAAAGGAAGAAATCATGGGGATCCCCTGGTCATGCTTCAACATCTACGGCTAAGCCAAATATTCATGGAAAAAAACTCTTGTTGTGTATTTGGTGGGATCAGCTTGGTGTCGTGTATTATGAGTTGCTCAAACCGAATGAAACCATTGCTGGGGCTGTCTACCGAACATAATTGATGAGATTGAGTCGAGCACTCGAGGAAAAGCGCGCCCACTACTACGCCAGACACGACAAAATTATTCTCCTGCATGATAATGCTAGTCCACATGTTGCGGCACCGGTCAAAACCTATTTGGAAACACTCAATTGAGAAGTTTTACCCCACCCGCTGTATTCACCAGACATTGCTCCTTCTGATTACCACTTGTTTTGATCGATGACGCATGGCCTGTCTGAGCAGCACTTCACATCATATGAAGATACCAAAAATTGAGTCGATTCGTGGATAGCCTCAAAAGATGATGATGATGACTGACGCGGTATTCGTATGCTGACAGAAAGATGGGGAAAAGTAGTGGCAAGCGATGGGTACTACTTCGAATAAAACATGAGGTTCCGTTCTTTCACAATAAATGCCCATTTTTTTATAAAAAACGGCGGAAACTTATTTGTACACCTAATACAAATAATAAATCTTCACATATGTGCACATACTAGTACATTAGTGGACCAAATGAGAAGCCTACACATATAGTATGTGTACATACTAGTACATTAATGGACCAAATAAGAAACCTACAAATAATAAATCTACACATATGTGCACATACTAGTACATTAGTGGACCAAGTGAGAAGCCTACACATATGTGTACATACTAGTACATTAGTGTCCCAAATAATAAACCTACAAATAATAAATCTACACATATGTGCACATACTAGTACATTAGTGGACCAAATGAGAAGCCTACACATATAGTATGTGTACATACTAGTACATTAATGGACCAAATAAGAAACCTACAAATAATAAATCTACACATATGTGCACATACTAGTATATTAGTGGACCAAATGAGAAGCCTACACATATAGTATGTGTACATACTAGTACATTAATGGACCAAATAAGAAACCTACAAATAATAAATCTACACATATGTGCACATACTAGTACATTAGTGGACCAAGTGAGAAGCCTACACATATGTGTACATACTAGTACATTAGAGGACTAAATAAGAAACCTACATACTCGTATATATGTGTACATACCATACTAGTACATTAGTGAACCAAAAACGACTGAAAATTATGTTAATGAAAAATGTTAAGAAATATTAGTGTTAAAAATGTCAAAGAAATTGCTGGGGGACGTTTTCTATTGCCTTAAAATAGCCTGCAGAGAAACGGGGGCATTTGAAAAGATTTATCATGATTGACCTACTAACATAGTTCGTAATCTACCCTATGTAATATATCAAGCTCCGGGGTTTAGACTTGAGGCTGTTCGAGACAAGAGTAATGATTTCATAAAAATGTGAACTAAGATCAGCTGTTTTGACAGCAAACAGAGTTGCCGAATTGAGAAGGGCAAACAAAGTGTTTAGTCATAATTTTCTGCATCACTTAATATGTAGTCAATGTTTTTGCTTTCGAAAATACGCTTAGATAAGAACCAAAAATAAAGAAAACGGAGAACCTTTTTAGTGAAACGATATTACTTTACTTTGAGATAAAATAATATTCCAACGTCATATTTACCGTTTTTAAACATACCTACTACAATGCCATATTGGAGTAGGTAGACAGGACAGAGCGCCTTATGCACAAATATTTATTGAAAGTAAATCGACATAGCTTGACAGCATTTATCTAACTTTCAAAGATGCATTATGTGTTCATATATATATTAGATTGTCCGGACAAAAATGTCGTTTTTTAAATGAAAGGAAAAACTATTTATATATAACGAAACCCAACGACGTGAACGCCAATTGCTTTCAAAAGTGCAGGTAGCATCAACGACCCCTCGACCGGTTCAAACTGTAAAAAAGTGCTTTTGAGTGTATGGTGGGATGCAAAAAGTACAATTTATCACGAAGTCCTTCCTTATGGTAAAACAATTACGAGTGAAGTACACTGTACCCAAATGTTTGTGAGTGAAGTACACTGTACCCTGTTTTTTTTCAATCGACATTCAATTTTATTGGAACACGACAACCCCCGATCCCATACTTCGAAGATAACTGAAAATACGTCATTTTTATCCAGACAACCTAATATATACAAACCATCACGCTTTTTATCTGTGGAGACTGGCAAAGAGAATATAACGCCAGTGTTTCATATTTCAATATACGTCCTTAGCTTCTTCTATATCCTTAAACTTTCTTATACAACACCTACGATTTCTCTGACTTTTAACATTTTCTTCTTTCAAAATATCATTCACTTGAACCAACCATAGTTTCCTTGATCCTCCTCGAATACACCTTTCTCTCACTTTTATACCATAAATATGTTTTGTTAGTCTTCTTTCAATAATTCCACATGCCCAAACAATATCAACGTACTTCCCTCATCTTACTTATTACATCAGCTTTACGTTCACATTCATCCCTTGTCGATGTATCTAAAGTAAACAAAAAGGAACCGTTGTTGTTAAAAGAGTGATAAAAAATTTAAAACTATCGAGACAAAGCATCAATTACTAAAAATGTTTTAAAAAATTATCATTTAATAAAGAGTTACTAATATTTTTTACTTTAAAGTTATATATTTCAGGCGAAACTTTCATAACAATAAAAGCTTTCAGTCCACCACGAACAGTGAGCGCCTGAATAATTCCAAAAATATTTTCCAACACAACATTGAGTTTCACATTAGAATACCGCGACTGATATTAATCACCTTTGTACAGCTGGTGTTTGTTCTTGGAAACGGTTAAAGCAACCCCATCGTTGGGAGTAACTGAAAAAAATACGCTGAAAAGAAAAATTTTTGCGTTCGAGTTAAACGGAATGAACAATTCTCACAATTTCAACTTTTAAAGTTATACATTTTTTTCACGTTTTGTATTTCTGTTAGTTGGCAAATGGGAAAAATTTTGCAAACACATTTTTTTGTTTTGATAGTAAATAATTAAGTTTGATAAAAAACTGTTAGTGGGTTTTTTAACAATGTGTAAGTTTTATGGAACAGGTCAGAGCCCTTTTTTTCTTTTAGCCTAATAATTAAGTACTGTATTTTAGCACCTAAATCCTGTATATTTAAAAAAAATATATTGATAACAACAGAGCATGTAAATTCTGAATATACACATATATCCTGAATTAACATGTACATCTCAGAATAATGTCGAAAAAAAATTACAACTCAGGATAATGTCGAAAGTCAGTGCATCGGGGTGAACATCTGGCAAACACGTATATTCCAACAATCTCGCCATTGCTCGCTAGGGTTATATCCTCCCTCCATCCACCCACAGTCCCCAACACGAATGTTAGAAACGTGTACGTCGGTACCAGTTCGAAAAGAATTTAGTCATGTTTGTGCTCCCCTGATGATAAGGTGAAAGCCTTGAAACCGGTAGGGTTATATCGTTACAAAAAGTGGAATAAACAGTGTTTGATAAAAACAAATTACAATCCTTTTCTTTCTTTACCCTCCTGGATATATAAACTTTAATACATAAAAATAACAATAAATAAGCAGTAGTACAAAAATAATGAAAAAAGTAAACCCACACACACATACCACTTTAAATAAATAAGCAGTAGTACAAAAAATATAAAAAAAGTAAACCCACACACACATACCACCCTAAATAAATAGGCAGTAGTACAAAAATAATAAAAAAGTAACCCCACACACACATACCACCTTAAATAAATAAGCAGTAGTACAAAAATAATAAAAAAGTAAACCCACACACACATACCACCTTAAATAAATAAGCAGTAGTACAAAAATTATAAAAAAAGTAAACCCACACACACATACCACCTTAAATAAATAAGCAGTAGTACAAAAAAAATAAAAAAGTAACCCCACACACACATACCACCTTAAATAAATAAGCAGTAGTACAAAAATTATAAAAAAGTAAACCCACACACATACCACCTTAAATAAATAAGCAGTAGTACAAAAATAATAAAAAAAAGTAAACCCACACACACATACCACCTTAATTAACTGTCAGTGAAAAAGAGAAAACCCAATAAAAGTCCAAATTAAAAAAAAAAACGCAATTATTTTACTGTACTACTCAGAGTCTTGGCATGCTACCAAAGTCCAAGTAAGTAGACTTCTTAGTTTTGAGAACCGATGATTTTAAGAATTATCGGTGTCAAATAGTACGTGTCGAATATAACAGTTTGTCTTATGTATTGGGTGTTAACATAAGTTGTGTCCGTTTTTTTCCTATTTAAAAATGAGCACCTTTCATTCATAGTATCTTCACCGTACACTTCGCAAATATCGGGAGCAGCTTTGGCAGATTTATTCCCTCGATTGAACATGAACAGAATGAGGTGTCGAAAATGCTCACTTTCGTCTACTTGACATTTCATTTTGAAGGCTTGTAATCAAATAAAATAATATATGTAACGTAAAAGCAAATACAATATCTTGTAGAGCAGAAAATTTTCTTTCGAGTGACGTATAATCTTAACCATTTTGTTTTACTTTTGGTACTTATTTTTCAATATGGAAAAAAACGGACACAACTTACGAGTTTGTTAAAACCTTATACTATAATCACCAAAATGAAGTTGAACTGCTGATAGTAGTAAGGTCACATATTAAGAATAGCATCTGCTTACTGGACAAGATCTACACTGTTTCATTGCTCACAGTTTATTTCTGATTCAAAATGATTAACCTATGTTTTTTAATTTGGAATGATCTAACGTTAAACATTCACCATAATGAAGAGCATGCCACAGGTTTGATTTCTGTCTAATTTTCTTCTGGACTGGTTTTAATTTTAGATTATTTTATATATCAATTCAAGAATCCAGATGGCCATCTTGTAAGGGATAATGAAATATCTCGACCTCTATATTTTTTAATAGGTTGAGCTAGCTAGAAAGCACTTTAAGGTGATCGTTAATATTGAAAAACAGTGATTTATCAAATTATTAAAAAAAATCACAAAGTGAAAAAATCTAAAAAAATCACGTACGTTTATTTACAATTAAATCAATTCAACGTAGTAAATAAAAAATACGTAGGAACAGTTCCAGAAAAAAAGAGAAAATTAACAAAGCACGTATCATTCTTGATAAATGGAACTAGGTCACGGGAAGGGACAGGAAAGGACACTGATAGTAATGAAAAACATTTGCTCCTGCTCAGGATTAAAGGATCGTGTAAAACGTTCAATATGAGAAAAATACGAATAAGAAGGGTTCACTTTAAATGAATTTTATTCTGCTGGACTTCAAATAAAATCACATTCATTGAAACCTTTATATGTAACTAACTTATAGCCACCCAAAGTCTACATGCCGACTTCCATGATCTATCACAAGTTCCACAAGCTTACAGCCTGAACAAGTTACAGGGTATATTAATAGAACAACTTGGAGCGCGTTTGAATGCCGGTTATGCTCACCGTAGTCAGGCAATGTTACAGTTAAAATTTGTTACTTCTACTGTCAGTTGAATATCAACCAGAGCCGATAGAAAACGTGTTGTTTCGTTATATTAGTAAATAAATAAAAAAATATTGCACGGTTATCAAGTTTCTTTCAAAATAAGATGGGTAAATACTGTCTACAACGATAATATGCTATATACAGAGAACATTCTCTGTATATTCTTATTTTAAAATAAATTTAATGTACGAGTATCGTGTTAGTTAATTTGCAGCATTTCGGAATGTAACGAAATATCACGTCTTCTTTCGGTTCTAATTGACATACTTCTGAGAGTAGAAGTATCAAATTTCTACCGTAAGACCGCCTGATATGAGTTAGGCGTGATATCTTTCCATACATGAACTAACATATTCAGACTGAAAAATGTTGAACCTTAGTAGTACATGATAAAACGATTTTCTTTGAATCCAGAAGTTTCGGGTCGGATTCCAAATGTAGCATAAATTTAGACATATATCCAGCATAGGTTATCAGTGATAACAAGGATGATCTTATTCCGCATTCGATTAAAGATAAACTTGAGATCATCTGCCTATAAAGGTAAGTCCATAAAAGTTAAACCTTCGTTCAACATAGGTTATCAATAAGTCAGTAAAAATGAATCATACGTCCAATATAGATTGTCAGCAAGTTCGTCATAAAACCATATAGAATGTGTATTGTTTATTTCAATGTTTTATCTGTTTTAGCTCACAATATATTTATTTATTTTATTTATTTTACACATGACAAGAGATATACATAATTTGCGAAAAAACAACAAGTAATTTAATTCAGACACACAATTTTAATTGATCTGAATATGCTGCCTTTGTTTTGTCGTGTCCGCAGTAAACTAGGCTTTTGCCTGTATCTCACTGAGGACGAATAGCATGAAAAAATAAATCGATACTTCTTTCCGATTTTTGATTTTATAAAACCCCGTTGCACATTTTCATCAACCTGACAAACAGTGACACTCAATTACACATGTATACGAGTACATCACGCGAAATATAAATTATATTGAATCGAATCAAACTGGCTTAATTTAATACTTTATTGCACAATATGGCGAATTTATTGGTAATCTCTTCCAACAAACCAAACGATTCATATACATTTATTTAAGTTAACGTTTTCGATGTTGAGAAACAAAAATCATGCAATACCAAAATGATAAAATCAAATACGAATATATTAAATTTATCAATGATCAGGAGAAGAAAAGAAAGATCGGAAATAAAGATGATGAAAATCCAGAAAAAACACGCTTTATAAGATGACAACACTGTTCAGTTCAAGTATTTATATTCCTGTTAAGACCTTTTTTTCATTATTCCACTAGTTGGTTGGAAGGATGGCCAAATTGCAATCAAAGCGGTATTTGTTGACACTTAAATTCATAAACAAACTCACTAGATTGTTCTGTAAACAAGAAGATGTAACATAATAATAATATTTCTTTAGAGGAATTTATGCATCATTTATACAATTTCTCGTACCATACGCCATTCTGATAAGCGCGTTACTCTTTCATATTCTAAAAAGGCGCTACCCAAATGGAATTTATTTTAGATTGTGGGCTGATATTGGAGTTTTTTTTTTCTTTGTTTGGGTCAATATGTTATATCATACATGTGTTTTGGTTGGGTCAATATGTTATATCATACATGTGTTTTGGTCGGGTCAATATGTTATATCATACATGTGTTTTGGTTGGGTCAATATGTTATATCATACATGTGTTTTGGTTGGGTCAATATGTTATATCATACATGCATTTTAGTTGGGTCAATATGTTATATCATACGTGTGTTTTGGTTGGGTCAATATTTTATATCATACATGTGTTTTGGTTGGGTCAATATGTTATATCATACATGTGTTTTGGTTGGGTTAATATGTTATATCATACATGTGTTTTGGTTGGGTCAATATGTTATATCATACATGCATTTTAGTTGGGTCAATATGTTATATCATACATGTGTTTTGTTTGGGTCAATATGTTATTTTATACGTGTTTTGGTTGGGTCAATATGTTATATCATACATGTGTTTTTGAATTTATAAAGGGAGCTTTTAATACTTTAAGAACGATGAAAAACATTATTTTTTCCAGTACCCTATTGGTTTTTAAGGATTTCTGATGTTTGTGAAGGGTGCACTTTAATTGGTTAACACATGGTAATTTAAGGAATATTGTAATGGGACTTTGTTTATTTGTTAAAAGTAAACCGGTAATTAAATTGAGTATGACAATTGTGCCAACGTTCTGCATTGTGGAGAGCTACACCACACTCCTTACATATGTACCGAGTCTTCTTTTCCTTGTTGTATTTAGCCCATACCTTACAAGGTTTTTTTTTGCCAGTTTATGGAATAAATATCAACACATATTCAGACAAACTCTTTAACAGCATGTTTGAGGATCCTGCAAATTCCTTATTTATTCGAAGACTGTAGTTGGCCTCCAGATCAAAATCTTCAAAATCTGACACTTTAATTTATGTATTATCCATATAAGAAATCAGGAGACCATTGTTTAAAAATTGTAACGTCTATACAAATATTTGTTAGATATCAGTAATATGTCCTTATTGGAAAAGGTACCGATCACTTGGAAACAAGGACCGGTACTCAACGCAAATCTAGTGTATCAGGTTAAACAAAAAGTTAGACGCTTATAAATATTTTAGTCACAGGATAAGGATAAAATAAAATAATATGTCCTTATTGGAAAAGCTACCGATCACTTGGAAACAAGGACCGGCACTCAACGCAAATCTAGTGTATCAGGTTAGGTTAGGTTAGGTTATTGGAAAAGGTACCGATCACTTGGAAACAAGGACCGGTACTCAACGCAAATCTAGTGTATCAGGTTAGGTTAGGTTAGGTTAGGTTATTGGAAAACGTACCGATCACTTGGAAACAAGGACCGGTACTCAACGCAAATCTAGTGTATCAGGTTAAACAAAAAGTTAGACGCTTATAAATATTTTAGTCACAGGATAAGGATAAAATAAAGTAATATGTCCTTATTGGAAAAGGTACCGATCACTTGGAAACAAGAACCGGTACTCAACGCAAATCTAGTGTATCAGGTTAAACAAAAAGTTAGACGCTAATAAATATTTTAGTAAAAGGGTAAGGATAAAAAATATTTACCAATTCATAATTTTTAGTCGGATTAACAACACGAATGCATTGCTTCTCATTGCACAAAACAGGTCGAGTTGTCCGTTTCAATGGACTTGATTTATTTGAATCACTGACAGTAATCAAAACAATATTTGTTACCGTTATGAAGTTTAATATATAAATGTCCTATATCCATTAAATCAAAAGTCATAAATTTATATACGTTATCTATTTTCACATATTATTTTACAAACTTGTAAAGAATGAATGAAGAAAGACTAACAAAATATATATATAGTCCAAATGTGAGTGGATTAAGGCAATGATATTCCGAAATAAGTAAACTTAGAAATTTAGAGAAATCTTAGAAATTGTATGAGCAGGTGTATGGATGTAACACCAAGGAAATTATTGTTGGATCAAGTGAATGATATTATATAAGAAGGAAACGTAAAAAGTCAGAAGATGTATAAATGTATAAAAGGCTAAGAATATATGTCGAGATAAGAAAATTAGCGCTTTGTCCTTTCTACGTGCTCTAATAGGGAAATGGTGTGATAGTATGTATGTGATATACAAATAATAAAAATCTTAGAAATTAAGAGAAAAAATTAAAAGTCTTACTTTCAATGTTAACCTTAGGCAAGGTAAAAAAAACTAAGCAAATATTACGTGTATAAAACGAAAATAGATCAGAAAGACATGTAAACCAACAAGCAATGAACTATTTTCTATCGGAGTCATGGTTTAAGAAAGAACAAATAACCTTATTGGAAGAACAAATAACCTTATTGCCTACGTGGAATCTACTGTATAGGGGTTGTAGATGCAAGGTGGACATGCAGAAATAGGGTATATTTTAATGAAAGCACCATTGAACGTGATTGTGGTTATATACAGAACTCATAAAATATGCTAGTTTGTCCGAATATAGATACAATGTTATATGCTCTTGGCAGGACCTGATTAATGTGAATGATAGGGCGATCTCTTTTACTTTCTACTTGAAACACGTGGCATAATTGATGTTCCAGATACGGAAATAAATAAATTATATATAAACTTATAAACTTTAATTAATATCCAATTTTGAAAGATGTAACTTTAGTATAATTGTAATATTCGTGTTTAACGTAAAGATCAATTTATTTTTGTACAATTTTTATATACAGATGGGAATTAATTGAGTTATTGGTACTGCATAAAATTGAAAATTATTGTCAAGATTTTCCTAAGGCTGTTCAATTAATCTGTTAGCAAACCTGCTCCACATCCAACATCATAAATTAATCGATTGTAGTTATCAAGTAACCAAATATTTATACTCATTAATCGCTAGGCTGAATAGGATACACAATCAGTATGGACACTTGATAGACCCATTCCTGTACACCGCGATAAAAATCAAATTCCACGAATCCTGTGCGCGGCACAATTTCGGCGTTTTTTAATTTCTAAGTTTAAACGCGTATTTTGTTTAGAACCACTGATATTTGATAACACCACCAAGTAAACATGACATTCAAGTAATTTTCTGATAATAAATAATAGTCATTACTCTTAAGGAGACTAATTCAATAAAGGAGATAAACTAAACATTACGTAAAATACACAAAGGAATGCTACAGATCAGATCACAGGTGTTTGTGCTTCCCGCGAGGAACACGTTAAAACTCTTATAACATACACTTTATGTGTCTAATAGACACATAAAAAAATGGTTTTGATGACGATATTTCTTTACTTTAGTGTTTTTACAAACACGTCGACATTATTGGAGAGATCGTAAAATTTCAACAACTTATTATAGATTTATTTATATTCGTTCGTCTTTCTTATTTTTTTTACATTGTGAAACAAAAGATCCGATAAATAAACAAACATTATATGGACAATGATGCAATTTTCGTCACATTTGATTTATTGAGTACCATTTCGTGTTTATAATAACATAGGTTAAAGGCTTCAACAATATCAAAACTTGACAGGATTGTCAGGAGAATTTCTTGTGTATCCTGGATTCGGGCCAAAACTGTGGCCTGAACGATACCCAACTTTGACTGCTGTGACAAAACTTTTTGAACATACTGAAGTTAAGCCCAAACAATATTCAACTTTGAAGGCTATAGAAGGCAACATTTATAAAATATTACGTTGAAGACCGATTAATTAGGTATAATTTATATTTTCCTGATCTAGATAGACTGAACTTAACATATGTCCGACTATTTTTATTCGTTTAGTCAAATACTGTTTTTTCCACTTTGTTTGACGGTTTTTACCTCATCATCAGGTAGCACAAACAAGACTTTTTTTGAAAAGTCTCGATTATTCTCTCTTGATGATGAGGTGAAAATCATGAAACCGGTAGGGCTATACCGTTATATAAAGTGGAATAAACTGTGATTGACTTAACAAATTACAATGTCTTGAAACCTTCACAGTTTTAATGTCTCAACTTAAAAATAATATTTTTATTATTGTTTTAGTACTGCCATTTAACTCGAGTAGAATTCTACTTGAGAATGATTTATTACACTCGTCCTTTAATTCAACCTGGCTTAAACTGCATCATAAGCATCATTCTACACGTACACCCATTTGATTGACATCAATAGCACATCTCTTTATCTTTTAACTAATCCTAGATGTATGACAGACTTCACCAGTAGTGGCAATAGAATATTTCGACATAATTGATTGATTGTATTAAATCAAAGTATATTTCTTACTAATCCTAGGCATATGCCTGAATTCAGCCGACAATGTCAGCAATGTCAGGAGAATAATTATATATAATTGATTGATTGTATCATATCAAAGTTTATTTCTACTAATCCAGGACTTCAGAATAAATTGAGGCTTATGACAGACTTTACCAATAACGGTAAGATAATAAACTTACATGATTGATTGATTGTAAGACATCAAAGTACATTTTTTACTGATCCCGGATTTATGCCTTAATTCAACAGACTCTCTCAGCAAAAACAGGAGAATAAGTCTTTATAATTGTTTGATTATATCACACTTAGTTTATTTTTCCCTAATCCAGGACTAATACTTAAAATCAACCAACTTCACCATGAATAGCGGGAAAATAATTCTACATAATTAATTGATTGTAGCACATTTAACCGTATTTTTAACTAATTATAAATTGTAGATGCCTTTTTGTTTTGTAACTTACGTTGCCAGCAAAATCAGGAAAATAATGATATAATACATAATTTGATTGATTGTAGCACTTTAAAACGATTTTTTTTATTTTTCTTGAATAATATTGCCAGCAATAATAGGAAAATATTTGATTGATTGCAACACATCTGAGTGTGCTACAATCACTTCTGTCGAAATCTGGACTTATATCTAATTCCAACTGACTTTTTTTTACCAATCCTGGACTTATATCTAAATTCAACTGACTTTGTTTTACCAATCCTGGACTTATATCTAAATTCAACTGACTTTGTTTTACCAATCCTGGACTTATATCTAAATTCAACTGACTTTGTTAGTAATATGAGGAACGTGCGCAAACCTTTTGACGTGCGAAGTAATATTACAAACCACGGTTTTATTAACGGTTTCTTGCTTACTTAAATGGTTTTAAACCCGAAGACTCGGTAATGGATGGAAACAATATAATATTTCTGTCACGCTGTTTAATATCTCTAAACCACCAGTTAAATAAATATAGGTTTGTTGACAGCAACATAGAATGTAAAAAATATATTTAAATAACACTTCTAAAACACATAAATTGCAGATAATACATTAAATACAGAAGCTATCAAAAGGTCTGGGCTCATCTAATAACATCCCCTCGGCCAAGATACACCCCACCAATATAGGGCAAACGCAGCCACGGGGACACCAGATGTTTTTCAGCCCACACTCTTGAACACGTAGTTCGGATAAGTTCAAGTATTTTTAAGCAAATGAAATAAAAATATTTCATCAAATTATACTGAATAAATAATATGTAGGTGAGTGTTTATTTTTAACCAATTCTTGGTTTCTGCCTCGATTCAATTCAATTTATACAGCGGCGGCAGGTGGATTATTTTAAAGCGTGTTTAAAGAATTTATTTTATTTTTTGTTTTTCTTCTAAGCATTTTTTTAACTTATCCTGGATTTAGGCCTAAATCAACTCAATGTTGAGAGCAGTGACAGGAATATCACTCTCCACGCGCGCTCTCTCAATTGAGGTCGATTGATTTTAATTAAACCCAGAGCTGCTATGCAGAAAGGATATTATCATGATATTAAATGAAGCGCTGTGATTGTTATCTGAACCACTATTGTTTATATCTATTTTATTTGCCACTGTATATTAGCTTTATCTAATTAACATGAATGGTTGCTAAATTTATCTTTTGTTGTGTTGAAACGTCAAATTATTTTATATATCATTCATAACAATTCATATATAAATACAAATAACATCTTCCTACTTGCACAGACGGCACAAACAACAGATATTGCTTTCTGTTCTATTATGACACAATTTTGGGGGGACCTGGCGTCCATTATAAAGGACACCGAGTTCAAATGCATTATGTCATCAACTTTGTGGTATATTTCGGCTAAATGATTGCTAAATGTACCTCATGAAACATCCAATAATTTTACATATCATTTAATTCGTAACAACTCATATGTAAAAACAAAAACCATCACCTTACTACTTGCGGAGATGGCACCGAAAACAGATCTTCACATTTCTCTATAAATATACAAATTTAGAGACAGATCTGGCGTTTATTCTAATGGACCAGAGTTATGAACTCTGTTAACAACTTTGTGGTAGATTTCTGTTCCAAATGATGACGAATTAAGTATTAGGTGTTAACATAAGTTGTGTCCGTTTTTTTCCAATTTAAAAATGAGCACCAAAAGTCAAACAAAATGGTAAAGGTTATACGTCATTCGAATGAAAATTTTCTGCTCTACAAGTTATTGTGTTTGCTTTTACGTTACATATATTATTTTATTTGATTACAAGCCTTCAAAATTGAATGTCAAGTAGACGAAAGTGAGCATTTTCAACACCTCCTTCTGTTTGCGTTCAATAGAGGAAATAAAGCTGCCAAAGCTGCTCGTGATATTTGCGAAGTGTACGGTGAAGATGCTATGAATGAAAGGACAGCTCGTCGATGGTTTTCGCGTTTAAGAGCGTTCCGGACGACCTGTCTGTGTTTCCCTACCCTCTTGCCTAATTATTCCAAATCCTGTCCACTTTAATGTATCACAATAATATCCATGCTCCCACTTAGCATCCACAAGTGCACATTTTCTCCGTGACATAGTACTATACCCCAAAACATTGTGGGTTGGCAGCAGAAGTCGCAAGATATACATGTTTACAATTCCTATTACCACCACTGCACGGAAACCACCGCACTTTTTATCCAAAGAAAACAACATGAACATCCTTAACACTTTGTTGATTACGTTCCTCGGCATTGACATCACAACGAAAAAGAAGCAGGGGCAATTACTTCCAACCTCAATTTTAGGTCTTGTCAGGACTATATTTGATAAATTGCATACCTCACGACCTCGAAATTGTTAATTCGCGACATATCATAATTTATGTAACTTGTGGTGTCGAGACCATGTGGTTGCCTTGAAAACAGGAAGATTAAAATATTATGAAATACTTGAATATTTTAAAATACTAAGACAATAAAATAAAGGTAGCTACCCGGGCAGTCAGGTACATTTTTATTCGATGACAACATTGTCGAGTATGATTTTTGTCGAGGTTGGCACCACTTGTTTTGGTATTTCCTTGCTATGGGGAGTGCGGCGCTGGCATCTTCTCTTTCGGTTCGGAACCTGGCCGGGTGCTGACGTGCTGAGACGGCGGTCTTCCTCTTCTATCACAGAACGTCAGAACGCCATCTTTAATTATGGGTGAATATTATTCCTTTTTATATTAATGTTGGATTTCGTCGCCACGCTAAAAACCCACCGAGTAAAGTAATTTCAAATTGTTATTGAAATCTCCCTTGCTAAATACAACACAGTCTTCCTAGCCAATTTTAAACTTTTTTTCTTGACCTTCGTCAAGTTTTTTTTATATATCTTTTTTTCTTTTTTCTTTTTTTTAATATAATAAACTGTTTCATTCCAAATTATACTTGTTTAATTGTGTCGCCTGTCCCTGCGAGAGTTGAGAGAGAGTTATTCAGAGTCAAAGGAACCCAACAAACCCCTGAGATCTAAAGAGTTCCTGCCTCTTTAAGAAACCGGCTGACCTGAACGGTAGTGCCACACCTCATTTGATGGTAATGTGTTATAACTAATTTATGTATTGAAATGCGAACAACCCAATATTGTTTCTAAATAGGAAAGAGGTGTGACATATTGACGCCCGAACGTGCGGCGTATTTTACTCTGGTATTTCTGATCTCTCGTTGGACAAGGTTTTTATTTATAATTTGTTTTGTGTGTTTTAAATAATAATTTGTTTACAGGAAAGTGTTTTATATGTATTTTTTTTTTGTGTGCGCCGTTTGTTTTCACTGTTCGCGACCGCGTGGCCATCTTGTTGTCGCGTGCATACGGGCTCCGAGTTGGAAAGGCCGTTTTTCGAGTCTTTTTGGAATAGATTTTAGTTAACTTTTTCTAAATATTTTCTTGTAAAGAGTTGTGTGTTCCTTATTTAATTCGATTTAAAAAGTTATTTTGTTTGGAGATTTGAACCATGCTTCTCCCGCGTTTGTTTTCGCTGTTCGCGACCGCGTGGCCATCTTGTTGTCGCGTGCATACGGGCTCCGAGTTGGAAAGGCCGTTTTTCGAGTCTTTTTGGAATAGATTTTAGTTAACTTTTTCTAAATATTTTCTTGTAAAGAGTTGTGTGTTCCTTAGTTAATTCGATTTAAAAAGTTATTTTGTTTGGAGATTTGAACCATGCTTCTCCCGCGTTTGTTTTCGCTGTTCGCGACCGCGTGGCCATCTTGTTGTCGCGTGCATACGGGCTCCGAGTTGGAAAGGCCGTTTTTCGAGTCTTTTTGGAATAGATTTTAGTTAACTTTTTCTAAATATTTTCTTGTAAAGAGTTGTGTGTTCCTTATTTAATTCGATTTAAAAAAGTTATTTTGTCTGGAGATTTGAACCATGCTTCTCCCGCGTTTATTTTTACTGTTCGTCACCATGTGGCCATTTTTTTTTGTTCTCACGTGTATACGGGCTTCATTTTGGTTAAACTGTTTTAAAGTTGTTTATTAACGAATCATGAATAGAATTTTAGTTAATCCAGGGAAGAAAAAGAATAGATTTTCTAGTTAACGTTCGCTAAAATATTTCGTTGTCAAGAGAATTGTGTTCTGATTTATTTGAGACCAATCTCATATTAAGAGAGTTCGTGGGTAGGCAAAGCGCATGAAACGCCTATCTTTCGTGAAATAATTCGCTGTTCAGTTGGCCCAGTTTTTCGGGTTTTCTTTTAAGGATTAATCATTTCTTGGTGCTCGGTTTGTCGAAATATGGAGAATTTCAACGGTTTAATATTGCAAAGAAGTAGAAGTTTCGCTTAAGTTAGATTCCTCTTTTACTTAAAAAGATTCCGTTGGAGCAAGTTATTTTTGGTTTCGATCCTGGTTCAATGGCCGAATCATGCATTGAATAGTTTCTTTCAGTAGTGGATCTATGAAGGATATAGTATTGTACAGAGATTGGCCTCGTGCCTCGCGGTAGATTGTAAACACGATGTAGGAAGTTTGTTGTTTGTAAATTTGAACTGCGTTGCTAAGAGAAATCTTGCTTGTTTAACAGAACGATCGAGTTAGAAGTGTTGTTTTTGTTAGTGAGGTCTTGATTGCTTTGGTGGAGCCCTGTTTTATTGTTTTATTGTTGTGGTAGATGGCTAGGCAAAGTGTTATATGCGTATAACTTTCGTAAAAATTATTCCAATCGAGTAAATGATCCGGTTTACGAATTTTGTTTAAGAATAAATAATAATTATTATCTCAGTGGTCAGTTTGTGATTTTGCGAATTGTGGTAGAACGAAAAGGAGATAAAAGATAGGAATTCAATGTTAAGAAAATTTAAATCAATGAATAAAAGTTGCGTTAAATCAAACACCGGGAAGATAGACGCCATTTTGTTTTGCAGGTAGATATACTGCACGAATTTTTACCCCTCGAGGAAATAGATTCGCATGGTATCGTGTTTGAAATGGATTAAATTAATAAAATAACACAGGAAGTGAGTGGCCATTGAATGCCTATAATTAAATAGTGCTGACTTTCGTAGAATATTCCAGTTGAACAAGAATTGGTTCCTGGTTATTTGAGATCAATCTCACCTTGAAAGAAGGTATCTTCCGTAAATAATGTTTCAATCGCGCTAGTGATCCGGTTTACGGATTTTGTTTAGGAATAATTAATAGTTAAAATCGCAGTGTTCGGTTCAGTAATTTTCAAAGTCAAGGGCAAAAGGAGGAATTGCGTCGTAATTAAGGATAGTTTATTTTGTTATCGGTGCAGCGGGTTAAGCAGTAAATATTGTAAAAAAAAAAAAAAAGCGGAATTGAAGATGGTTAGGGTTGTAAAGTGAGCCTTGATCAAGAGGACGGTTTAGTTTGTTTTAAATAATTTAGTAAGAAAGAAAGTTCTAGAAGTTCTTTTTTTGTGTTTTTACAACACGAAATCACACGCGCGAAGTATTGCTAGGCGAACTGGAGAGAGCGCTTAACTTTTAGCAGGTTAGTTTCCAATACTATTGTCACAGTGTATGAAGTATGGTTGTTGTATTTTACTGGTAGCCATATACGCTGTTCGTAAACCCAGTGGAATTACGTTTAGATAAACTCATTTGTTCTCGTGTCCATATCTTTTGATAGAGAAGTTTGTTATCGGGTCTGGATCGAATTTCGTTTGGTTGAATTCTTTTGTCTTTGTATCAATACGATTGTTAACAAAGTGGTTTATGGGTTTCGGTAGGAATAGGGTTTTGGGATGATTCCTTTGTTTCTGTCAATGCATCTGTATAGCACGGTTGGTTTAGAAATTCGAAAGGAATTTCGTTTTAAATAGATTCTTTTGTTTTGTATCGGTGCGTTGGGTACAAAGGAGATGGCTTGTTTGTCCTTGAAGTAGAAGTAAATAGACTTCCTTTAACTTGCCAAAATTCCTGTGAGATGCAGCCCTTAACCTTCTCAGAATTAAGGTTAAGCAGGTAGTGATTGTCATGTATCTTTAGGGTTTTCCTAGAAGGGTATGGGTCGGAAGACTTTAGGATAAAGCGCAGACTAGACGGGCTTATGTATAGAAACGGTTCAGTCCCTTACAGATTATATTCCAAGAATAGGGAATTTAAAATCATTCTTTAGAGCCACCCTTGTCAGATAACGAATTATCACGGGTGTAAGAGGTGATAGCATAAAGATGGCGCAGAGATTGTCTGTTTCCAGTCGTCATTAGTTGAGGATTTGTGGAAACTCTGCTCAGTTTTCGAGCTAGTAATAAGGGAAGATAAAGGATCTCGCCTCGCTTCCTTTTACTTAAGAGCGTGGCCAGGTAATCGGTAGTAGAGTAAACCATTCTATGTCATAAAAGTCAGGAGAGAATTAGTCCGGATTCTCGTAGTCAAAGCACATAAAAAGAGCATGGCCAAGTGATAAATAGAGTATAGCCTCTTTGTTGTTACAATAACGGTAGAGTTATTTGTGTATTTTCTCTTTAGAAGCTAAAGAGCGTGGTCGAGTGACCAGTAGTCGAGTATAGAACTGTTTCTTGTCGTAATAGGGAGATCGTAATTGAGTATTCTCTCATTAGAAACTAAAGAGCGTGGTCGGGTGACCACTACTCGAGAATGGAACTCTTTGTCGGCGTAACAAAGAAATCGTTAGTTTTTTATCTCTTTTGAAATTAGAGAACGTGGTCAGGTGACTAAAAGTCGATTTTAGCACTCTTTTGTCTTTGCAAAAACGAGATAACTAGTTTGTAATCTCTTTTGAAATTAGAGAACGTGGTCAGGTGACTAAAAGTCGATTTTAGCACTCTTTTGTCTTTGCAAAAACGAGAGAACTAGTTTGTTATCTCTTTTGAAATTAGAGAACGTGGCCAGGAGACCAGAGTTCGATTATAGCACTCTTTTGTCGTTGTTAATAACGAACGAGTTAGTTTATGTTATCTCTCTTGAAATTAGAGAACGTGGTCAGGTGACATGAGGTCGAGTGTAGCATTCATTGTCGTTGTAATAACGAGAGAGTTATTTGAGTAATCTCTCTTTAGAAACTAGAGAGCGTGGTCGGGTGACCAGTGGTTGAGTAGAGAACTCTGTCTTGATGAAGAGAGCGTTAGGGGAGTATTCGCTCCTTAAACTAAAGATCGTGGTCGGGTAACCAGTGATTCAGTAGAGAACTCTGTCTTAATGAAGAGAGCGTTAGGGGAGTATTCACTCTTCAAACTAAAGATCGTGGTCGGGTGACCAATAGTTGTGCATAGAACCCTCGATTGTGTTAATAAACAGAGCGTTAGATGAGTACTCGCTCCGTAGAACTAAAGAGCGTGGCTAGGTAACCAGAGTGCGAGTATAGCCTCTTTGTGGTTGTAGTAACAGGAGAGTTAATAGTGTATTATCTCATTGTAGACTGGAAAGCGTGGCCAGGTGATAGCTGGAGATTAAAAAAAAATTCTGGTCGTTTTACCAGAAACGGAATTGGGAACACGGTTAGAATACGGTTGGAACTCGGTTGGAACTAGAAAGCGTGACCTGGAGTCAATTATTAAATGTACCATTCTTGTCTTGTAAGAGGGAAGGAATACAGGGGTTATTCTCTTATAAGAATACGGCTGAAGTTTAGTAGCTGCATATATATTATATAAATTGACTATTGAATACAGTATAGCTTAGAATAGACCTTATGCGGCGAGTCCGTCGTTACGATAGGGACGCGAACATATGATATGGGTCCGGTCCTGAGCACAGCTTCTGTGCCCGGGTGGATTATAGATAAGCTGATAGTTGACAGTGTAGTGATGGGTTCGTCAGCGCCTAATTGGGAGTCATTCATGGTTAGGAAAATGGTTCTTAAAATAAATAAATTAAATATTTTGTTATATACCTTGAGGGTATGCACTGTCGGGTTCCTTGGAGAATGACAGTTTAGTATGTCAAGTGACGTCACCGGTGCGAATTTATTATTGCACAAGGGTGAATGAATAAGTGAGCTGGCCGTGGGCAATCTCGTATGGATTCATTTCCATATGTTTTATGTATGGGCTGGTATTCAACCCGGTGACTTCACCAAAGAATACCTGGCGTTCAATGGACCTGAGCCTAGACCACGAGTGGCGGAATGCTGAGAGCCTAGAGTAGGATTATATGTATCTCAACGAAGGACTTAGGTCCTTCTGAAGTAAGAATTCATGTAATACATAGATGATTAGTACCGTTGGTAGAAGGTACACGTATTACGTTCAGGATCAAATTGCTTTTGTGTAATGCGAGCTCAGGTATGGGTTACCTGACAGCTGTTGTGGTTTAATTAGTGGTAATTGTTACTTACTCATTAGATTCCCTATCGGAATTATTGACTCCGTAGATTAGGGCATTAAGTGAAGACATTCTTGGAAGTCTTCCGAATTTCGTATTGGGGTAGGATTGTCTTCCTAATTGTTGTCTTATCTGGTAAGAATTCGTGAGGTATTCCGAACTTCTTAACGGAGGGGTGTACCCTTCCCCCGGGAGTAGCGTTCCAAAGATTGTACTGAGGATTCAGTAGAGTATCCATCGTGGATAATTGCTTTGCGCTAATGCTATCGCTGGACAGTGGTCCGTAAGTTTAATAGCAGTAGAATTGTTCAGTAGTGCTATGGAGTAGGTGTTGCTTTCCACCGAGTTGAATTTTGGAAAAGGTTGTACAGATGGTACAGTGGAATATCCGTTTCGGATAGTTGCACGCAGTAAATGTTAATTTTTGGACGGGGTTCCATGATGATAATAGCCGTTGATGTGTTCGGAGTTTTCTTGTTGGGGAAGTGTAGCATTCCACGGTGTTGAAGGGCTATAGTATTGAAGTAAGTCATCTTGTTGACGAATTGACTCCTGTTGAGTGTGGAGTATATACTTTGAAATAAAAATTAATTATTTTTTTTTGTTGTTGTTGTGTAAAATATTATAAAATATTTTGTTCTGTCAAAGCACTCACCGAGTACGGGGTCGCAAGGTAGTCTGTGAGGCAGCGCGATGAAAGGTTCATGGGAAATGTGGAGGTTCTAGTGGTGCTGCTGGGAGGAATAAGGATAAGAGTATGATGCGTTCTCGAATGAACTTTGACAGAATTTATGTAACTGTTACGGTAATTGCCGTTGTATTTTTGTTTTGTTTTGAACTTGTACTGATTTTATGTAACTGTTACGATGATTACCGTTGTATTGTTTGCTCTGTTTGAGTTTTGGGATAAGAGCTCTGGTTACTGTAGCGTGGGAGCATGCGTTATGACTGGGGCTGCGTTTCTTGGATAGTGAAATCTCGAAACGAACCCGTGCCCTTGTGGTCGGACGTATGGTGGGTCTCGCTCGGTAAATTGAATTCCCTGTCTTTGTTGTTTATTATTGTCTCCTTACTTTGGCTCGGTGTGAATAACCGAGAGGCCCTGGGCAGCCTTAAGAGTCCGGGTTGGGAGAAGCTAGCCTCCCAACCGATAAAGGTTTTGAAGATGGCCTGAGAATACATCTGGGATGGATTGCTGTGTGTCTCCATCACGGGCCTCATGAACCCATATTAGCAATTGCGAATACAGATATGTTCTGTTATGTACACGTTTCGGGCTAAGGTAGCTTCGGTTCGTGAGGGTCGCGTGTCTGTCGCTCGGATCCTAGATGACCATAGTTGTGTATGTGGTATCACGTGATTCTTGGCTCTGTTCTGGGGGTCCGTAGACGCGTCCTGCTTTCAACCGGGGCTACTCGCCAATTTTGTATTATGTTTTGTGTTTTTTTTAGTGGACTAAGGGTCCATTTATACAGTTACCATTCTGTGTGGTGGTGAATTGTTGCTGCAACGGTTGTCCAGACCTTGGAGTCTGAGGAAACCCAACTTATGTGTAAAGTTCTGTGTGAACTTAAGGAGATATAAGTCCTCGAAAATGGTTCTGTGTGAACCATAGGATATTTGTAATTCAATGTATACAGTTCTGTGTGAACTTAAGGAGATATAAGTCCTCGAAAATGGTTCTGTGTGAACTATAGGATATTTGTAATTCGACGTATATAGTTCTGTGTGAACTTAAGGAGATAAAAGTCCTCGAAAATGGTTCTGTGTGAACTATAGGATATTTGTAATTCAATGTATAACGTTCTGTGTGAACTTGAGGAGATATAAACCCTAGTTAAGTTCTGTGTGAACTAAAGGATATTTGAAATTCGACGTGTAAGGTTCTGTGTAAACCTCTTGAGATTTAAAAATGATAATATTGGCTTGCGAAATTTATTGTTATCATTGTTGTTATCACTTCGCCCGGAAGTGGCCGGAAGTTTGGACCGCCTTCTGCTGTGTGCCAGGGGCAATCGTATTGTGGAAAGCGCCCGTGATATGGGGCCGCTTTAAAATTTATTGGTTCCCGACTGTGCAGTATAGGGAGTGGCGAAGAAAGGATTGTGTTGTAAAGTATTGCCTTTGGTGTATCAAGGGTAGTGGGGTTGTAATTTTGTGTTGAGCCATGTGGGTGGCTGGTTGGACGGAATCCACATTTGATAGGGGAGAATTTCAGGAATCACCTTTGAAGATCAGCTGGTTCATAGGTTGGCCCCATGACCTGCAGTGAACCCACTAAAGTCGGCCTTTGGGAGAAGACTGCAGATTTGTTTTATTATTTTTGGTTAAGCTGTGTCCATTTCTCAGAATATTGTAATAAGAGAATGGCTTAACTGATTTGTTTCCCTCTTGGTCAACATTTGATTGTTAGTTGACCTTGCTGTTTAATATTTTATTAATTGAATTAACAGATTGTATAATATTACTGTAATTTCTTTTTTTTGTGATTTGATTTTATTAATATTGTATCAATGTCTTGTAATCTTGTACCTTTGTGTATTGTTTTGTTTTGTATCAATTTCCTGTAATCTTGTACCTTTGTGTATTGTTTTGTTTTGTATCAATTTCCTGTAATCTTGTACCATTGTGTATTTTTTTTTGTGTGTAAGGAGTTGGGGAGGAGTGTTCCCCGCTCCTGTGTAACCGGCTATGTGTTGATGTTAAATTGTTTAGGACCCTAGTCAAGGAAAAGGTTTACGTGGTTTCCTTCCTCGTGGTCGGTCTTACACCAATTAAGACTACACCTATGGCAAATGCTGACTAGAGATAAATCGGCCACGAAACCGTATCCGGTGAGGGGTACATACACCCCTCGCTCCTTAGAAACATCCCTCGGACTGATGCGTCTGTGATATACGGAGGATAATTTTTTTTTTTTGTTGTTTTTTTTGTTCTTTCGGTAACTTAGGGTGGGGTGTCAGGACTATATTTGATAAATTGCATACCTCACGACCTCGAAATTGTTAATTCGCGACATATCATAATTTATGTAACTTGTGGTGTCGAGACCATGTGGTTGCCTTGAAAACAGGAAGATTAAAATATTATGAAATACTTGAATATTTTAAAATACTAAGACAATAAAATAAAGGTAGCTACCCGGGCAGTCAGGTACATTTTTATTCGATGACAACATTGTCGAGTATGATTTTTGTCGAGGTTGGCACCACTTGTTTTGCTATTTCCTTGCTATGGGGAGTGCGGCGCTGGCATCTTCTCTTTCGGTTCGGAACCTGGCCGGGTGCTGACGTGCTGAGACGGCGGTCTTCCTCTTCTATCACAGAACGTCAGAACGCCATCTTTAATTATGGGTGAATATTATTCCTTTTTATATTAATGTTGGATTTCGTCGCCACGCTAAAAACCCACCGAGTAAAGTAATTTCAAATTGTTATTGAAATCTCCCTTGCTAAATACAACACAGTCTTCCTAGCCAATTTTAAACTTTTTTTCTTGACCTTCGTCAAGTTTTTTTTATATATCTTTTTTTCTTTTTTCTTTTTTTTAATATAATAAACTGTTTCATTCCAAATTATACTTGTTTAATTGTGTCGCCTGTCCCTGCGAGAGTTGAGAGAGAGTTATTCAGAGTCAAAGGAACCCAACAAACCCCTGAGATCCTCTTTAAGAAACCGGCTGACCTGAACGGGAGTGCCACACCTCATTTGATGGTAATGTGTTATAACTAATTTATGTATTGAAATGCGAACAACCCAATATTGTTTCTAAATAGGAAAGAGGTGTGACAGTCTCGACCGGTTATTTCATATAATCTAAACATTTTTTTGCCCCGTACTATCCTGAGAATTTTTTTTTAAATTTACATTATTGAATGCATTCAATTTATTGTATTCAACATTTTTTTTTACATTCCATGTTTAACTTTACATTTGTAGGCATAATAATTTCAAAGACATATGGTATGTATCTTGAATTGTAAGTTTTTATGGAAGATGTTGATACGTCAAGTATGTTTTTCAACTGTAATTATGATGCATAAAGGATACTAAAGCGTCATTTATAATGTCAATAAATATATAAAATTTAGTAAAATATTACTAGAAGCTGTTTGTTATGGTTTTAAATTGAAAAAATCTTATATTCCTTTCGGAAATATGTATTCATATAATAAACGTAAAAAAATACTAAAATTCATAAAAGGAATGTCTTTAATGCTCAAAAGCACTTGTCGTTACTTACACAAAGCCAAATTGCTCAAAGTACCAATTTAAAGAAGCGAATTGATAATATTTGACTTTGGCAACCCCAGAAATTTGTTTTTTTTCCGTTTATCAAGGAAATATATTCAACATAGAAATATTTACTTCAGACAGGAATAAGTGTGACAAGATTTTTTTTAATTCATGACACAGCAGTGTTTTTTTTTACAGAACGTAATTTACGTAAAAAAATATTTGAATACTTACCATCAACAAAAATAAATACATAAAATATGTTTTTTACAACCACACGAAGTAACAATTAAAACTTAAGTTGTAATAATGGCTTCAAAAATCGTATAAAAATAAAAAAAATAAACTAGGAGACATAATGTTGACTGTATCTGCAAATTGGTTAGTAACGAAAATAACTCAACGGATAAAAATTATACAGAAATATTGTCTAGTTCTTTGATTGTATACAGCACAGGCCGGTTTATTGCTTTAGAGTAATCTCTTATAACTAATCAGAAATGTATTAAACACATTTGAATGAAAACTGGAAATTAATCCTTTTTAAAAAATCTGGATACCTACGGAAATCGATCCTTCAACCTCCGAGCTGGAAGACAGGCAGCTTACCAACTAGACCAAGGAGATTTTTAATATAAAATTTTAAGCTACAGAAGTATTGCTTGAATTATATTTTATATACATTTTTTTCTGCCATTATATTACTAAATATCAAAGTTTAGCGAACAGATTTATTTAAGAAGTAAAAAATATATTTTTCAAAGTTTTTACAGCAAACAGTCGATTGAACCTCATTTTTTGCCAATATTCTCAAGAAGAGGTGTTTGTGAGAGCTTATAATTAATCAAATTTGGCGAATCCTTAAACTGAAGATATAATGAGATTCGAAAAAAATATTATATTGTATAAATACCCAATTAAAATAAAGATATCCCCGTTTTTTTTTATTAAAGTCAATAACAAGGAATCTAAACAAGGTTAAACCTTAAAAATATCCTCATTTTAAGTACATGAATATAATCGATTATTGATTGTTTAATTTTTCCAAGAATTGATTTTTTAATACTGAAATGTTGAAAACCTTTCATCAGTAAAATTGCTTAATTGTTGTGTATTACACTTTCACTGTATACTTTATAACCTGTTGTTTTTTATATCACGTGATAATCTCGTACAACCAACCGGGAAGACTTAAAAATCTTTGAGCTTAATTTTTTTTTAATATGAGAGATTTTATCCACCTTTTCTGCCTTATTGATTGATTTAATTTCATCCTTATATTTCTGAAATAGTCATTAATTTATACTTTGAACTTACTTCACTTAAACCATTTGCATAAACACAAGTTGAACCCGTATCAATGTGGAATAAACAGTTTTTTAACAAGTTTAAGTGACACATTGGTATTATTTCTATTGCAACATACCGTCAAATACTCGTATTTACCCAAATAGGGAAATTTGTCAAAAGTAATTCATATAATCAAAATAAGTATTCATTTTTGAGAGCTAGAATTATTTAGTTACATAATTTTCTGGCAAAAAAATTAACATAGTTACTTTGTTGTTTATAGTTAAGGCATTAACGTTGTGGAGGTTTGAAGACATTGTAATTTTTTTTAATTAAACACTGTTTATTCCACTTTTTTGTAACGTTTATTCCACTGTTTATTCCACTTTTTTGTAACCCTACCGGTTTCAAGGCTTTCACCTCATCTTCAGAGGAGCACAAACAAGACTTGTTACTTCATTACGATTGACATCTTGATAAAAAATAAACGTATAAAGTGAAAGTTTTTAGTTTTATAAACTTTAAATTGCAAATTCAGCTAACAACTTATTTTTTAACGCTTCAATAACAAGAATAACACAGTTTGACAATCATTATAGGCATTGTGTGGGCTTCCATATGACTTTAATAACTTAGAATAAAAAAATATAGTAAAATACAAAAGTAGTTCCTGCCAAAACAAATTAAGTAAATTATGTGAACTTGTATTTTTACTAAGTGTCAACATCTCTTCTATCTTATTTCCAGAAAGGATAATGAATGTAATAATAAATAACGACCTCCGTGACCTGGTGATAAGACGTTTGTCTGCCGATCTACAGGTTGCGGGTTCGATCCCAGCTGGAACGCAGATTTTTTTAAAATGGGATTCCAGTCTGGTTTTCACTTAAGGCTCATTAAAACATATTTCAAGTTGGTTGAAAGAGATTGCCACGTGGCAATAAACTCGCCAGGTTAAAAAAATCTGGAAAGCTAATGCTCACGGGAGCAATTGAAGGTAAAAATAATGGAAAATATCCTAAAAGATGCATGGACCAAATAAAGGAGTTAACAGGATTATCTTTAAATGCTGCATTCAACATAGTCCAAGACCGGGAAAGATGGAGAAGGGTGGTCCACCAAGTTCCAGACTGCATAGGACAACGACACTCAATATTGAGCACGAAATTATGATGAAAAACATACTGGTTTTCATTCTACCATAAAACATTTCTAACGTGTCAATATTGATTTTAAAATTATTAACTCCTTGAAATTCTATGTAGAAATGACCGCAGACATTACACGGAAACACTGAAATATAAAAAATAAAACTATACACATTTTTCACCCCTATTATAAATAGTTTCTCCACAAATTTCCTTCCCCATCTTTCAGACCAATGATTGATTATACCTTTCAGTTCGCCTTGAATACACCCTCCAAGTTACCGATATTTTTTTAATGTACGCAGAAGAAAAGTTCGATGCCTGGAAAAACATGTTATGAAGCTTGAACGGTCCTTTAAAGGTAGCTTTAAATATTCTTAGAAACAAATGTTTTTTTTTTATAAATGGATATGAAATTTTAAAAAATGACAGATTTTTAGATACTATAATATAAATGGTGAAAAGAATATATATAACAAAAAAATATATAAATTTAGTGTTATAATAATTAGTTATTGTAATAAAAAAATACGCAAAGTTAAGTCTCTCGTCTTCGCAATATTCACATATGGCGCTGAGACTTCAACTCTGAGAGAAAGCGAAAGACGTAGAATAGATGCATTTAAAACGTGGTGCTGGAAAAGAATGTTACGATTTTCATGACCAGCAAAGCAAACCAGCGCCTCCATTTTCGATAAACTATGAATCACCAACAGATTATCGACAATATGCCTTCGACAAATAATCCATTCTTTGGGTACGTTGCTCGTGGATAAAGAGACAGTTTGAAAGTGTTTGGTTACTGGAGGCGTAGCAGGACGACAAGCAAGAGAAGAATCCAAAAACATTGAACTTACCAAGTGAGAGATGCAATTGGACTACCCTTAACAACTGCCCATTGAGCCGCAGGGTACAGGGATGAATAGAGAGGAGTCGTCAGAGGCTATCATGGAAGTCACGATACTCAGTCATGACATGACAGGATGAAATTAGTTTTCTCCAAAAACAATAATTAATTTTCTCCGAAATTGTACGTATAAAATATAATAAAATGAAAATAATTTTTTTTTTTTTATTAATTCAATGTTCTGGAGGATCTTTCATAAGATGTTTAGTTAATTCTGAAGTCTTTGGATTTATCTATAAAAATCAAATAATTTATTAAAAATAATAAAAGATATATAATAATTTGCCGAATTCAATAAAAGTAAAGGGAGGAAAACCATTTAGGCAGTCGATCGGAGCGTGGTTGTTATTGCGACAGGAGTTTGAGTACTTGGGCTTTCAGGATTAATGACTTGTGGAAAAGGTTTGTGTAAGAGGTTTCTTTTTGTTGTTTTATATTTGTATTTCTGTATATTTTTGTTTTTATTTTTATGATTTTATGCAGTATATTATGGGATGAACATTTTTGGTCTTTCTGGAGTGATGATGTGTGAGGAGTTTGATTTTGCATGATGGTTCCAGTTGTTATTGAGTGTCACTGTTTGTCAGGTTGATGAAAATTTACAGCGGGGTTTTGTTTTTGTGTAATCGAAAATTGGAAAGAAGTATCAATTTATTTTTTCATGCTAAATATCCTCAGTGAGATACAGGAAAAAGCCTAGTTTACTGGGGACACGACAAATGAAAGGCATCAAACCCAGATCCATTAAAATTATATGTCCAAATTAAATTACCTGTTGTTTTTTCGCAAATTATGTATATTTCTTGTCATGTGTAAATAAGACAAAACGATATCAGTAAAAATTACACAACCCTTGTGAAAATGAAAATACGTAAATTCTAAATTTTGTTCACAAAAAAGGAAAATATGTTTGATAAGGGTTCATATTTAACCACCATCGTAAAAATAAACAAACCACACATTCATTGAATATGTATCTTTTAGATTGTTTTATTTATAACATATTGATTGTGGAAAAATCGATGTTTTAATTCACTTTACGTTGCGGAGAATTCGAAAATGTTATTGACATATTTTCTGCAAGTAAATTGTTCAATTCGATATAATCCATATTAATGTATTTTTGAAATACATACATTTTCATTTCAGTAAAAGGATTGAGAATTAAGTTGAGAAATACGGAAGAGGTGGAAGAAAATTGAAAATTATTGCCACTGAGAAAATATTCTTATATTGGAAATCTTAGGAAAAGAAAAACATGGATGAAAAAAAGATTGAAAAGAAAAATGAACAATGACATAAAAGTAAAAAAAATCAAGTCGTTTAAACTTAATATTGCACGCTCGACGCAAGACTCGAATCAAGTCCTAATGATAATGTTTTAAGATAATTTAATTTTAAAATGAAAAAAAAAAGAAAATTGATATTGAAATGAAAAATCGCTTTCAATTGTTAATGACATAGTTTTGAGATAATTTAGTTTTTAAATGAAAAAAACTTTAGTGAGTATTAATGGCATACGATATTGAAGTTTTAAAATGAAAAACATTTAACATGTTTTAATGACACAGTTTTGAGATAATTTACTTTTTAAATGAAAAAACTCTAGTGAGTATTAATGACAGGAGAATGAAGTTTTAAAATGAAAAACATTTAACATGTTTAATGACATAGTTTTGAGATAATTTAGTTTTTATGTAAATGAAATATTATGAGATTTATGATACTCCTTTAACTTAAACTTTTTACGCTTCTTCTAATCGTAAAGGTTTTTTCGTTATAGCTTTCTGGTGGTCTAGGACCGTTCTGATCCATGACTAATGCAGAGTTTAAAGAAAAACATGTTCTATCTTTGGTCTATCTTCCTTGTTGGTATTTGTCCTGTTGCTCGATACCCATCAACATTTTCATTCATAACCAACTTCTCTATAATTTATTTTTCTTTTCTAGTGTAAATCCAAAGTGTTGCAGTATTTATTTCCTACAAGTTAATAACAGTTTTTCTTAAACCTTTCGATCCTAGACGATAAAAAAATGATATAGTTTGCAGCCCATAAGATGCGAAACGTTTGAAGCTAGAACCCGATCAAAATTAAGAAACTCTTTTTGAATGTACGGCATGTTTTTGAGGAATTCTGATTTTTGTGAATGGTTAACTTAAATTTCTTTATCTAAGTTTACATTACGAGTATTGCTTTTACACTTTGTATATGGTGTTTGTTTAAAATACTTAAGTTTTTTTAGTTAAATATGATAATTTCTTTGTGGAGAGCAAAATCACACTCCTTACACATTTACCGAATCTCACTTTCTTCTTATGCTTAACATGTATGATACATTGCAAGCTCTGAAGAATTTTAATTTTTTGTCAGTTGATGGAATACATATCAACACACATTTAGACTTGTTCTTTGACAACCTGCATACAAGATCTTGTAAATTTCTTATTTTATTTGGATCTAGAGATTATAGCTGATCTCCAGATTTATTTGTCAAAATCTTCAATTTCTGATACTTTACTGCACAAAATTCATGCATATTTTCATTGTCTGGTCCATATTAGAAATCGGAATTCAGGAGATTTTAGTTCTAATGTTGAATTGTGTATAAAATAAAACATATTGACTAGATACCAGTAATATGTTCATTTTTGAAAGAAGATCAATCACGTGAAAACACGGGACCGGGACTCAACGTAAATCTTATTGATCACGTTAAAACACGAGATTAGGATACGAAGTAATATGTTACTTTCTATACATAAATAAACGATAGGGTTATTATTGGAGGAACAAATTTTTTGAACAAAAACAAACGTTACTGAAAAAAATTTATTGTGACAATTTTATATAACAGGTACAGCGTGTTGTCATTATATTAAAAACATTAATTATAAAGCGTTGTTACTGTAAACATGTAACTCTGGATCGCTCTTTCAAATATTTTCAGCAGCTTCCAAGTACCTGTGTAGTGAATAGAACTAATGAGATATTATGAAGTGAACATCACTTGACACTGACTTATTCTCCTTATACTCGTATAGGAGCTCACGACCATTACTTTCAGCAGCTTCCAAGTAACTGTGTAGTGAATAGAACAAATGAGATATTATGAAGTGAACATCACTTGACACTGACTTGTACTCCTTATACTCGTATAGGAGCTCACGACCATTATTTTCAGCAGCTTCTAAATACCTGTGTAGTGAATAGAACTAATGAGATATTATGAAGTGAACATCACTTGACACTGACTTATACTCCTTATACTCGTATAGGAGCTCACGACCATTATTTTCAGCAGCTTCTAAATACCTGTGTAGTGAATAGACTAATGAGATATTATGAAGTGAACATCACTTGACACTGACTTATTCTCCTTATACTCGTATAGGAGCTCACGATCATTATTTTCAGCAGCTTCCAAATACCTGTGTAGTGAATAGAACTAATGAGATATTATGAAGTGAACATCACTTGACACTGACTTATTCTCCTTATACTCGTATAGGAGCTCACGATCATTATTTTCAGCAGCTTCCAAATACCTGTGTAGTGAATAGAACTAATGAGATATTATGAAGTGAACATCACTTGACACTGACTTGTACTCCTTATACTCGTATAGGAGCTCACGACCATTATTTTCAGCAGCTTCTAAATACCTGTGTAGTGAATAGAACTAATGAGATATTATGAAGTGAACATCACTTGACACTGACTTATACTCCTTATACTCGTATAGGAGCTCACGACCATTACTTTCAGCAGCTTCCAAGTAACTGTGTAGTGAATAGAACAAATGAGATATTATGAAGTGAACATCACTTGACACTGACGTATACTCCTTATACTCGTATAGGAGCTCACGACCATTATTCAAGAAGAAGTAACCGTGTTATTCCTCTTGGTTGTTCCCTCGATCTTAAGGAGTTCGATCATCATTGGCTTAACAAGTCTTTTTTTTACCTTCATTGAGCTATCTACAAAAGTGTTACTCAATTCATGGCCCCCGGACCGGTATTCCGCGAACAGTTTTTTGCGGGACAACGACCAGACTTTCCTTAAAATATCAAGTTTATATTTATACATATAAACATATCACGCTATTTCCCTGTTGGGCTAGGCAGAGGGTGCCAGACGTTCTTTTCCCGACTCATATCCTTCATATTTTCTACATCCATACATTTCCTACGCTTTCTCTGACTTTTCGCTACGTTTCCTTCTTAAAAAATATGCATATAACAACATACATTAATATCATCATGCCGTTTTCCTGTCAGGGTTGGCTGAAAGAATAAAGGACCAGAATCGACACACATCCTTATCATTTTCCACATCCATACATCTTCACATACAACTTTAACGATATATGTGACTTTCTACATTTAAATCTTTAAAAATAGAATTCAATTGTTCCAACTCTACCCTCGTTGGTCTTATCTCACACACCGTTCACTTACATTTGCACTATATATATACAAATGTTTTGTCAGTCCTTTATTTCTTCGTTTCACATGGCCAAATCAGTTATGTAACGTTTATAAAATGATTTAAAAATGTTTGAAAATTTTCCTAACCATGTTTGTTACTTTATTACATTTGTTTAACCCATAAGGGATAAATTAATAAAAAATGGCAATCTCATTAAGTTCTTTAAAAATAATTATTTATTTGATTTGTAAATTTATTTATTTTTTGTGTTTATCTTAGTTAAGAAATTATTTTAATTTAATTTCATAAAAATACTGACCCTCGATGAAATGAAAAAAAAAAAGAATCTATGTTACAATAACCATACAATTTATATCGCTTTATGTAGAACCTCTGGAAATGTTCACCCTGTTGCTTCTCTTACACAATCACTCCATCAGATGAGCACTCAATGTCTGCCTCACCTCCTTCTACAACTTACACTTGTGGTCAGATTCAATCTCTCACACCTATCACTCTCCTTCCCTGCTCTATGTCTTAAGTATCATAAAATCTTATTTCAGTATGATTCAAAACAACTTGTTTCAACCCCAAGTTTTTTAATTGAAACAACATATAAATATTAAATGCAATGGTCACTAGAGTTTTGAACTAGCACACTGCCAATAAAAAATTTACTCCAAAAATTACTGATATCGATTTAAGATTCGAGAAATTTCATTCTGAAAAGATATTAAATAGTTTGCTTTGCACAACGATATCAATCATAAACGAACAAATACTGTTTTTTCTCAAGCAATAAAATACAATCGGAGATAATTTTCAACTTCAGTTCTATATCGAAACTTTTAAAATTATGACTCCAATAAAGATACTTGCTTTAAATGTTTTTGGAAGAGAAAAAAATAATGATTTTTGTATTGGAGATAAGAAATAGTTTTAAGAATACATTTTCATTTGACAGCCAGTTTGCAAGGGTAAAGTATATTCCGGCAATATTGCGCCATGAAGAATTGGCACATTTCCATATCGGATACTTGAGAATTTCGGAAATATACCCACATTATTCTTAACTTTTGTTTTTCCTCGCGTTATCTGACCATGTATATAACATAAGAATTGTTCAAAAAGTTGCTGGAATAACGTTTTTGTTTAATTTTTTTATATAACTGAACTTGAAAAAAGAATGAAATGGAGAATACAAGTAAAAAAGTAAAATACGAGTATTTGAATAAATATTTGTCCGTACAATTACGATGACACATCCTTTTCCAAGAAGAGCACTAAGCCCCAAAATTTTACATACACAATAACAATTGTATCATAATCTCGATAATACAGTCAAATCAAACCCATCAACTCTGCATCATATGCTTTATATTCGCATATCATCGTTTTATTCCGTTTAAAAATAATAAAAATGTCCACGATTTCTTACAAAGCGATGCATAAAAGTAATTCTGCTATAAAAGTGATTATGTTAATTTATCGGAAATGTGGGTTGGATTTTTTTCATATAAAAGCCCGATTAACCGTTTATTTGATTGGTTTTTCGAGACAAAGTATTTTGAGTAAACTTAGAACATGATTTTGTTCATTCGACGCACTTAAAATAAACATCTACTTTGCAATATACGGCATGAAATAATTAGGGGTTCTGATATATTAGGTGTTAACATAAGTTGTGTCCGTTTTTTTTCAAATTTAAAAATGAGCGCCAAAAGTAAAACAAAATGGTAAAGGTTATACGTCATTCGAAAGAAAATTTTCTGGTCTACAAGATATTGTGTTTGCTTTTACGTTACGTATATTATTTTATTTGATTACAAGCCTTCAAAATGGAATGTCAAGTAGACGAAAGTGAGCATTTTCGAAACTTCCTTCTGTTCACGTTCTGTTGTCTACTTGACATTCCATTTTGGTATAACCTTTACCATTTTGCTTTACTTTTGTTGCTCATTTTTAAATTTGAAAAAAAAAACGGCCACAACTTATGTTAACAACCAATATATTGAGTAAAAAAATTATATTTTTTTATATAAATTGCGTATAAACAATAAACATGCATCAAGTTTTGTCAAACCTTTTTCCTATTTATCAGAAACAATAATAAGATGTGCACATTTCAATACATAAATCAATTATAACCCATTACCATCATACGAGGTGTGACACTCCCGTTCAGCTCTGCCGGCTTCTTAAAGAGACAAGTACTTTTTAGATCTCAGGGGTTTGTTGGATTCCTTTAACTCTGTGTAACTCTTTCTAACTCTCAGCGGGACAAGGTGACACAATTAAACAAAGTATAATTTTAAAACAAAACAGTTTATTATATTATGGATAAAAAAAGAAAAAAAAATATAAAAAACTTGAACGAATGTCAAGAAAAAAAAGTTTAAAGTTGGGTACGAAGATTGTGTTGTCGATTAGCAAAAGGGGATTTCAATAACAATTAGAATTTAAGTTGAGCGATGGTTAAACGTGCGGACGAAATCCAGCATTAAAAAATACAAGGAATAATATTCACCGATAATTTGAAGATGGCGTTCTGAAGTTCTGTGATAGCAGAGGAAACGAGTCTGGCAGTCTTCCGTGCACACAGTGTTCTGGAGAGACGTCCTAACACCGTCGAGTCTGGTCCCAAAAAAAGCGCAGGAGAGCCTTCCTCTCGCTAAGCAAGCAAATCCCGAGAGAGAGACGACAATTCTTTTCATCTCTCTCACCAATACTAGTGGTGCCAACCTCAACAAAAATTGTACTTGACAATGTTGTCATTGAATAAAAATGTACCTCGCTGCCCAGGCAGCTACCCTTATTTTATTATCTTTTGTATTTTAAAATATTCTGGTTTTTCATAATATTTTAATCTTCCTGTTTTCAAGGCAAGCACAAGGACTCGACACCACGAGTTTCATAAAACATGATATGTCGCGAATTTACAATATCGGGGACGTGAACTATGCAATTTATCAAATATAGTCTTCACAGTTTACTCAAAATACTTTGTCTCAAAAAAACAACGAAAAGACAATTGACGGGGAAGACCGAGATATTTGAAACTGGCAGTGAATACAAAATAACAAAACGTGTTATTTATTTTATTAAAAATGTATCAATATTACACCATTAAGTGAAGCACGTCTTTTCCAAGATTCAAAAGTGTTTTTTTTCTAAAGAAGATAAGTGACACGTGAAACACGTCTACACATATATGAGGACACACACGATTTAAAAGGATGATTGCTCTACCTACCAATATTTCCAAATGCAAATTGGTTCGACTTTTAGGTCGATAGAACAATCTATGGGTGCGTTGTCTCATAGAATTATCCAGAACATACAAACCAAGACTGTTCAGGACGGATGGGTCAACTAAATTACCCCTGAGCAAACAAAAAAGTGGGCACCAAATCTAAGAGATCTTCCACTCTCTAATGATCTGTAACTAAGCATCCCCAGCAAGAAGACACTAGGATAAAGCCAGGGATAATATCCACACTCTTTCATGTAGAGACAACGGAAAACTCTGTCGAGTGTGTGTGTATGTATCTTGTGTTTATATATAATCAGAAATTTTCTTAAAGATCTCTCTAAAAGATTTGTCTTTTTATGCCAAATTTCTGAAAACCCTTGTTATTCCCATTAGAAATATCAGTAATCTAAAGGATTTTTTTACTATCTCGTTACGATAACAATTGAAGGCAAAGTATTGAATAAATTGCATGTATGGAAGCGGGGCTATGGTTATCATCCAAAGTTAATAAGTTTTAAATAAAAAAGGATCAGGTATCAGAAGTATTTTCCGAAAATCCCATCAATAAGCGATTAAACCATGTCGGTTTATAAATCTGCTTAGTGTATCGTGGAAGATAAATATCTCATCAATTTAGCGGTACGTGATCGTTAACTAGTAGCCGTAAAAGGGAATGTGGAAAATAACAATTCTCTCAGAGCTACCTCTTTTACTAAATTATCCAAATTGATAAGTGAGTGAAATACTTATGGAAAAAATATTTGGGATAGAAATCTTACGAGAAGAGAACACACTTTTAGAATAATTGATTTTTTCGTATATCCAGAAAGTTCCACAAGATCAACTGAGAGTTAGTTGGGATATTGAAGTGATTAGTGCGTATAAACAAAGTATGAAGTTCAATAGTTTGCTGCCTGGATAAGAAAGATCATGCATGGACAGATGACACACCGCACAGTAAAAAATGTATACCTCGTCAGTAGTACAGCCGATTGAAGTTGTGTTGTTTCGTTATATTCTGAAATGAATTGTAAAAAATGGAATAATACACGATTATCAAGTGTCTTTCTAAAAAAGGTAACAGTCTAGCAGAAATAAAAAGACATTTAGATGATGACGTAGAGTTTTTTTGTTCAACTATATTTTTGGCTTAATCTTGCGAGGGTGGTCAGTGTGAATTTATTTATACTCGCTGTTATTTGTTCAAGCCAATATTGTTTAACCTTAGTGGTATACTTATATTACAGGTATATTAAAGCAACATCCATAAACAACAAAATAAGGGAAGCCAGATTATGGTGGTATGGGCACATTGCTAAAAATCCAATGAATACATATATATTGGCAGTTCATTGCTTGGGTTGGAGATTTATGGGAAAAAAAGAAGAACATTTCCTCCAAGGAAATGATTGATGGATAGTGTGAAGGAAAACATCCGCGCATTGCAAGAAGTAACGAGGGATTTTGTCCACAGCATGCAACTCTGGAGAGAGGATTCGAGAAACCACCCCCGAGTTGTGGGGATAGAACTAGGAGGAAAAAGAACTTAATGTAAGTGACAGGGTAGTTTCGCTCTATGAAAGCATTATCTAACAACTTTTAAGGCCATAACTATTTTTTCGCAGACTTTATAAATCTTGTAATTTTTTTCACGTTTCTATTAAAATAATCATCATTACCAAAACGCCAAGTCTCAATTGGGGTAGGCAAGGAAAACAGATTTTCACTTCATTTTATCCTGACACATATCTATCGCTTCTGCCACGTACATAAACCTCGTCATACATAATTTTCAGTGTAAATGATTTTTATTTGTTCCTCTTTCAGAATTTGATTAATTTGGTCGTGCCACATTGTTTCATTATATACTACTTATAAAGATAATTTTTTGAATTTTTTTTATAAATCATTCTTTCCATGTGGGCAAACCATCTTAACGCATCTTTATTCTTCTTAAATATTGCATCTACTTTCAATCAGCATTCTTTCCTCAAACCTTTTTTTGTTATACATTGTTTTTTTTTCACACAATCTGCGTACCATTAATTTCTATCACATTTACCTAACTTCCATATGCTTTTTGCCAAATACACATTTTTTTTTAAAGTTGGATTCTCCAGTATATGATATGATACCACTTCAATGGAATAATTTCAAAAATAATTCTATAAAAATCAGCGCTTTTCAAACTTAAGAAAAATATAAAAAAATGTGCTTAATATACGTGCGCCTAGCAAAAAGCAAAGGGAATGGAACATATGCGATCATTTAAAGAAACGTACTTATAGAACCTCAGATTAAATCTGAAAATAATAGGGGTTCGTTACACTGTAACAGCATATACAAAATAAACAATTACTCAGATTCCTGGTTAAACTCGGATCAAAGTCAGTAAAAATAATATTATTTTTTTTATTCAGATTTCAAGTTTCAACCAAAAGGTTGAGGGATCTCATTCGGAGTCAGTTTTCCTACACCACAAACTCATCGGTCATGGATCCCGGTCAGCATCATGCTAAATCTGATTGTTCCTGAACATTCTTCACATAACAACACCAAGTTGCCAGTTAGCACTATTTTCATCTACAAATTATAAATTTTATTAACGTTTTCTCGAAAGCAAGATTTAAGTCTTTGCATATCACATGGTCTGCGCAATATACTTTCTCAATGTTTTGATATTTTTCTGAAGGTTTGAGAACTGGTTCTTTCACTGCTTTCCCTTTTACAATCGCGTGTCTGAATACGTACCTCTACTTCAAAATATATTGTACAAGGCGCCAGACGAGGGTTTGTTGACAGAATCTACCTTCTATGATATTATACTTTGGTCCAAGAGAGTTAATTTATTTCTTACTCACCATATCTTGAAAGTTTTCCACTATTCGGCACACGCACATGTTAAAGGTTCCTCTAAAGACATGAGTTGAACTTTTTACCTCTACTTGAACCAACAAGTGGAACTAAGTTACAATAATTGATTGAATACAATTTCTTAATCGATCAAGTATATTTGTCATTTGTGTTTATATTTTATAATTAATTTACAATAAACTGTCAAACTACTCTTGGCATATTTTTTACTTTCCACGAAAGACACAAGTTGCACTATTATCCTCTGTTTGCTAAAATTAACTAGAAATAGGCTTTTAATTTTAATTTTAGTTCTATGAATGAACAAAGTATAATTATTCATTGAATTATAAATCTTGAAAAATTCCTCAGAATAAGTTGATCAACTACTCTTGGAATAAGAACAAACGAATTGAACTCTAAAACGTTGATTGGACAAATATTATATTAAAAAAAAGACTGTAAGGTTTTATTTTTTACACTCTCTGAGATTCTTTGTTTAAATAAAATATAGTCTATTGCATTTTTAAGTTTTGAAAAATATTCACCATGAGTTGAGAAACTACTCCTGAAACATTTTTTTAGATTACCCAAAAAAGTAAGAATAGAGTATCTTCTGATTGGACAAACAACAATATATTGGATACATTTTTTGATTAATTAAAATCTCTGGGAATGTGTGCTATTATGAAGAATATTTTTTCTATGAATTCATATAGTTCGCAATAAATTGATAACCTTCTCTAGAAATATATGTTCTCAGAAAGACAAAAGCTGAATTCCCATATTCTGTTTGAACAAATAACAATAAATACGCTATATTGTTAAATTTTAGGATTCAAGGAATCAATATGATTTTTCTCTTCTATAATGAAATGAAATTTTGGAAAGTTATTAACAATTTGTTGAGGGTATAATATAATTATATAATAGAATAATGTTCCAGGTTCCTCGAAAGACACGCATATATACCTCTAAACTTATTGTTGAACTAGGATTTCATAAACGATAAAATTGTTCTTCTTAAAATTCACGAATTTTAGAAAATTGTTCATTGTAAGTTGAAAACTTTCAGTTAAAACCATCAGTTAAATATTCAATCTTTTCATGAAAAAAAAAATAACTCCGCAAAGAGGTTTGACGCAATACAATATCTTGTAATATACTCGTATATTGAATTCATTAAGATTCCATAAATTGTTCACAATAAGCTAAGTTTCTTTTCTTGAAATAATTTATGATGATCGCATAATCCCTGATACAGAATCTTTAATTTCATCTGAAATTCAGCAAAAAAAATCCAAATCCCAGAGATAAAAAACATATCATCGCCGTGGAGCGCGAAGTGACCAAAAATTGGCCAAGTGAACGACTTAAAAATAATAGGAAATATTAAAATTGACATGTATCACATTTTGCATACACACAAGTTATATATGTTATGTACATATATTAACGACTTTAACTTTTAAATCAACAATTTATCCTTTCTATGTATTCGAAAATAAAAAATACTATAATTGCAAGCTTTCAATTTTTAACATTTAGTATTTAAGGCTCTGTAACCTGTCTAAAGACTACCTTCATGGCCTAGTTAGTTGGAAGCAGCTTCTTTAACTAACTATATTGTATTATATACAGTAAGTATAAATTATCTTTGAGACACAACAACGTTTCAGTGCTTTTATTGTTAATATTTATTTATTTATATAACATTTCAATGAATGACATCTGGTAGATTTATTACTTTTTAGTATAAAATAAAGAATATCACCCAACGATTGTAGACTCAGTATAGTCAGTATAGACAACTCAGTATAGAATATCACCCAATGATTGTAGACTCAGTATTGAGTCAGTATAGACAACTGAGTATAGAATATCACCCAACGATTGTAGACTCAGTATAGTCAGTATAGACAACTCAGTATAGAATATCACCCAATGATTGTAGACTCAGTATAGAGTCAGTATAGACAACTGAGTATAGAATATCCCCCAACGATTGTAGACTCAGTATAGCCAGTATAGACAACTCAGTATAGAATATCACCCAATGATTGTAGACTCAGTATAGATTCAGTATAGACAACTGAGTATAGGATATCACCCAACGATTGTAGACTCAGTATAGTCAGTATAGACAACTCAGTATAGAATATCACCCAATGATTGTAGACTCAGTATAGAGTCAGTATAGAGAACTGAGTATAGGATATCACCCAACGATTGTAGACTCAGTATAGTCAGTATAGACAACTCAGTATAGAATATCGCCCAATGATTGTAGACTCAGTATGGAGTCAGTATAGACAACTGATTATAGAATATCACCCAACGATTGTAGACTCAGTATAGTCAGTATAGACAACTCAGTATAGAATATCACCCAATGATTGTAGACTCAGTATGGAGTCAGTATAGACAACTGATTATAGAATATCACCCAACGATTGTAGACTCAGTATAGTCAGTATAGACAACTCAGTATAGAATATCACCCAATGATTGTAGACTCAGTATAGAGTCAGTATAGAATATCACCCAATGATTGCGTTGTCTTTTATTTATTTTACACTTTAATGCAAAATTCTGGCAAATTTATTGCATTAAAATGATTTCTTTCAATCCAACAGTTTTTGTTTCAAAATTAGTATTGGTATTGATGGCCATGTCTTTGACAATCTTGTAGTCTATGAAATCAATATTTGGAAAAAAACTACAATAACAAAAATTAAAATCAAACATAAATCTCAAAAAAAAAGGATTAAGGATGGGAATTGTATGGGAGTTATGGAGAGGAATATTTTGTAAGGATGTAACAGGAGGAGAAAGGTCTGATAATGAATGTTGTGAAATACAAAGTATTAATGATAGAAAAGTGTGAAAGGAAAAGTAAATGCAGCATATGGGTGGAAAATGAAAGATTGTAGCAAGTTGAAGAATTCTGCTATTTGTGTATTATTTACAGATGACGGAAAAGTAAAGAGGGATATTGAACAGCGGGTAACGTTAGGAAACAAAGTCAATAGGACACCTAAACATATTCGATACTCGAACCTGAAAGTATCAAAATCTGCTAAGATATGTCTACAATAATATTTTGATGCTGACTTTGATGTATGGGAATAAACGTGGACGTGGAAAAGCACTGAGAAGAGCTGAATAAATTATGTAGAGATGCGTGTATTGAGAGAAAAAAAAAGTAACAATTTATAACAGAATACGGAATGAATGTGAATTGAAGACTGAATGTTAAGTAAGATAATTAAGAGTACGTTAAGATGTTTAGGGCATGTATGAAGAAAGAATGAAGAAAAACTAACAAAATAGATATACAGTGTAGATGTGAGTGAAAGACGTGTGAGATAAAGACCAAGGAAGTAAGATTGGATCAAATGAATAATATTGTGATAGAAAAAAAAACGTTGAAAGCCAGAGAAATCGTAGAGATTATATGAGAGTGTGTATGAATGTGGAAGATGCTAAGTTTGTGTGTCAAGTTAGGATAGTATGGTGCTGAATGTATGTAGCCCATCTGATTGAGTCAGCGAGATCGTTCCAAAGTTGAGCCGTAAAAGATGATTTGTGGAATTTTGACATCAATATTGATGGCAATCGATGATGCCGTAACCCGATGAAAGTTTAGAAAACAAATTAATTAAGAAACCCGTAAAAACTTACCAAAGGAAAATGAACTACATAGGAACCTTTGTAGACCTTCTGATATGGGATAGTAACACATTTGGATTTAGGTGTTATTTATTGTATGCGTATAATGTTCATATACAATCATAAATGTTGATCAGACACTCCAAAGAGGTCTTAAAGTGATTCCTAAAGTTGTACACGTCACCTGTTTACTAAAAGGGATATCATTTGGCACCACAGGGACCAGCAACGGCGAAAACTCTATCATGATACCTGGTCATAATGGATCGATTGGAAACCGTAAATTTATACGATAATGAAGATATAGACGTCAAAATTCTACTATTTCAAAGGTACGTCTTTCAGATACAGATTTAAAAGATGCATATAATGAAAACATCGTTTAGAAATGACCTGATTAAAACGAGAAAATATTTTAAACCAATACGTTTGTGACACTTGAATTAATTACTTTTCAATCATTAAGTATTCACAAAACACAAATTTAAAAAGGTCTTTTTACGTTAATATATGTTTTTGGTCAACTCACGCTTGACAGGGACAAAATTAATGAAACTTTAAACATCTTTGTGATTTATTTCGCAGATGGCGTTGGTATTATTCCGCTTGATATATCCTGTTTCAAGATCTAAAATGATAATTCTATGTCCAGTCACGTAGCTATCTACTGGATCGGAAAACACTCGGGTTAGTTTATATTCCTCAGTGACGTGCCTGATTGCAATCTGAGCCAACCGCGAGCGCCGCGGCGCCTCCGGTTGTGTTTTATCGCGATATATCCATGCCGAAAGACCATTAATCAATCCGAGAAATCTTTGCTTTTGCAAGGAAATTTGCAAATTCCATCTTGATGGTAATTTGTTGTTGAATTCTTGGTCTAGAGTTTATATAATTTCAAAGAAAAAGAGACGAATATCATAAACGATTAAAGTAATAAATTTATATAAACTACTACAAATATTAAAAAAAAAAAAATTGAGTGAAATAAAAAGGAGACAAAGTAAATATAATAATTGTTAATGACGTAAACAAAAATACATATCTTAATTTTTGCACAGCATACCGATTATTTGTCCCATTAACCGCATTCTAGACGAATTAGTACGTAATGATAATAAAAACGATTGCAATTTTTTTGTGTTAAGTACAAACTCACGCGTTTTTTGTGCCAATTCATTTTCGATGTACTCGTATGTAAAGCGATTGTTCCATAAAAGTCAATTTTGTAACTGTGATAAGGGAGAATATGTTGAAACTTCTTAATGGTTCATGATTTAAATTATATACATTTTTTTTTATTTACTAGCGTTTTTATTATTACCCAAGTGATTTTTTTATTTAGAAAATGTTTCCTTGTGTATTCCTCTGTTTTGTCAAAATTTGAAATATTATTTTAACTTTTCTCTTTACCCTGGCAGTGCATTAATATTTTTAACAATTTTCAAACATATTTATTTTATTTATTATAGTATTAACTGTTAACTATTACCATTTATATTTTTGCATTATAATTAATGTATACAAGGATGTAGACTGAAAAACGTCCGATGAATTTACTGACAAGGTTGCCCTCGATTAAACGTACTTTGTTTTCCTTTGCCTTGAAATATATGCGTTATTTCAAGATATATACATATAAGAAAATATTATTTTGGTATCAATATACCAATTTTGCGGCTGAATAACAATTATCGCATCCCTCTAAATCTGACAATTGAGGCTAGACGTAAAATAACCGACGTTATCAATATCCCAATTGTCGAGTACGGTGATTGTATTTTTGGACCGTGCCTTTTAAAGAAAACGGAAAAAAATTGCAAAAATTACAAAATGCTTATTATAGGTATTGTTAGGACGTCTCTTGCAGAGGACGTATCTCATATGTTATGAGAGCTTTTAGTCACAATCTAGCATTTAGAATTATTGACATGAAACAGAGATGTTTCTTCACTTAAGAGTACTCGTGCATAACATTATCAAAACAAAAATGCCACCTTATCTCTTCGAAAAACTGGATTGGGCTAGAGATCTTCACGGCTATGAAACTAGAAGCAAAGAAACTCTTTTAATCATCCCGAGTTACAATCTAGCATTATTCGAAGGATCCTTCTGATACTCAGCCAGCAAATGCTGGAATGAGTTGCCCCTACCCTCGAAAGAGCGAGTATATAGTTACACCTTTAGAAATGCTCTGAATTGTGACCTTAATAGTGTTTTTTTTTTCTTGTGATTTGGTATCTTATTTGCTTTATATCTTTTCGCTGGAGGTGTAACGGGGGTTGTGTATGTATGTCCATTATCTTCACATTAATTTTTATATTACTGATTTTTTCCTTTCATTTTTCATATTGTGGTTTATATACATATGTATGAACATCATTTTCTATTTGTAGTTTTATTTTGATAAATTTGTATTCCTCTCACCTTTTCCCCTTTTTCGCTGGCAGCAAATATGAGTATAATTGCTGGGAAGACTTTGCGTGATCGTGTAAGGAACACAACAATCCGAGAGGTCTGTGCGTTCCAAGATGTGGTCAGATGGGGACGACAGCGTCGACGATACTGGTACCAACATGTACAAAGAATGAATTCCACAAGAATTCCATACATAGCTCTGCATGGGGTGCCGGATGGACGGCGTCCGCCAGGGAGACCCCCGAAACGATGGAGAGATAGCTGTAGCTCAGCATCACAGGACAATCCTGCAGTAACAGACTCTTAAGAGTCTACAGAAAGTATAAGAAAGAGGAAGAAGTAAATATGAGATTGTATTTGTGGGTTCACTTTTTTATTTTTTCTGTCATTTATTGATTTTCATTTTTTTTTCATCTGTGTGTGTACAAGGGTGTAGGCTGAAAATATCTGGTGTCCTCGCAGCTGGGCTCACCCTATATTGGTGGAGTGTATCTAAACCGTAGTCTATGTTATGAGATCAGCGCTGACCTTTTAATAGCGTCTCTTTTAAATGAATTTTCTGCTATTTATATTGAGATTGTCGTGCGATTTCGGAATATGTTTATTTATGAACATACTCGTACTTTGTAGCTATCAATAAACTTATATTTATTTATTTATACATTTATTTAATTAAGACTGTTTCGTGGATAATTCATGTAATTAGTAAATAAATCTTTACTGTATTCCTGATAGCTAACTTTATTCCTAATGATTGAAATAACAAAATGTATCCTACTCAAAACTTTTCGTTTGAGTTCTTAAACGTCATGTTGGCTATTTAGAATTTACTTAACAAATTCATACAAAACTTAAACACTGGGCATTTTATTTGATTTCAGGGTATTTTCAATTTACCCGCAAAACGTATTCTGCAACTAAGATTTCAAGTGAGCTTAAGTTAAATACGATACAACGAACCAGCTAAATAAAGTTTTTAACTTTCCAAGTGATGGATAGCTTGTTCGGAGTTTCGGTCCGATGGTAGGACACCTTACTCCTTCATCGGATAAGTTCTGACTGTTAAGATATTTATTGGAAATTTTTGGATCTTTTTGGGAATCGGGAAAGGATAGGTTTGTGGTAATTGTTTTGATTTTATGAATGATTATGAGAAATTATAAACGATTAAATACATATATAAATATGATGATATGTACATAATATTAAATACAAATATACATAAATTTGTGTCGTCACACACTGTTTTATATTGAATGGGTGAAAAAAAAAAAAAAAAAAAAAAAAAAAAAAAAAAAAAAAAAAAAAAAAAATGAAAAAATGAATTGTGAATAAATTATAAGAATGAATATAGTATATGTAGATAAGTAAATGAGTGGGGAAATGTGTGACTTTTATAAATATATTAAGGTGTAGAAAATGTTTATTGAAGGTGAGAAATGCGGTTGCCTATGGGGGTAAACTGTCTGCCGGAGGAATTATCGATGATGGGGTGTTCAGAGTGACAATCGGGGGGTCATTTGGGGGGATGATTAGAGTTAAAGAGGGGGGGGTCGGAGGGATGTTTCGCAATATTGATTTCGGACGAGTGTGTCTATAACTGGTGTTCGCGTTGTAGTTATCTAAGGCTTTTATGACTGGGTTGGGATGACGGGATATAGAGCTGTAGAACCTTTCGGCCAGAGCGCGCATATGTTCGGGGATAGTATGTAGTTTGGTATCTGCGTGGAGTCTTGAATTACGGACGATGTAGGGTGCTTTTAAAATTATGCGGAGGGCTTTGTTTTGAATGATCTGAATGTGATGTAGCGTTGTTTTCTTCGCGTGGCCCCAGACCGGAAGGGCGTATGTCAGTTGCGGTCTGACGATCGCTTTATATAGGTGGAGTTTAGTGCGCGTGCTAAGTTTGCTGTATTTACTGATCAAGGGAAATAATGATTTGAGTGTTCCGTGAGCTTTTGATTTGATATTGAGGGCGTGTTTATGCCACGAGAGTCTACTGTCTAATGTGAGGCCTAGGTATTTTACGTGTTTTGACCATGGGACGCTCTGGCCGAAGAGTTTAAGAGTTCTGATGGGTTTGATGTATCTGCGTGAGAAGCGGACTGCTGTGCTTTTGGTGGGATTTATTTTGATCTTCCATTTGGTGCACCAGTGCTCCAGAATGGGAATGAAGTCTTGCAGTCTGTTGTGGGATACGGACTCATATTTCGATGAAGAGAGAAAGGCTGTGTCGTCAGCGTATTGCGCGGTGATACAATGTGTACGTGAAAATTGGGGCATATCGCTCGTGTATATGTTATACAGGATAGGGGACAACAGTGCACCTTGGGGCACACCTGCCAGAATGGGGCGAGGGGATGAGTTTATACCGTCTATTTTGACGGAGAAGGAGCGATTTTCAAGGAATGATGCGATGATTTGCACTAGTCTGAGGGGAATACCTGACTTGTGCAGTTTGAATATGAGTCCGTTGAGCCAGACTGTGTCGAAGGCTTTCGCCACGTCTAGTGAAAGGAGGGTCGTGAGGCCTTTGGAGCTGAAGTATTTGATGATGTGTTCTACAACGCGAAGAAGCTGATGGTTGGTAGAGTGTAATGGCCTAAATCCGTGTTGCGAATCTGGGATGATGTTACGTGAGTAAGTTTCTAACGAGAGACGTTCTAGGATTAATTTTTCGAGCACTTTACCTAGAGTCGGGAGCAGACTGATCGGTCTGTAATTTTCAGGGATAACGTGGCTTTTACCCGGTTTAGGGAACATGATGACGTCGGCGTTTTTGAATGGGGTTGGAAAGAATTTATGTCGAAGGCAGGCATTGTAAATGGCGGTAAGGGCGTAAATGGCTTTTTTCGGAAGTTTTTTCAAGGTGAGATTATTGATTTTATCGGGGCCGGGGGCTTTTTTGTTGATGAGATTTTTTATGATAGATTGAATTTCTAACGGTGAGAAGAAGTCTGTGGTGGGGGGGGTTTGCTCATTTAATATGTCGGCAACTGCGTTGTCGACCATTATTGAGTGAGAGGGGTTAGAGAGGTCTGCATTTGGCGAGAAGATATTAGCTAGAGAGTCAGCAAAGGTCTCTGCGCGGTCGCGAGCAGAGAAAACGGGGCCATTTGGTCCTTGAAGAGAGCTGGGTCGGGAGGGCGTATTTCTAAGGCTACGCGTTAGTTTCCATTTGAGTCCATCATTGTATTCGAGAGACTCGACGAAGTCTGACCATTTGTCATTGCGGAGTTGCTGTAGGAGGTGTTTGATTTTTTTGACTAATCTGTTGTAGTCGGTTTTGTAAGAGGGGACAGCTGTGTTTTGCCACAACTTTCTGGTTTTGTTTTTTTCCATAATCAGTATTTTGATATGTGGAGGAAGGGGAAGTTCGGGTTTATCGGCTGGTCTCTCTTTTGAAGAGGATGTGAGAGCGGATTTGATGGTGGTTGTGAAGTCATTTATAGCGGCGTCTATGGAGTTCGTGTCGGGGAAGGTTGTCGGTATTTTGATGCTGCTGTCGACGTTAATAGCGAAATCGCTCCACGAGGTGATGTGTCGCGGAGGGGCTGAGGGCGAGAAGGGTGGTAAGCCATCCGTCAATTGAAGTAATACCGGGTAGTGATCGGATTGAAGCTGGTGAACAGTCGTGAGATCTGTTTGATAGAGAATGTCGTTATGGACAATGATGTCGATGACATCAGGGCGATGATTGTCTATTAGTGGATAGAGGGTGGGAGACGTGGGTCCTTCCACGAAGTATCTTTTCCGGGAGGAGATTTCGTCAAGTTTATTACCGTGAGTGTTGGAAGTGCGGCTGTGCCAGAAGGGGTGTTTAGCATTTAGATCTCCCGCCATGATGGTGGGGATATTATCTGCGAGGAATGAGTCCAATTCAGACTCGACAAGTGGGGAGGTAGGTGGAAGATAAGTCGCGCAAAGTTTAAGAGGGCCGTGATTGGCGGTGTTCACCACTACGCATGTGGATTCTATGTTGACGGTGGAAGGGGAGGGGATGTGGCAGTGGTCTTTTGTGCTTTTGATGAGAGTTGCGGTGCCGCCTTTTCTGCCGATGAGGCGGTCGTCTCTGTAGCAGTAGTAGTTACGGATGCTGTAACGGTAGCTCGGTTTGAGATGCGTTTCCGTTATCAGCAACACGTCCAGGTTGTGCTCGAGAAGGAAATCCTCGACCTCTTGTTTATGTGTTCTGAGGGAACCGTTTGCATTCCAGAACGCGGCGGATATATGGGATGGTTTATAGGTGCGAGCCATGTTCTTGGATGTAGTTGAGGAGGTTCATGGCTTCGGTGATGGCTGATTTTAAGTTATTCAAAATGAGATCGCGATTTGGGGGGGGGGCGGCGGGCAATATGTAGTTTTGGGGTGTAGATGTTGATAATAGGGGGCGATGAGTTGCGAGTTTTTAACTACGCAAATTTGAAAGAAACAGTTAACTTAGTAAGGATTAAAAAAATGTTAAAGCTCCATGCTCACTGGATTACGGATTATTAATTAGAATATTTTTTATGCATGTTGTATTTTATCGACTATTATTGTAATATGTTATTGTATAGCACTTTGGTGCAATTTGGTTATCACTTTCAACTAACCAGAAAATTATAAAACATATTTCAAATGAAAACCAAAATATGAATCTTAATTCAAAAAACCTGGGTACCAGCTGCTCGGATAATATATGGAAGACATTATTATTGTCCCATTAGTTTGTTTCCATAAAGCCAAAATCAGCTAATGGATTGATTTCAAACCTTATATATTTATGTTAAGAACCCTGAATTGAATAACTCCATTGTTTTTATCTTTGTCTAAAATATGTTTCTTCGGAGATATAAAGAACTTTCAGGTTAACAACGAATTCATCTAATAAATTGATTGCTCCAAATCCATCCAAGAGGGTGGGGAATCGGAGCTTTTGACGTTGCTGATCCTCTGGCGTGGAAAGTTCTACCACTTAGAGTTAGATATATGGATGGCGTGGGCAGCTAAACACTACACACGTACACTACACCTAAAGCTGAATGTGTTATAATCATATATTGGAAGATCTACAAAGGTTATTTTGTAAATCTTAATCTGCCCTTTTTCTACACACAGCTGAGCGAGGGCATCCCTATGACTATCACTTAACGATTTTCACACTTGTTCACCTGGTGTATTAGTAAGTAACCCAGTAAGTTTTTTCATATAAGGGTATTAGCTACTTTTATTTCTACGTATGCGTACAGCCTTAAGCAGTATAGACTTCACAAAGCGATGATGCGATAAGAAACTCAATTTAATTTAGTCATCATTGCTTGTATCGAGGGTAAACAGATGATACCAAGTTTCGATTTCATTTAAGATTCGCCATCACTTATCCCGACTTATCCGGTGAAATGGCTTATCTCCGAGAACAAAAAATAATTAATAATAATCCTTAGACGCTTTCGGTTCCCAGAATTATTATCATATCCGGTGGCTCAAGAAAACGGTTATCAAAACAATATGTTTTTTTTAAAATAGTAATTAAATATCTATAAAATCGATCGTATGGTTCATAATTAGGAAGATTTTGTTAAAAAATCTACATTTCGTTTAATGTTTTTGGTCCTGGAAAACTCCTGGAAAATTGCAATGCACTTTCTTCGATCATGATAATAATTTATTTTTATATTTATTTATACTGGCGTATACGCCAGTATAAATAAATATAAAAATAAATTATTATCATTATAATGAATTGTTTCCAATATAATTTTGCAATTTTTTTTCCACCAGGAAATCAGAGATACCATGAAATGCCTCAATCCGAGTCGGTCCACAGTCCAACATATCATATCCTTTGATAATAGGACGAGACTGCGATACTCCCAATCATAACACGAATACAATAATACATCGCTTTACATTACTTCTGTAAACGATATCTCACTTTGACATAATTTACGAAACCAAACTTATTCATATGGCGTGCCAACTAAATTTCAGAAGAAACGCTGAAGATATTATTGGATGACGACAAGTCAGAAACTATAATTGACTGAAGAACATTTGGAATGATAAGACGCTTATTCTAATATCAATGTGGAGCAACCCATAACTAAAGTGTAAAAACCAAAAATGTTATTCAATTATCTCAGTCAAGTATCTCATCCTTTAGACGTTTTGTAAGAAAATTATCCTAATTATTCGCGAAACTGTGCAGTAAAAAAAAGGATTAAATACTTGGGGCTGTTACAATGAAATGTTACGTGAAAATAAGAAGAAAAAAAAAGCAAAACAATCGACGCTTAATTCGTTTTCATTAAAAAAATAATATTCAACCTTTTTTTAAAGTTATATTGACTAATAACCCTATTTTTTAAAGAATATTTGAAAATTATATAATTATAATTTAATGCGTTTGGTTAAATTTCCTTTCAATATTCATTTTAAAAATTTAAAAAAAAAAAAATTAAGAAAAACCAAATGTTCTATTTTTTTATTTAGGAAAATATCCGTATACTTCGCGTGTTACGTTTTTCTTTTGTTGAGGATGATTTTGCAAACGTCACAATTTGAAGAACGTTTACTGTCGAACGTATCGTTAATAGAGGTATTGCTATATAGTATAGGATATAGGCGTAAGATGCTTCGAGTTTTTTTAATGCGATAAAATAACAGAGCTTTTGACCAGTTGTTATCCTCAACACGTGTTGCAACCACCTCCAACACCTTATTATTTTCGTGGTTATAGAATGTTGCTGCATCTGAAGATGAACCATGTCATTTATTACGTGATCGTATCACCTGAAATCGACCATCCTACTAAGACAGAGGTGCTCAAATCGCGGGAGGTTTTTAAGTCGATCAATTACATATACTTTTGAGATTTCGGACATTCACATATAAAAAGTACACTAAATATTTTTTAACAATTATTTGAACCTAATATTTGTTAATATAGTAACGAAGATTAAATATGAAATTATCATCTATCTGATAGATGATAATTTAACAGATGTTATTTTAGTTGAGATAGCTCTATCTCGTCCAGTAACCAAAGGCGTCTCAACCTTCCGAGACACAAACATTAAGGACTTCGAAAGCAGTGATGTCAGAAAGAGGCCACGCGCGAAATTCTCGCTGTCAGGCGTGTCCATATATAAAAAATCTCGATACACACTATTGATAAGCTGTTCATAGGTTTTTTTTTCTATGCTTGCGTTTGGCACTTGGTAATTACGTGCCATCTTATGAAAAGTATGCAGAGAATATGCAGTGCCATGCATCGACATCAAAATAACGTTAGTTACAGAACACTTATTATTTCAATGATAATACTTATTTATATGTGATCAACTTTGCAATTAATAAATACTTACCATTGACAAAGTTTGTACAATATTTCATTTTTACTTAGTCGATCGCTTGCCGCCAAATGCTTTTATGGTAGATCGCCGATGGTTAAAGTCTGAGCGCCCCTGTCCTAAGGCATTTGTCCACAAAACTTAAACATCTTCACAATCTAGTACTGGCAATATGTCAAAATTCATAGCCTAATAGTAAAATAGCATGATACGGGTTCGAAACATAGCCTTATAGTAAAATAGCATGATACAGGTTCGAAACATAGCCTTATAGTAAAATAGCATGATACAGGTTCGAAACATAGCCTTATAGTAAAATAGCATGATACAGGTTCGAAACATAGCCTTATAGTAAAATAGCATGATACAGGTTCGAAACATAGCCTTATAGTAAAATAGCATGATACAGGTTCGAAACATAGCCTTATAGTAAAATACAGGTTCGAAACATAGCTTTATAGTAAAATAGCATGATACAGGTTCGAAACATAGCCTTGTAGTAGAACAGCATGATACAGGTTCGAAACAATAGAAACTTTGTTTTCAGATTATACACTGAGGACTTTTTATTCAGAGAACTTCTTTTGACTTAAATGAGAAAAACGATTATCTTCATCATTATTTTTTAATAAAAAAAATCCTTTGTAAAACATTTTTCTCCGTACTTTATTTCTACTGGAAGAAATTGTTGCGGGTTAGTTTTGTTAGTGTGCAAGGATAGTACTTGTATTTAGTATACGCTGCTTTGTTTTAGTTTGTTTTCTTGGTTAGTTTATTATAATGCTATGGAAGCTAGGAGAAAACCACTGCATTAATTAGTGTTTTTAATTAGTCTCCCTGAAAGGCGTCCCCTTACACGACTTAGAATTCTTTCAACATACAGGCTCAACTATGACCAAAAATGTAATTCATCATGTGCAAACAAGTAAATATTGTATTTTAACTCATTTTGCTGAATAATAAATGAATGGTTGAATTAAAATAGGCACTAAGTACCAGAAAAAAAAAACAAAAAAACTCAGTACGCAGTTTCTTTATATATGACATATAGAACGAAACTGCATACTTAGTTTTTTTTTTTGGTACTTAGTGCCTATTTTAATTCAACCATTAAAATATAAATTTCAATTATAACAAATATTTTCAACACATAAACACATCGTGATAATTTACATTTGTCTAAAATTGCATGATAATGGAATCTTGTAATTGTCATTTAATATTTTGATTCCGCAAAGGTTTTTTTTAAGGTTTATTGTAAAGATTTTGGATAATCTCAATTAAACGGAATTCTCAAATAGGTTGAAGCATAAATTATTTTCAATTCAAAAAAATGTATTTCAAATCTTTAACATCTCGAGTTACACGGTGTAATGGTATGTCCATCACACTAATTCCCTGTCGGGGAAGGCAGATAGGGCAGAGTGCCAGATTAAAACACCTTTCCAAATTACTCCTACGTTCTCTTTGACTGTTTACACAAATATTATTCGAGAAAAATAACGTTACGAAAAAAATTAAGATGATCAATCCGTATAAATAATACGCAATAATTATATGACTCTTGCAGTCAGAAAATAAACACAACTCTTATTCACAGATCGCTCATAACATGGTAGGAAATACAATGATCTTTGTGATTGTGCATGAGACTGTTTATCTGGGATCCTTTATCACTGACAAGGGTCCTTGGGATGAAGAGATAATGCGCAGAATCCATACAGCTAATGGAGCGATAAGTTGCCTGGAAGCAAAAAACCAACGAATTGGTCCAAGCTCTAGTTTTCTCCACCCATATTTATATCACTTTGAAGCAGACAAAGATCGATTCAATTAAAACATCAATGGAGAAAAATAACGTCAACAAAAAATTGAGATCATCAATTCGATTAATATTAAACAATAATATTCTATCTAACGAAAACCTCCACCAAAATCAAGATTCTATCCAACGAAAACCTCCATCTAAACCAAGATTATATCCAACGAAAACCTCCATCTAAACCAAGATTATATCCAACGAAAACCTCCATCTAAACCAAGATTCTATCCAACGAAAACCTCCACCTAAACCAAGATTCTATCCAACGAAAACCTCCATCTAAACCAAGATTCTACCCAACGAAAACTTCCATCTAAACCAAGATTCTATCCAACGAAAACCTCTATCTAAACCAAGATTCTATCCAACGAAAACCTCTATTTAAACATCAATCTAAATTAACAAACCATAAAACCAGTAGAGTCTTTTAATTACTTGGGTAGCATTGTAAATAACAAAGCAAACGTAGATGACGAGGTTTACCGTACAATGGACTAAACGCAGCTTTCCGAGCGTTTTAGGCTCTTCATGAGTGAGTGTTTGATAATCACAACGTAACGGTGAAAATTAAAACGGAGGTCTATAAAACTGTAACAATGCCATCTCCGATTTGTGGATGTGAATCGTTGTTTCCCTGCAGACGACGTATTAGGGCACTGGAAAAATGTCAGCAGAAGCACCTTAGGTAAATAATGAAGATGTCATGGTATCATAAAATATCAAATCAGGAAGTTTTGAGAAGAACGAACTGCTGTAACATCGAGATTCTGGTGTCGCGTGCACACCTATATTGGTCTGAACACGTGGCTGGTATGCCTGAGAAATGTCGCCTTTGGTGAGCTAACAGAGAGCAGCAGACATGGTAATTAGCGCAAGAGATACTATATAAGAACTTCTGCATGAGAAGCTTAAAAACATTAATACTCATCTCAACTAGGAACAAACAGGCGTAGCATGGAGTCAAATCACGTGGAACTGTTTCTAGTTATCAGAGACCCAATAGAAAAAGTAGACGCAGACACGCTATAGATACTTAAGCTCCTTGCCTTATACGCAAACGGAATATGCCTATCGCAAATTGGCTCACATAGTCATCTCCGGTGGCACCAACATCACGTACCCTGATCACTCAGTTTTCACTATAAGCATTCAATCATTCATTAAACAATAATAATATGACTTTATATAGTATGTAGTATGAAATAACAAATAAACAATTCAGTTCAATTTGATCTCACCTCCACCCACGCTGTTATGGGGAAAAAAATAAGTCCCCATTCAGCACGATCTGTACTAGAAGATCGAAATCTTCTTAATTTTTTTATAAGGGTGACCTCATATAGTGACGAAAAAGGAACTTTTAATTTATTTTTATCAAACACTGTTTATTCCACTTTTTTGTAACGGTATAACCCTACCGGTTTCAAGGCTTTCTCCTCATCTTCAGGGGAGCACAAACAAGACTAAATTATGTTCGAACTGATACCGATATACACGCTTCAACGGTTGGGGACTGAGGGGTTAGGGAAGCATGGGACGATTTCAGCCAAGAGCGGAGATATTTTTGGGATATAACTGTTTACCAGATGTTTGGACCGACCGTTACATAAAAAAGGAACAAACAGTGTTTGATTAAAATAAATTACAATGTCTTTAAACCACCACAACGTTAATGCCGTAACTATAAACAACAAAAGGAACTGTTTATCCGGTGGCGATATACCTGAGTGTAAAAAGAATAGTAGCGACGACGGACTTATGATCGACATTACGGAAAAAGGAAAACGAGTCGCAGCAATTTTTTCTTCCTTATAAATAAACACCTTAAAGTGTCAATACTACTAAAACAAATCAAGAAATATAGTATAAATAAAATTAAATATTATACAGTTTCAGTCTTCTTACAGGCACTGTCCCAACTTATTGCCTAGGTAGGCTGTTGGGGTCGGCTGTTCTCGTTCTCAGGCTGTATATTCTTCGGTTCTGGGTGTCGCTTTCATCTAGGCCGTTTCTATGCAGGATTTTGGAGCATTGAGTCATCCAGGAGTTCTTTGGTCTTCCTCTGGACGGCTGTCGAGGAAGATCCACAGACATTGCCTGATTTACAGTATGGTCTGGTGGTCTCCATATTGTACAGTTTCAGTAATGGATTAAAATCTTGAATTTAATTAAATAATCAATAAATGTGTGTTCTTTTTTTTGAGCCACACTGGAATTATTGAGTCAGAAATAAGGGGCTGTTTATATCTCCATAATTATACAGTTGTTAAAAGTTAGCAGCAACGTCGTATTTCACGAAGCTGAATTTCCTTACTATTATTATTATTCGTTAACGATCATTTCCAGCGGTACGCATTGTTCTTTAGGCCATTTTTCAGCACAAATTTGCAATATCACATTATTACAATATTCAAAATTCTCGGTCTTGTTTGTTATCTTTAAAACTTTGGAAATCACAATAAAGCTAGTTTTCATTTAAATTGGAAATGTGGCAGCGGTATTACTGTGCCAAAGCGTAAATTTTTACTATCGAAGAATATATCTCAGATTATTTTTGTTGAATATTTTTTTTAAATAAAGTGTGAATTGACTTAATAAACTTTTATAGCTATTCTGTCAACATTGAAAATTTTCATTAAATATTTTAATTTTTTTATATTTTTTTTCATTGCCTTTCTAGACTGGTAATATTCTCAAAAAACTAAACATTCTCTATGAAATACATTTTTTTAGTATCCAAATTCTGGATTATAAAAACTTAGAACACAAAATAACTGCAAAGCCGCCCGTCAAAATATTAGACTTCTATGCGGAGGACCGCAGGTTTAATTTCCGCCCTTTACCACTCCCCAAAAATAACAACAAAGCATCCCCGTAATATTCGCAGGCAAGGATACCTATGACTTTGGTAATTTATGATTTAAAAATTAATTAAACTTTTTAAATTTAGTTTATTCAATAATTATTGTTTGATTAAAATAAATTATCTTATATTTATATAATTAGTTTAAAATACCTTAGGGATAATAGCGTAATTTTAATTTTAAGTTCTTATTGAAATTAAAAAATCTTTGAAAAAATGAGAGTTGAAGTGGAACTCCTTGGCCTAGATAGTAAGATTTCTGTCATTCGATACGGGAGCTGGAGGTTCAAGTCTTACTGGTACATTTTTTAACTAACGCAAATCTTTGACAGAATTATGATTGGTTGGGTGAGATTGCTTTCTAGCCATAAACTTGCCAGGTTATAAAATATGAGAATATAAAGAAAAAGTTATACGTTAATAGTAAGATCAGAGCAGTAATTTCAGGATTCAATATAATTCAGTCGAGTTTTGAGTCTGAGAATTCAGAAGCAAATCGAAGCGAAATTATAACTCGAAAATACTTGAACTTAAATTGAAAATGCTTAAATATTTGCTTTTTCAAGACTTGGTGTAGACTTTAAGCGATTGCATCAAACCCTTTTTTATAAGAATAAATGGGCTTCGTACGACAAATGTATTTGACAGGCTTTCCCCCGTGATCGAGTATAAAGGTCAGTTATATGTGGATGAAAAACGCCTGTACCTAGATTGGTTTAATATGAACATGTTGTTGTACTTCAGCAAGCATACATTTTTAACAGATCAAAACGAAAGTCCTGTTGACAAGGAGATTAAACTATCAGGATAATCGGTAGGTGTAATCTGATGCAGCCTTTCGACAGGTAGTTTTATTTACAATAGCATAATTTTTGTGTTGGTTAAAAGCACTACAAGAATTTTCGATAAGCAGTAAATAAGGTACAAAAAAACATAAACTCAGATGTAAAATGGTTTAAAAGTAAAATCAGTCCGGAAGTGAATCTACAAGAAATCAAACTTGGAGCGTCCGCTTCCATTTCAACCCACTGCCCTTTGCGTAGAACATTGTCGTATGTGATCCATTTTTCAACACCAGCAATGATTTATTCAAGAAATTGGTCGTTTCTCTGTCGTGAAAAAAGACTTGCCTACTAATTTTCGAGTAGTTTGACGTGCATCTATTTCACCAATGATTTAGTGATTTATCTCCACGAGGAATCGAATATGGGTCGCCCGCTTGCTGAGCGTGAATACTAACCGTTAGACAAGTGTCTTACCAACTAAGTTGTGATATACAAGTCTTTTTATTATGTATTCTCTTCATAATTCACGTTTTATTTTTCCTAGTTAATTTATATTTTAAACAAACAAAAAATATCACAATACATTTCATTTTAAAAACTTCATTACCTCAGGGAAAGCTTTGTTTTTCGATCTTGAATACGTACAAGTTTTTAAACTTAATTTTCTTCCGTCATATAGAAAACCTCACATAGCGCCAATCGTCCCGTTCTGAATAACGTTAATATACTCATTAAAAGTTCAAAACTTGACGCAATTTCGTAAGGGTAGAGTTTCAAAATGGTGTTCATTAAAGCTTGAAAAACTTATTACAATAAAACCTGCATTATCCGTCAATGTGTTGTTAGACTTTGAAACCAACTTTCACCCTCCGTAAGACTCAAACTATTTTAGACAAGCACGCAAAAAATATATTTTCAATGACCAAACATTTTTCTTTGCTTATCCTTCATTATCTTTTAAATCCCCATTTCATCTTCTTTTTCTATTAATTGATGAAATTTTACAAATATTGCTTTATTTATTTCATGGAAAAGATACACCTTACTTCTATCCTTACTGAGTGAAAAGTACTAATATACGGAACTCTTGTGTATTTGGTTGGGAATAATTGTATGTGAAAATAAAATCGACATTGTTATTTGATCACAAAGGGTGAAAATACCTTAAACTCATAAAATTTGATTAATCCACAACTGTAAAAAGACATATAAGACAATCTGTTGGACTTATTGCCAGGCGCCAATCTCTTTCAACCAACCAGACAAAAGTAAATAAAGGATGTTACGCGGTCACCAAAAAAATTCAAATGATTATTCGTCTTTATGAAATTTATGAACACATACAAAATAAAAGCAAAAGTAAGATATCATCACAGGAATAGGAAGGGATGGTGGAGAGGAAAGAAAATATATCACAGGAATAGGAAGGGATGGTGGAGAGGAAAGAAAATATATCACAGGAATAGGAAGGGATGGTGGAGAGGAAAGAAAATATATCACAGGAATAGGAAGGGATGGTGGAGAGGAAAGAAAATATATCATCACAGGAATAGGAAGGGATGGTGGAGAGGAAAGAAAATATATCATCACAGGAATAGGAAGGGATGGTGGAGAGGAAAGAAAATATATCATCACAGGAATAGGAAGGGATGGTGGAGAGGAAAGAAAATATATCACAGGAATAGGAAGGGATGGTGGAGAGGAAAGAAAATATATCACAGGAATAGGAAGGGATGGTGGAGAGGAAAGAAAATATATCATCACAGGAATAGGAAGGGATGGTGGAGAGGAAAGAAAATATATCATCACAGGAATAGGAAGGGATGGTGGAGAGGAAAGAAAATATATCATCACAGGAATAGGAAGGGATGGTGGAGAGGAAAGAAAATATATCATCACAGGAATAGGAAGGGATGGTGGAGAGGAAAGAAAATATATCATCACAGGAATAGGAAGGGATGGTGGAGAGGAAAGAAAATATATCACAGGAATAGGAAGGGATGGTGGAGAGGAAAGAAAATATATCACAGGAATAGGAAGGGATGGTGGAGAGGAAAGAAAATATATCATCACAGGAATAGGAAGGGATGGTGGAGAGGAAAGAAAATATATCATCACAGGAATAGGAAGGGATGGTGGAGAGGAAAGAAAATATATCATCACAGGAATAGGAAGGGATGGTGGAGAGGAAAGGAAAACTGAAACGAAACACGTTATATTACTGATTTGAAATTAAGAGTTTCAGTTGCTTTTTAAAACATGTTAATGACGGAGCAAGCTTGATATTGGGTTGTTGCTAGTTCAAGAGTCTCATTGCATGGACGACATAAAAAAGAAGAGCGGTAAACTGGGAGACTCGATAAACAATCTCTGTTTAAGCGTAGCGTAAGTCCATGACCGAAAAGGCGCTGAATATTTTTGTCGAGATAAGATACAATCAATATTATACAAGTACAATAATGACACAATGTGAATTTTTCGTTAATTTCTCACGTTCAACCAGTTCAGCTCATCATGGTTTGAAGTGATGTGATCGTACTTTTTGATTGATTGGAAGAGATAGTCGTATGGCAAAAAAATAACCAGGCTTTTCAACTAACCGATAAATGTAAAAGTGAGATATCATCACTGGAAAAGGAAAGGATGGTGGAGAGGAAAGAAAAATTAGGAATAAAGCTCATTTTATTACGGACTAGAAATAGAGTTTTTTGAGCGCCTTCTTAACCTTTCCCTTCCGGTGCTAAAAAAACGTGCGTTCCGGTGCTGTGTATTCAATACACATTAATTCACATGTAAAAATGAGTGATTTAAAATGGGAAAAATAAGAATATTCATAGCCAATCGCTTAAATTAATTAAGTTGAAGTCAAAAGTGATAATTATTGAAATTTAATTGCTGAAAATATGAAAAAAAAACATCGGCTTACGTACAAAAAACGGACATAAAGACCACCTCAGATGAATGCCCTAGAGTGACTGAGACCTGAGACGGACTTACACTGTGTATGTTATACCTCTATTAAGAAACAACTGCGAAATGAGATTATATTTCTTGCGTTCCCATACACCGAAGTAGAGTGAGAGTGAAACGTGAATAGCGTCGGTTCGTCACTCATAGCGGTTTTAGAATGAATATACTACGTCACAAACTTGCACACGTTTGATTGTATCGGTGAATTTACTCCCGATTTTCACTAAATATATCTGACGTGGCCGATAAGTGCTAATTATTATTAATATTATTTTTTCATTCAATGCGTAAATGTATAACGGAGGAACACCTAAAATCTGAAGCCAGTATTTATTACGAGTATATCTATAGAGATATTTAAGTTTTGAGAAGCAATGTGTACTAGTTACACATCACAGGGAAGGAAGGGTTAAAGGATGTATATGCTTCGTTTTATATACAATAGTACTTGTATGGGTTAATTTTCATGTGGAAATCTCTTACATTTAACCATAATATTACAAGTTTGAAGTGACCAACAGACTAGAACACTTTAAAAAAAGGTATTTACGGAAATTAAACGCCCAACCACTTCATCAAAAATTTTGTGTCTTACTTACTAGGCTACAGAGATCGTTATATACCTTTTTTTTAAAGTCACCAATAACAGAAGATTGGAAAAGAAAATAAAAATATATTATTTTAAGTCACTGTTTGAACAACGCATCGTTTGACAGTTAAGAAAATATTATTTATTTCCCACAGCAAGTAAATAATAAAATTACATTGTCCGGACATCTGATAAAGAAACGGACAATCGTCCATTTACTGAACTCATATATCCGCAGCTGCTTCATGTAAATTTTTTAAACGTTCAGTATTATCTTTCCCTGAAAATTATGTTCCGTGACTGAAGACAATAAACTTTGTTAGATCATTTTGAAGTTTTATTACGACTTTTAAGACTGCCGTAACATTAATCATAAGGCTAGAGAGACGAGTTAGTAAATTAAGTCTTCATGCCATGTTTTGGGAAAAGTGAAAAATATAATTTGGGAGATTGGTTAAATTATTTTGGTAAATTTACGCTGACTTTTCATGAGTCACACACTGTTTTTTTTTCGTAAGGCACCCTTCAATTAATACAAATTAATGTCTCGGACATATTAAAGATCGTGACCGGAAGACGGTATTATCTTCAGCCTCAGTAAACGAGCCTCCGGGTTTGACTTCTGGAGTAGGCACAGAACTCGTGTTTGTCATAGAACGTGATGGCAATGATACTACTCAATACGTGCGAGTATTGTTACCAGACATACGATTTTAGCAGACTGGCAGATTTTTTTAATACCATCGGGAATTGAACCCGAAACCCCCAGGTTGAAGTCAAAAATGTTACCACTAAGCTACGGAAGACGGCAACATAAAGTTTTTTTTTAAGAACCTTGAAAAATTTTGAATTTCATTATCATATACGTTTAGCGTATACAGCACAACTTAGTAGATTGCCAATCTTTATTTTATATGACAATAACCAGAAAGACATCAGAGGACGTAAGTCGAAACCAGACTAGAACAACTTTTTTTTCCTAAAAAATTATACGTTGGTATAATATGATACACAGGGGTCGTTATTTTTTAAAAGGACTTTATTGAATAATATGGAATGGTTCAATTTCATCGCAATATTGTAATCGTTAAATTAATATGACACTAATACTGAAGAAGGACACAACATTCTAAAAAACTAAAAAAAAGCTTAATCTATTTATTAAAATACTAAGCCCAGTTAAAAATTCATACAATACCTAAAAAACAATGTTTTTTTTAATCAAATGATAAACAAAAACCAGATAAAAACAATGATACCAAATATATTTTGTCATTATTTACACGTAATGATAAAAGTTTATGGATTTAGAAGAAGCGAAAGATGTGGGTGTCACGATAGTAAGTCTGGCTTTCTGTCTTCTCTGCCTACCCTAACAGGGATAATATGACTACCATAAATCTTGGCTGTTATGGAATATGTGTATGTTAGTTACACCGCAGTCCAGTTGTTTAAGAATATGTTTATCTGTTTATTAATTTAAATAATTTAATAAATACATAAAACCACACACAAATACGATATATATTTATGAAATAGCTAAAAGGTATGGTAAATTATTCCATAGATTCTCGGAATTCTATTGCAGTTTCTTAATGAGCATTAAAGAAATAAAAGAATTTCATTTTAAAATATTAATAGAAAAAAAACTTACCGACTGTAACAAAGTGTATAAAAGCAGCCAAGCAAAGTCTAGAAAAAGAAAAAAATCATTTGTAACTAAATATTAAAGCATATGTAAATGTTCTTTTGTAACTAAATACTTAAATACAAATAAGTTAATTTGTAATAAAATATTTAAAGATATCTATAATAAAAAAACATTCACAAAAACACAACCATATTTCAATTGGTAACTAAATATATAAAGATATCTAAATGTTCATTTGTAACAAGATATTTAAAGATAAATAAATGTCAATTGGTAACAAAATTTGTAAGGTTCATTTATAACAAAATAAATTTTCATTTATAACGAAATAAATCTTCATTTATAACAAAATGAATCTTCATTTATAACAAAATATTTGGAATATCTAAATGTTCATTTCAAAAACAATCAGAATTTTTCTTTCAAAATAAATCAACAAATTATATTCCAGATTCATAATAAGTTACATTCTTATTCATTAATGATATACAAATGTATTACAATATCGTTGTGTGCAGTATACTCTTTCAGCATTGTTGTAATGTAGCGCTCTTTTTCAACAAACCCAATAGACATATTAAAGAGGTCTTAGGTGAAAATTAAACTGATATCCTTTTTAAAAAAAATAGACACATACCAACGAAAATCAAAGCCGCAACCTACGGCCGAAGATAGGTATTTTACTAAGTACGGAGTTCATATTATGTTGATGTGATGATAACGGTGGTTTCGAGGTAAAAGATTTCTTCTTGGAAGTTTCGAGTTCTCTTTCTATACATAGAAATTATTATACAGAAGTATAGTTGAAAATATAAAATTCAAATAGAATAAATACCATCACTATTTGGTAACATACACTAGTTGCCCTAAGAGTACTCCAAAACTATTTGGTAGCTACCAAATTTCAAGTAAACAATTCATCAAATGAAAAATCTTCCAAATTAAACCATTTTGGAACTGGGTATTAAGCAAATATACTAACCCCTGGGACACTCCGCTGACTACAAATTTTCCACTGAAAATACATACGAGTATGTTACACGTTTTTTAAAAAACTGTATTTTTTATTCCTGTAGTGTAGCATACGATATGCACGCGCCGGCGGAGCGAGGTGTGTGCGCGCGGCTGGCGAAACCACCATCAACTCGTACAACAATCTAACCGCCTGCATTCCTGTACAAAAGCTTACACTAACGCCTCTAGCACACAGAGACGCGGAAGCGAAACGAAAACGGACCGTTCCATTTTGTATCGCTTTCGCGTAGTACGCCTTTCTGAACGGTAGACCGGATGCGAACCGAATCCAGCCAATTTCTAGATATCTATCCATGCCAACGTCTTCTTAAAATTATTCTTATAGTCACTGTGACTCATATCGTATATAAATGCTCCTTCTCTTGCAGCTAAAATCAATTTTTCAGTAAAATTATCAATTTTAAATTGATTTGAAAACACGAGAGAAACTGCGAAAATCTGTCGACATGTACGAACTTATCGCGGACGCCCAGCGAACTGAATTCGTTCCGTGTGATGTGTGTAATGACCTCTTTAGCACACTGCAGCGAAAGCGAAACGGAAGCAGGCCGACACAAACGCTAGCGAATAGCGAAACTCTGTCTATCATGTTTTTGAATGACTCATTGCACACATCACGCAGAACGAAATAATTCGAATTCAGTTCGCCGGATGTCCGCGATAAGTTTGTACGTGTCGACAGATTTTCGCAGTTCAGAGCGTGTTTTCAAATCCAAAATCAATTTAAAATGGATAATTTAACTGAAAAATTGATTTTAGCTGTAAGAGAACGAGCATTTATATACGATATGAGTTTAAAAAATTCAAACTACTCCTTTCACAAACTGACATATTTCGCTCACATTTAATCTCAATCAGACTTATTAAGTCATTAAATGTAATGTTCCTTATTTCACTTATACTGGTTTTAAATACCAACAGTGGATAAAAGTAATGAAACTAATCCAGTATTTTTTAAATTTTATTTAGTGACACGAAAACGTTTTGAAAACTTTTAAAGATAACCGAAGCAGAGCTTTTTTAATTTCGAACGTGATTTTAGGGCGACCTATGTTTCTCAATGAGTGGTTTTCTTAAAATCAACATACTTTTTAATACCTTTATCACACCAGAACGCTTCTGGATTATTGTAGTGCTTCTGAATAAAAATCAACTTAAAAAGCCGATTTAAGGATTTTCTTCCGTAAGCCTTTTTTTTTTTAATTCCAGATAAAGTATATGTATAAGACGTGATAATGCCAGCCATGACAAAATTTCAGTATTTCCCATCATGAACTTACACTACACTCAAACAAATACTGTTTATTGGCCTTTCCAGTTCTTCGCTGTTCTTTTTTACGTCGTCCTTAACTGCCCACGCAGTATGACTGGAGAATTTTCTAAATAATGTTGGACTCGCTCCATCATTGGCATATTTTAGAAAGTGACTGAAAAAAATCTCTTAACACTTGCAACCCTGTGATGGATAGCGAGTGACCAGGCCTTATATTTCATTTGATTATTCGACGTTTTAATACATAATATAACGATTTTTATAGCTTATTACAAAAAATAACCTAGCAGATTTTGCATAATTTTGATTTAAAATATACATTTTTCACTGGACGCTTAGCGTCCAGCACCGTGGCTGACGGATTTTTTTAGCACAGTAAGGCAAGTGTTAATTTCAATTCTGGTGTATAAGGTGTTTCGTTTCTGATTTTTCTTTCTTCTCCCCCCATCACTTCCTTATCCTTTGATTGACAATGTTTCACTTTTATTTTTAATATATACACTATATTATCCATGAGTATTGTAAAACTAAATATTTTTTTGAATATTTGTTATGACAATGTAACTTCATTTTTTATTACTTTTGCCTGGTCAGTAATAATAAGCCCGACAGGTTGTTTTACAATGAAGTATTAAATACAGTAGACAAGATATACAGTCGTTTTCCCAAATCAAATACGACAGTTCATATTTTGCGGTACTTCTCTACACGTATGCTAAATAATTCAAGAACAACCCTGTTGTAACCCATCCAAAGTGGTCGAGAAGCTTTTTTCTGGAACCGTGTTTCATTGCCTTTTTTCTTCATTTCCCTCGCCACTTGGAATCACAGATGCTCCACCCAATTCGAATTTCTAGATTTTAGTATGTGTTTAATGCAGCTGCTAGGTTTATAACATATATTATATAGTAATCATAAATACTCTCATGTTAATCTGCTACTTAAAAGTTTAAATTGGCTGAAGTTTCATGAACAGATTGATTTCAAACTTTGTCTTAAAAAATATGACTTCGAAAGTTATTCATTATTTTATCACGTCAAACAGACGGCATTAGCTTTTTTCTGCGAAAATTTAAGAAGTTTTATCTTTTTATGGTGATAACTTTGGTTGTTTTTACATACCTACTCTTACAGGCTTTCGTGTACTTATAATAAACTTTATTAATCAACAGTAACTTAGTGTTGGCGTGTCGGGAATATTTTTTTAATTTATTCTAAATGCATTCTTACGTATTGCAAACGGATTGATTTTTTAATTCGTCTCTTTATATTCAATCCCCTGTCTTCATTGTATATTTAAATATGTGTCTGAGAGGGGAAGAACTTTAGGGTGGATTTCGTCTTTATCAAATAAATTGATTCAAAATCATTCCAATGTGTGGAGTATTTTGCCGTTGCTGGTACTGTGACTGCTGAAGAATGGTCTGCTGTTAGATATATGGGTGGTGTATGGAGATTTAGGAAACACTTGAAGGAAGCCTTTTTTAAGAGGTCTTTTCAAAATTGATGACTGCATATCAACACTTCACTCCACTTAAATCCGAACGTATTACTATCATATATTGGAATATCTACAAAATGTATGATTGCATATGAACACTTCACTCCACTTAAATCCGAACGTGTTACTATCACATATTGGAATATCTACAAAATGTTTGATTGCATATGAACACTTCACTCCACTTAAATCCGAACGTGTTACTGTCACATATTGGAATATCTACAAAAAGCTTCGTTATAGTTCTTCTTCTCTTTGTGAAGTTTTCTGCGATATTCTTGCCTAATACATTTTCTAAACATACGCTGATGGGTAGTGCTTTCTGCTGTCATAATAAATACTCCATATTTTGCCCAAAGCCATAACCTAATCTATTTTGACACTCAATTAATTGTATTATTAATGTTTTTATATATTTTTATTCTGTCAATATTTGTTGGTTTGAATTCCAAGTAAGCATCTTTGAGTATCCTTATATTATTTTAAATTATCCTTACATTATTATAAATTATCCTTATATTATTATAAATTATCCTTATATTATTATAAATTATCCTTATATTATTATTAATTATCCTTATATTATTATAAATTATCCTTATATTATTATAAATGAATAATCTTTTTTCCAGACATATTCTAAACAAATGACTTTCGTAACTTCCATAGTAGCCCTTAATGAATCCACTCTATCCGTTTTCCCTATCGCGACGTTTCCCTGTCAGAGTGACCAGAGAAGACTAAGATTTCCCTATCACGACACACATATTTCCTCTCCGCCGTATCCATACGACTTCCCACACAACTTCTTCGATTTCTCGTTCAAATTTCTTTTATTCAAAATATCATTCAACAATATTTTCCTTGATCTTCTTCTACCACCCAATCCACGGAAATTTGCAACATACATTTGTTTTCTCGCTCTTTCCTTATACTCGTACATGTTTTTCTCTTATTCAACTTATTTAACCTGTTAAATTAAAATGTGTCCCTTATTACTTCATTTGTTTTCATGCATTCATTCTCACCATTAGCCTTAAGCTTACATTTACCCCTAATCACATCGTTCAGTATTCTTTAGGTACACACATTTTCAAAGCATTTATGTGGTTTATTGCTAACTTTTTTTGCTTGAAAGCGTTGTAAAACCGTATGGTAAGTTACAAAAAAATAAACGTTAAGAAGTAAAACGGTCTAAGAGTAAAACTAGTCCCCCTTAACAAATCCTCTAATTTATTCTGAAACGGCTAATCATTGTCACCAAAACCACACATTTTCTATCGATGATGCCAAATTCTAACATATCAGTAGTAACAGAAATAAATTGGACAGATTAGAGGCGCTAGAAATTTCTAAGTCAGTGCATCGAGGTGAACATCTAGCAAACACATATATCCCAAGCATCTCTCCGCTGCTCGCCAAGATTATCTCATCCTTCCCTTCACCACCAGTCCTCAACCCGAATATTTACTGTTAGAAGCGTGTATCTCGGTATCATTTCAAATATAATTCAGTCTTGTTGGTGCCCTCCCCTGATGATGAAGTGAAAGTCTTGAAACTGGTAGGGTTATACCGTTACAAAAAAAATGTGAAATAAACAGTGTTTGATAAAACAAATAACAATGTCTTTAAACTTCCACAATGTTAATGCCTTAACTATAAATAATATAGTAAAACTAGTATTGAAATGAATCCGTTAAGAATTGCATCTTAAGCATCCACTTCTAAGACCACAGCCGTCAACTTGAATATGTTGATTAAAAATAATAAATAGTCTATGTGGAAGAAATATGTATGATATAAAATAACTTCCGTTGAGATGCACTGCTGTAGAGGATCGCCAGAAATAGGAAACAAAGGACACAGTCTCCAATTATTTCGATCACCAACTTCTAATCCCGCTTCCTACTAGCCTAGCACACAGACACTTTTATAATTAGAAAAATACGTGCTTTGTTATATTCAAAAAGCATTCTTGATTTTTATAAAATTGGAATTTTCCTTGAAAATGTTAATTGAAAGATGTAAACGAACAGCATTTGATTATTTTGATGTTAATTTTTAGTTTCATATAAAATTAACAATTATATTATAATTTTCTTTAACTTTATTTTGGACGAAATTATTATTTTATTATTTTTTTAGGTTAAAAAGTTAAAAGGAACCTTATAGGGCAAAGAGATTTATTATTTATTTATTTATTTATTTTTACACATGACAAGAAATATACACAATTTGAGAAAAACAACAGATAATTTGATTTGGACATACAATTTTAATGGATCTGGGTTTGTTGCCTTTCATTTGTCGTATCCCCAGTAAACTAGGCTTTTGCCTGTATCTCACTGAGGATGTTTAGCATGAGAAAAATAAATCGATACTTCTTTCCGATTTTAAACTTATATATTAAAACTTTTTTTTAATATTTTAGTTAATTAAAGATATGTTAGAAAAAGCTTATACGGATCAAATTTTTTTTCCTTTATTAAGGTGAATGCGTATTCAAATTTAGCTGAAAATATTCCCGTTTCAAATGTTGAATCTCACAAAATAAAATAAGGTTTTTATAAAAGGATTTTTTGGAGATATGTTAATGTTAGCTGAGATATGTTAATGTTAACTGAATAAAATGCTGAGAAATACTTAAAAAAAACTATTTCAATCAGTCATTTATATAATGACATATATCTTACTCTACAGTACATTGTAACGCTTGATACTATTTCCAAGGCACGCATTTCAACCCTTTTTATTGTGCTATTATAACTTATTGTCAGTGTTTATAATTCACCCTTTCCCAGTAGATTGACATGCAACTCATAGAACCCGAGAGGAATCCGTATGGCATGCATCATATAGAACCCGAGAGGAATCCGCAACTTCCCAATAGTTGGTAGAAAGAGTAAAAAAAAAAACAGAAACCTTAATTACAATGAGTATGAATTTTACCCATAATCATTGTAATTAAGGTTCTATTTATTTCAATGGGTATATGTCTGGATAGTATTTCTTAAGCGTTAGAAATTTACACATCTGTATGTACGAATTACAAATTGATATGAAGAAAAATATTTTAGTTCCATCTCACCACCGTCCATGATGTATGAAAGATCAAATAAGGTTTCAATCGCGATCTACACTAAAATATTAAAATTTTCTTTATTTTATGACCGCGACGTCACGTAATGACAAAGAATGAACTGTCCAAAGGGACTGCTTTCCAGGTGGTGACACACCTCAGTGTAAAAAGAGTAGTTGTAAACTTGACTTAAATTCCGACGTTGTGGTAGAAGGAAAATGACTTAATGAAAATGAATAAATAGACTAATAAAGTGATTTAAAGCCTGAAATTCAAACAGCCTAGCAAGTTGCCCGTACTTTCACAGAAAATGTTCAATGCAACAAACCTATCATTAGACGCCACGAAATCGGATTTGCCAATCGGTCCGAAGACGAACCGATATATGAGGCTGAGTTCCTTTAAAAGTATTTACTCGTTTATAATCGCAGTACCACAAAATGTAAACTACGTATTGATACAGATAGCTACAAAAATTACAACAGGGCGAAAGAACAAGATTTGAACTTAAAAGTTAACAATTAAGTCTAGTAGAAAAAATAGCGAAACGTTTATTGAATGGCATAACTTTTGTGTAATGTACCTCATGATTTTTAACATCATCATAAAATTACGATTTTCTTTGGAGCTTTTGTTTACAAACTGATTTATTAATGACATCATCACTCGCACACGGAATAGTATTGTTGAATCAATTTATCGATATTGATATATTCCATTTCTCAGTGGATAAATTGAGAAACGACCAAATAAGTTTCATAGACAACTGAGCCACTAAATATGGAAAGTTTGTTTTGATATTATTTTTAGACTTTTATATATTATTTTTTTCTCTTCTCTATTAATTTGATGAAATCGAGCCAAGCTGTGAAATATGTAAAAAAAATATTAATATTTAACTTTTGTAAAAAAATATGTTTACATGTTTGAAATTCGTTTCAATACAAAAAAACATCCAGATAATCTTTTTTAAGCACCCTCAATAACCTTTATGTACACAAAAAAATATATACCTTTTCCATTACGTTCTACGAAAAATATATTCACAAAAGGATGTATCTACATAAAATACAAAATTTTGAATTTTAGATTGGAAATGTTTGTAAAATACATGGAAACCAAGGCGAACATTAAAAAAATTAATTAAAATATGTAAATAATCTAATTAAGATACGCTTTTATTAAACATTATTTTATAAAAAAGGTGATAAAAAGCCCAACTTATAAAGAAAATTTTTATATAACTAAATTTTGCTAGAGAAAATCATAATTTGATTTCTATCTTTCAGGTATGTTATAAATAAATAACGATGGAAGTTGGATGAATGGTGTGAAGGAGGGCATCCGAGTACTGGAAGCAGGGCTGTGGAGTCGGAGTCGGAGCCGGAGTCGTGGAGTCGGAACATTTTAGGCGGAGTCGAGTCGGAGTCGGAGTCGGAAAAAATCGGCCGACTCCGACTCCGTTTAATTATTTTAACATTTTCTTTAATGAATAACGTTACGGTATGTGTTAACCAGTTAACCTCTCATCGTTTCATGCTAATTCCATTTAGACCACGAATAGGAAATAAGATTTATATAAAGTATATTTACTTTCAAAAATCTTGTGTTCTATTCAATATTGAATAAAAAAAATAATAAACAATATAAATAAGATTTAGTTAACGTATGAAAACAAATGAAGCAACCTTTTTATTTTAAAGTGTTTTCTTATTTTTTTTAATACCTACCTGTGTTGTTTTTCTAATTATTTTAAAAGTTTTATTTAATTCTTTTTTTAAATATTAATATATATTTTTTATATTATTTTGTGTGAAGATATTGCTTAATGCGTATTGTTTATATATTTTTTTATTAAATTGTTTCATTTGTGTACGAATATAATCAATTTTTTATTTATACCTGTATCCATTATTAATAAGTCAATATAAATACATTAGGTAGACGCAGTAAATTATAAAATAAAATAAAAATTGAAGTCAGAGTCAAGAGTTGGAGTCGGAGTCGGAGTATAAAATAAAGCCGGAGCCGGAGTCGGAGTCGGAGTCGGAAAATTTTCATCCGACTCCACAGCCCTGACTAGAAGAGATTGTATCAACAAGAACGTCTTCGAAACTTCGACGTCATAAACCAAATTAGTCTGTATAACACTGCAAAAGAACTTATACAACTATGTTGTTTATAGTTAATGCATTAACGTTGTGGAGGTTTAAAGACATTGTAATTTATTTTTATCAAACACTATTTATTCCATTTTTTTATAACGGTATAACCCTACCGGTTTCAAGGCTTTCACCTCATCTTCAGTCTTGTTTGTGCTCCCCTGAAGATGAGTTGAAAGCCTTGAAACCGGTAGGGTTATACCGTTTTAAAAAAGTGGAATAAACAGTGTTTGATTATACAATTATTTTAATAACGTTTCGAAATATTTTTAACATATTAAATATTTTGCCATTTGATTATATAAAACCAGAATCGAACTGGTGAAATTGATTATAATAGAAAACAAAACTGGCAAAATTTCAAACATGCCAAGGCCGAAATTGCTGGTTGATTCAGTGTATACTTTTTATTTTATTTTTAAATCTTTGGTAACACTACGAGTTCATAAACGTTAAAAAATTGTTCTTGATGTAAATCATAAACTTAAAATAATTACAAGAAATGAAGAAGGGTTTTCGTTGAAATAAGAAAAATATACAGCACAGTGCTGATTTCACTAAGTTAAAAGCCGTTTCGGTTATTTGAATCAACAGGAAATAACACCTTACCGATAAGCTAATGTTGCAAAATCTTTATCGCACAATTTGCAAAAAAACAAATCTTTTCCCTGTCGTATTTCAAACAAAGTATGTAAGATAATTTTTGATGTTTTTATTAAATTTTTTAGCGGATGTTTTATTCGTGGATATTATCCGTTTATTTTATCCGGGTCAATTTTTCTCTTCCCCCTTGGATAATGGATAGCTTAGTGTATTAAAATTTACAAAGTAAATTCATCCATAAGTAAAGGTGCATTTTTAATTCCCTTGCTTTTTATTAATATTTTTTCAATTTAATAATTGTGAAATGTAGCTTTTAGAAATTGCGGATTAAAATTCTGTCTACAAACAGCTCCTAAATAATCTGGGATCATAATTCGGCCATTAAACATGTTTCAGCAGCGTCCCAGGAATGATTTACACCTACAATAACTTACACTAAGCACTAATTAATTCTCCAGCAAGAGCGTGAACTTAATGTCCGAATCGTAATTCGACAACGCTTGGCTATTTTACAAAATCTGTGGTATCCATTTGTTTTCACCGACAAATGAGAAATGATATGATTTTTTCACTAGCTCAGTTGATAATAGAATGGTGACACATTTGGGGATTTCGAGGTCCGATTCCCCATTGGTACCCCTTTTTTAAAGTTATTTTTCACACTTTTCAAGTAAGATCTCTCAGGTCCACCTGGCAAACTCTGTCTACTACGATCTTTCCCCTCTTCCTACTTTGACCTTCTCAAAATTCTACTGTCACTGAGACACAGTAGGAGGAAGAAAAAAGTACTAACCTAGTTAGGGACTTTGTCTGATAATAAAATGGCTGTCGCCTGTCCAAGTGGAGAAATATTTCCAGCACGTACGATGACGAACTATAAGTAACTTACCTAGTCCAGGTTATTGTAATCCAAAAGAACGATTACTGGGGTTGAATGCAATATTGTCGTTTGGTCATGCTCTTCAACGTGTTTGTGTAATTAAATAAGGCACGTTAAGGGGTGCCATAAAAATGAAAAAAATATCCTTTTCCCCACTGAAAATAGAAAATTACGCTATTCAAGAAGCTTCACTTGTTGACGACTTCTTTGACTTGGTAAAGCCCTTTTCATATAAAAACTGGAGGGAAAGGTGGAATTGAATAAACAATGAGCAAGACGAAAACTTTATACATGGATAAAAATGTATGGAAATACATTATTTTGGTCTACTCTAAAAGGGCCAGTGTGATGACATGTATGTAGTCACTAACAATTATGTCAGTATTTATTGCTGACACTTCTTTAGAAACTCTCTTCTAAGCGGAATCAGAAAACCTCATTTCAAATTCAATTCAATTTCGCTAAAACTTTAAAATATTTAAGCCCGCATTTCCAAAAAGAAGCGAAACTTCGCCAAGTAGCCATAACCTAAAATAGCACCAAGTTTTATGAATAAAACAAATTTGCACGAAAACTTTTGCAAAAATACAACACCAATTCAGCCTTGAACAACCACAATATAGAAACGTTGACTGACTTAATGTTAGTTTATTTCAGGCTGCGTTCAATTTCCAGCAAGAGGACACCAGTGGTTGTGAAAAAATTCATTTAAGTTTCAGGATTTTCAGACGTACCATTTCTGGGCAGGGGTGCAAAAAGGCACTGAAATTTGGTACCGTATCAATTATTCAATCCTAGTGACAGTGGCGTGACAAGTACAAGGCTGTAGGGATACCGTCTCATTTTTCAAACTTCTTTAACGCTCGCTTTTTTTGCAGTTAAATATAAATGGTAACAACAGTTAAATTTATCATCATTTTTTTTAAGTACATATTCTTATTAGTTGTTTCAATGGTGCGTGTATTTTTGTTCTATTTTTTCTCTCTCAGCTAACTGCGCATTTAAATGCACAGTAAAATGACCGCATATTCTTTAACAACGAAGTTCCTATATTTTTTTTATGAATCCTTCATGTGACTATTCACCCAAATTTGGATGTTTTCAACAAGTAAGCGATGTTGAGATGAATGCGTTCATAGAGAAAACAGAATATGTTACATAGTAGCATAAAGACTGCACGTTCTTGGACACTATGAAATAAATTAACATGAATCAAAAAGTAATATTTATTTCATATATTTGACTCATAAGAAACATTTAACTTTTTACCAAACAACAACACGAATAGAAACATGTTTGTAACACATATACATATATGATATACGAGGTTTTAAGAAAAAATCCCGTGGTTTCAAATATTTGAACACAAGTAAGATCACAATATTATGGTTTGTATGAAATTAATTATATTTAAGCCGCTGGACATTTTAAATTTATACACGTTCGAGGCTTGATAAAAAACAACAAGAATTCATTTTATTATTATAAAGTATTTATTAAATCATTAATATTAATATTGTCCCCTTCAAAGTAGTTCAAAGGATTAAATACACTTATGCCAACGTTTTTTTTGCAATCCGCAAAACATTTATGGAACGCACTTTTTGGGAAAGCCTTGTGCTCACCTAACGATTTTGCCCTTATATCCTATATGGTATCAAAACTAAAGGCGCAGAAGATATGTCGCTGTCTCGTTCTCGCTAAACAATAACAAGCGGCTCGCGCTGTGATCACAGGGAGTAAGGATCGCTACACGTTGTATTTTCAATGTGCTTTACATCTTCGGGAACAATAAAAGGTCGCAGGGGGGCATACATGTGTATGGGGAATACGGTGGTAGCAGCATCACGACGGTGTTGGTTTTTGACAAAAAATCACGAATTGCGAACCGGTGCATTATCGTGATGCAAAATCTAGGCGTCGTTTGCCCACAATTTTTGTCGTTTTCTTCGGATTGTCCCACTCGACCGGCGTGAAATCTCAAAAACAAAACATTTTTAATATAAAAAACTCGCAAACGCGCCAAAAGGCGTTGTAAATACTTGTCTGTCAAACATAAACTGGTTATCCAATATGGCTGAAAATTGAAACATACATTAGACTGTGTCATCAACATGAAGAAAAAGATGGGCTCAATCAAAAGCAACCCTCCAGCAAAATTCAAATATTCTCCTTATTTTTTTATCATCCCTCGTACATACCATCAAGCCATCTCCCTGACGGAGTAGACAGAGACGTCAAAGCGCCACTTTCCTATCTAACACATCCTGTGGCTGTTCCGCATCCATAAACATTATTTATTTATTTTTTTGCAAATACAATTTTTTTGCAAATCTGGCGGCTTTATTACCAGGCGGCAATCTCATCCAACCAACCAGACAAAAGTAAATGAAGCAAGTTATATGGTCGCGTAAATCATTCAAATGACTATCCATCTCCATGAAATCCATAAACACATATGTTACATGAACATATGCTCACAAAGACGGACAATCACTCGAACATTCCTTTTCATATAAAGTGATATATAATCAATCAAAGGAAAATAAAGGGATGGTGGAGAGGAAAGAAAAATAAAAATCAGGAATTAAACACGTTATTTTACTGACTAGAAATTAAAAGTTTTTCAGTCGCTTCTTAAAGCATGCCAAGGACGAAGCGAGTCTTATATTGGTTTGTACCCGATTCCAGAGTCTCATTGCATGGGCAGTAAAGGAAGACGTAAAAAAAGAGGAGCAATGAACTTGAAAGGCCAATAAACAATCTCTGTTTGAGAGTAGCGCTAATACATGATTGGAAAGACGGTGAAAATTTTCGGCTAGATAAGTGGGGGCGGCGGGACAGTTAAGGATATTATAAAATAGAGACTTTATGTGAATTTGACGTCTATTTCTAACATTCAACCAGTTCAATGCCTTCTGGTATGAAGTTATGTGATCGTACTTTCGTAGGTTGAAAATAAATTATACGATTATACAACCTTATCATACAACTAAATATATCTCTGACTTTCTACGTTTCTTTCTTTCAAAATATCATTCAATTATCTAACTTAACCTTTCTTGGTATTTTTCTCTCACGCCTTTTATTCACATTTGCACTGAACGTTTACAATGAATATTCAAATATTGGTTAGAAAATGATTGTTTTAAGTTGATTTTCTAAGCATTTCACTACCCTGAAAGTGCTTTGTAAAGCAGATTTTCATAAAAGTATAGCTGCCCATCATTTCATGGATATTCAAATAATATATGACCCAATGTTTCATCGCTGAAGTAACATTCACGTATGCTAGAATGCTTGGTCCTTGTCGAATGTTCTTTTATAGAAGCATATCCAATGCGTACTTAGCCTTTTTATACCATGAGCACTTTTTAATGCATTCTAAGCGATTGGATTCATTCATTTAGAAAAAGATAAAAATTGAGATATTTTACTTTGACTTACTATGCATAATGTTTAAAAGTGCACATAGCTATTTATATTGCACAAAAGTAAAATAACTCGCACCTGATAATATGATATAATTTCATGTCTTTGAAATCAAATTTCAAACCGAATTTTACTTCCATCTGACAATTATTTTTTTAAATATAATATTAGTTATAACATGAGCTGGATACAACCGTAATATTGAATCGTTTTACTTCCATCGAAGCCTTAAATCAGCCTTATATTAAAAAAAAAACAGATATAAAACTGGAAATAGCACCTGAAACTCCGGATTGGATAACCGTTTTTCTTTATTAGGTTAGGAAATTCGTTTATTTTCTATCCACCTGAAAAACGGCCTCATGAGAATATCATAAAACATAATTTGAAAAAAAAAACGGTCTTCGCTTCGCCTTGCGAAAAAAATCAACGAAGTCCTGGGCCTAATTGATGAAATACTGGACTGGGGATGGCGGGTGTGATCTCCGATGGTACTCAGGTTTATTTTTAAAGGTATCTAATCTGGTTTTACTTGAAGCTTAAAAAGCACCTTTCTCGATGGTTGAAAGATATTGCCAGAAGACAATAAACCCGTCAGGGTGAACTAACTACATACAATAAGAATGTAATACAATACAGATTATTTTTTTAATATTTAAGCCCGTCTATCTTGTTCACTAATGACAAAAGAACCACAACAAATTATAAATACATATTTTTGTAAGCAATCGATTGAAGACCATACAAGAAATATTGGCTGCATGAAAATGAGGGGGAAAAACAAACAAATATTAAATATATTGCGTAAATATATGATTAAAAAAACTTTCCCTCATGATGAAATAAGATCGTAAGGCATCATGTGAATGGAAGATGCTTGAACGTATATTGGTTTATAGTGTACAAGATGTTGCACTTTAGCAAGCACAAAGATTTCTTGATCTTGACAAATCAAATAAGAACCTATTATGGCAAAAAGATTAAACTTGGAAGACAGGTTTAATATCCTGCAGATTTTCGTTAGGCAGAGTTTATACGTTTTGTGTTGCTTAATAGCACTTGAGTAGTAGTTTTAACAGTAAAATATTTTGTTATAACCAGAGTATAAGCTACAGAAAACATAAATTGATATAAAATGGTGTAAGAATAAAACCAGTCCGATAATGAATCCACAAGGAATCGAACATCTGGCAGACTTAGTGTAAATGCTTACTGCTAGACGATTGTCATCGATATATCTTTAATGTATAAATATATAATACTTATTGCCAAATCGATGCTACGCACTATCATCAGAACAGATATTGTATCGGACGTGTGCCGTCGCCCTTGTGTGTGTGTGTGTGTATGCGGTATATTGAAAAAGACAATGATGTGTAGATCTGCATATATTATTAAATTAAAATGTAAACTTTGAAATGTATATGTAAATCTGTGATTGTATGTAAAATGTATGTTTGTTTGACTCCGATCGCGTTCGCGACCGCAATGGAAATAAGTGACTTGCGGGGCGATGCGATCGGAGTAGGTCGGGGCCCAGTCGGCGTAAGCAGGGCCCAAAACCCCGAAAGTTGTTGTATTTCACGGGCAATGGGCGCTTGTGACGGCCGACTGACCATTAATATTAGGTGTACCGGAAAAGAATGTCGTTTTTTTTGTTATCGCATTTCAGTGGTCAGTTGTGCTTCGGCAGTCGAACTTTTACAACGTGTTCTGTGTTGTTTCTCTGACTACGTATACCTGGAGTGTATTAGGACTTTTAAACAAAAACATTTAAAACCCTATACACAATGGTGAGCTTTGTACCGAATGAGGAATTTATTCGAAATATTATGCTTTACCATTTCATGAAGAAAGAAAGTGCAACATGTGCTTTAAAAAATATTTGTGATTTACTGGGAGATATTTTGAATGTTCGTCAATGCCAGAGGTGGTTTAAACAATTTAAATCCGGCAATTTTGATCTAAAAAATAACCCTGTAAGTGGTCGACCTGTTAAAGTGGATAGCGATGTTTAAACTGAGCTGATTCAGCAAAATCCAACTTCAACGATTCAAGAACTCGCGGAGCAACTCGGATGTTCATGGTCAAGCGTGCAAGAGCATATAAAAAAATCGGCAAGACATGGAAACAAGGAAAATTGATCCGTCATGAATTAAGTGAAGAGAATCTCGGTGAGCGTATAAACGCGTGCACTGAGTATTCGGAATTAAATACCAAAACTCCATTTCTACAACATATTGTAACTGGTGACGAAAAATGGGTTTGTATACAAACCAAAGACGCAAAAAACAATGGCTTTCAAAGGGCCAGGTACCAAAACCCACCCCTTAGCCCGGGCTTACTGCAAAAAAAATTATTTTGTCTGTTTGGTGGGACTGCAAGAGAATAATTTATTTCGAAACATTAAAACCCGGACAGACAATTAACGCCCAAGTGTATTGTGATCAACTAGAGCATTTAGATGCAGAAATAATAAAAAAAAGACCTGCACTGGCTAATTGTGGACAAGTGTTTTTACAGCACGATAATGCACGACCGCATACCTCAGAAAATTACGAAAGAAAAAATTAAGCCCTAGGTGTAACAACTGTACGTCACCCACCATATTCACCGGATCTTGCTCCATCAGATTACCATTTGTTCCGGTCAATGCAACACTTTTTAAACGGAAAAGAATACAAAAATTATAAGGATGTCAAAAAAGGCATATCTGAGTATTTTGCATTGAAACCAGCTGAATTTTACGAACGCGGTATTAAAAAATTGACTGAGAGGTAGAAGGAGGTTATATCAAACGATGGCAAATATATTTTGAACTAAGTTTTAATAAATAAATACATTAAATGCACCAAATTGTTTCATTGAAAAAACGACATTCTTTTCCGGTACACCTAATATAAAGGGCCCCCTGGTTTTGAAAAATATATTCTCAGTACTACCGATTATACTGCGTTTTACTTGAGACCCGCTACCCTACTTCGACTGCCTGAGAGGAATCTCTTCCTGCTACCTTCTTCTTCTTCTACTGGATCTTCGCTTGGAATTCGCGACCTCGATTCTCTGAGCGCGACGCGGCAAACAGCGTACCTAGATACAGTTATTTGTGCCCCGTCCGGTACAGATATAAACATATCAAAGTAATAATACACTTGAATTTCGTGAGGTCCGTAACATAATAGAAAGATGACAATATAAAATGAAAAACATTCAACTTAATATGATCATACTTAGTCCCCACTTGAAGCATTCGCACTAACATAAGAATACATATAAACATATCAAAGTAATAATACACTTGAATTTAGTGAGGTCCGTAACATAATAGAAAGATGACAATATAACATGAAAAACATTCAACTTAATATGATCATACTTAGTCCCCAATTGAAGCATTCGCACTAACATAAGAATACATATAAACATATCAAAGTAATAATACACTTGAATTTCGTGAGGTCCGTAACATAATAGAAAGATGACAATATAAAATGAAAAACATTCAACTTAATATGATCATACTTAGTCCCCAATTGAAGCATTCGCACTAACATAAGAATACATATAAACATATCAAAGTAATAATACACTTGAATTTCGTGAGGTCCGTAACATAATAGAAAGATGACAATATAAAATGAAAAACATTCAACTTAATATGATCATACTTAGTCCCCAATTGAAGCATTCGCACTAACATAAGAATACATATAAACATATCAAAGTAATAATACACTTGAATTTAGTGAGGTCCGTAACATAATAGAAAGATGACAATATAAAATGAAAAACATTCAACTTAATATGATCATACTTAGTCCCCAATTGAAGCATTCGCACTAACATAAGAATACATATAAACATATCAAAGTAATAATACACTTGAATTTCGTGAGGTCCGTAACATAATAGAAAGATGACAATATAAAATAAAAACATTCAACTTAATATGATCATACTTAGTCCCCAATTGAAGCATTCGCACTAACATAAGAATACATATAAACATATCAAAGTAATAATACACTTGAATTTCGTGAGGTCCGTAACATAATAGAAAGATGACAATATAAAATGAAAAACATTCAACTTAATATGATCATACTTAGTCCCCAATTGAAGCATTCGCACTAACATAAGAATACATATAAACATATCAAAGTAATAATACACTTGAATTTCGTGAGGTCCGTAACATAATAGAAAGATGACAATATAAAATGAAAAACATTCAACTTAATATGATCATACTTAGTCCCCAATTGAAGCATTCGTACTAACATAAGAATACATATAAACATATCAAAGTAAAAATACACTTGAACTTTGTGAGATCCGTAACATAATAGAAATAGGACAACAATATCAATTAAAACACATTCAACTTAATATGAGTATACTTTTTGCCCAATTGACGCATTCGCGTTATCGTAAGAATATGATAGATACAAAAAAACAAAGTAATAATACACTCAAACCGTGTGAGGTTCATAGCGTAATGGAAACTGGACAACAATACCACAATAAAAAATATTCAAATTAATATGAATATACTTATTCACGAATCGATTTATACGCACTATCATAAGAATAGAATTAAAACATATCTGAGTCATAATACATTAAAAAGCCCATTAAAACCCTCTGAAAAGAGAAAAAATGTTGCCCGACTAAAAACAAGAAGAACTAAAAAACAATAGTTGTGCTTGAAATTTCTTATCCAACCCCTTCAATGCATCCGAATTTATAATTCAGATGAATGAAAGTGGCCAGGAGACAATATTATATTCAAGCCTTCGGGGTAAGAACCACTAAAGCTAGCGCAAAATTCATTGCACATCATCGCACGTGTTAACAATACTAGCGCGCATGAAGTGGCAACAACACTCGCAAACATTTTCATACGCGAGTATTGTTAGTAGGTGAAATATTTTGTCAGATTGCAACCCTTTTCCTATTTTTTTCTGTTCTGTCTGGAATTGAACTTGAAATCCCCGGACGGAAGCCAAGTATCTTGTCAAGTATCTTGTCAAGGATCATCATCGATCGGAAGCCAAGTATCTTGTCCAAAGATCGTCAGAAATCCGGAAATCAAATAATATTTTTTTAAACTTTTTGTTTTTTTTTTAAGTATTTATGTACAAATTACAAAATAAGCTCCGCTACTGTGCCCTATTGCGTAAGCTTAAATCCAATTCGCGGCACCGAGTTAACAAAACAGATTGCATGTCTGATTAAGGGGCGTCTATTTCAAGTTCACTTTTAACAGGGACTTTCCCTTTTTTTAGTATCGACCGACGGCACGTAATAGACCCTCGTGACCTTCCAGGATTTTTCAGGTATTTCAGGCACACTGGGCAAAAGGCCATAAATGTAGAATTTGTTTAACTCGTTACGATTCTCAGAATCATAAATTTTAAAAATATTTCTGAAGAGCTTTAAGCTTTAGTTTGAGGAATTCAATAATTATTTATTGAAATTATCACGAATCGGCTTCACTTTAAACTCAACACATTTCAGAAAACATATAAAAGGTGCAACGAACATAAAACGATAAGTTTTATGAACCATATCAGAATTGAGACTACGTACTTGAACCAGATTTGATTGATACGAATGGTAAAGCGATCTCGGTTGCCTCCAATTGCAAACACGTAGCATTTTTGATAATTAATGACACAGATTGGGAAACATTGGATATTGATTGATTATGTAGTGAGAGAGTTAAAAATCGTGATAATGTACAATATACCGTTATTGCTAAAAGTTTGAATATTGTGATAAGGTACAATATACCGTTAATGCTTATAGTTTGAATATTGTGATAATGTACAATATACCTTTAATGCTAATAGTTTGAATATTGTGATAAGGTACAATATACCGTTAATGTACAATATACCGTTAATGTACAATATACCGTTAATGTACAATATACCGTTTATACAGGGTGTCCTGTAACTCGATGTCAAGCCGGTATTGAGGAAAAGGCCAGCGTATGACGGTTCCGAGTTAAAAAAATAATTCTTGCAAAAGCCTTATATTTTTCGGTTATAGGCATTTTTTTGAAAATTTAGAAAGTAGCTACCCTGCGCCAAATGTTCATATGCTGTGACTACAAATTGGCATATTTTATGATGTTCATAGTTGTATCGTAATCCTAGATAGCCCTGTTAATAGTCGGAGTACGATATACTCGTAAAACAAAAAAAAACCTTCACGTTAAAAAAATATTATTTTTGTCCGATCATTAAAATTAATATTTTTTATCAGCTAAATTTAACTCGTCATACTACAAAGTAATGTACTACGCTAACCTGACAAATTACATCAAAATATGGCCTGTTTAGTCAGGATTTCAAAATAGTACAATGCATATCTACTACACCTTTAAAAATAATTTTTAAAAATAAATTACTGTATTTAATGACACCTTTCAATGAAGCTTCATATTAACTTACGTCGAATGGTGACTATCTGTCTCACTCTAGTTCATGTCAAATGGCGACACTCGCTGTCTTACTCTAACTCGTTCATGCGCTGTATCGTTTGTCTCGCTCAAACGTATTGAATTTGATCTTTGATTATTGAAAAGTTTTATCATTGTACAGAAATTATTTTTTTTAAATTATTTTTAAATACGTATTAGGTATGTATTGTACTATTTTGAAATTCTGACTAAACAGGCTATCTTTTGATGTAACTTGCCAGGTTAGCGTAGTACATTATTTTTTCGGTATGATGAGTTAAAATTTGCTGATAAAAAATACTAATTTTTATGATCGGAAAACATTTTTTTTTTCGAACGTGGAGGTTTTTTTTTGTTTTATATCGGACTCCGACTAATATCAGGGCATCTAGGATTGCAATACAACCATGAAAATCATAAATTATGGCAATTTGTAGTCACAGCACATTTGGCGCAGGGTAGCTAATTTCACAATTTTCAAAAAAATGCCTACAACCCGAAAAGCATTAGGATTTTGCAAGATGTTTTTTTTAACTCTGAACCGTCATAAGCTGTCCTTTTCCTCGATACTAGCTTGACATCGAGTTACAGGACAACCTATATATAAAACTGTGTCTAGTGAAAGGCTGCAGCAGATCAAACCTGCCGATCGTCTTGGAATATTGATATCCTTGCAATCGAAACTTTGGGTTTGGTCAGTCAAAATTTTATGCTTGCTGAAATGCAACGGATTATACACTATAGACCAATACACCCACGGGGGTCTTCCATTCACAAAATGTTTCACAATCATAATCAATTACGAAGGATAATCTGTTGTATTTTCACTTTTAATTAATATTTTATTGTTATAAACTTGTTTATTTATTTTATACCTGACGAACTCCGTAGCCTAGTTGGTATGACGGTTGTCTCCCAGCCCAGAGGCTGCAGGTTCGATCCCCATTAAAATTCAGTTTTTTTTTAAAGGGTTTCAGTCTGATTTTCATTCAAGGCCTCTTAAATATATTTCTAGTTATTTGAAAGATATTGCCACATGGTAATAGGCCTAGGTTGTACTATACAACGAAAGTTTAATACGAATACTTCTAAATGGTTGCGATTTCTGAAAATAATACAATATTGTAAATATTGAATTTTCAAGAATAAATATATCCCAGATTGCCTTTTACTACTAAACCCCGAAACTAATTTGATTACCTCGCTCATCTGCTTTTTCGCAAAGTGTAATTATTTTTCACTGGGCCTACATTAGTTTAAACCCTGGCTAAAATCTCGCGTAAAATAGATTAACAGATTATGACCGATGGAAACTGAGTGCAAAAATTCGATTTGCGTATGCACAAATAATGTTTGCATGGCGCACGTACTGTGTGGAAAACAGAGTTTTATTTCTACAACAAAGATCTTAGTATACAAAATTTGACTGGCTACCATTTTATCTGCTCCAAATCAAAGTTAAGTGAATTTTAAGTTATATGTATTGTAGTATTAATACAAAAACCAAACAGAAACAATATTTTCCAAATTATCAGAGTTCCATTTGCAGAGAGTGAGGAAAAGAGAGACAGAGAAGAAAATGTAAGTAGATTGTTGAAGTGATTTAGACAGGTATAAAAATGAGAACGAGAAATAAATAAGCTTTAATGCTGAGAAGTATTGACGAGATAAGTGCTGTGTGCGTGGGTAAAAATATGAACAGATCTGTCCACTGTGATTTCCCCTGAAAAGGAAATACGGTGATCATATGTGAACCTGCAATGTTTTAAGATTTTGTTACTTTTAAAATATTGGATTATCGTCAAAAATATAAGGTGGGTGGCAAACATGTCTACTTATACGATTGAAGGAAATTCTGATTAAGGTAAGAATTGAATTTTTTCATTTTATTTATTTTTAACGATCAAATTACCGATTTGATACAAAATATTATAGAAACCACAGGAAATTTTACTTAACAATGATATGTAAGTATTTTTATAGAATAGAAAAAAAAACAGTTTAAGAATAACAACACAACAAAGCAAACCTGTACAATTCAATCAATACATCCCGACAAGAACAACTTCTTAAATTTACTCTTGTAAGTAGTCTTAGTGAAAATCCACACAATGTACATGTTGATTGCCCAATCTGTACCGTAATTTTACAAGTAATAATTAATTGCGACCATTCAATTATTAAACAAAACATTGTGCCAGGTGAACCTAAAAAGATCATTTAAAATGGCAAGCTGAGTTCCTTCCGGACTATTGAAATACAAGCTGGCAATCTTAAATAATGTCGTAAGCCCAAAAATTTTTTCTTCTATCTAGCAAAATGTGAGTTCATGTGAAAGTAAATTATATGATAGGGCAAAGTTTTTCGTTTCTGCCCAGTAGAGATTTGGTGATGATTATTATTATAAAGTATTTTAGTCACCGAAACGTAAAAATATTACCATGACAAAAATGAGTAATTACGTTTTTTTTTAATAAATTTAAAAATGAAGAAGGTATAAGAGTTAGATGAAGAAATTAATCCAGTCATAAAATAATACGAGTTAAAAGCGTATGATGAGGAGTTTGTGAACATTATTTTGATGTAGTAGTTGGGATTATAATGCAGTGGGAAATGTGTGTGTGATAACTTGAGATTTAATTATGTGTAAAAATGTGAATGCATTGTAACATCGTGGCAAGTTTTGTCTAGTGAAGTGGTCCCCTACATCCAGAAATTTTAAGCATTTTTCACACTGATTTTAATGTAGTGACGGTTCACTTTTCTGTGGAAACTATGAACATTTTAAATGTTGTGTTATGGGTACGGTGGGAACACATTTAAATGTTGTGTTATGGGTACGGTGGGAACACATTTAAATGCACGAAGAGAGAGAGAGAGAATTGCATCACTAAGGAAAATTAAATAAAAGTTAGTTATAAAAAGAAAACCTTCATTAAGTCTTAATTGTATTGTATTTGTATAAGAGATTAAACTGAGACAATCATGGCTCAATCAAGTAAAGTATAAATTAAGAAAACGATAGTCAGCAGATTGTTTAGGATGAAATGTGTGAATGTCGGAGAGTCGAAACATGAACGTTCGAAAAGAAAAGTATGCATATCGGTTCTTTCAACTTTTCTGGCATCTATTTCCGCACATTGTGATATAAAACTAAGTTATACAAAGAAAAGTGTGCATATCGGTTCTTTCAACTATTCCGGCATCCATAATCGCACATTGTGATGATATAAAAGTAAGTTATACAAATCAAAGTATGGATATCGGTTTTTTTAACTTTTCCGGCATCCATTACCGCACATTGTGACGATATAAAAGTAAGTTATACAAAGAAAAGTATGGATATCGGTTCTTTCATTTTTTTCCCGCATCCATTGCCGCACATTGTGATAATATAAAAGTGAGTTATACAAAGAAAAGCATGGATATCGGTTCTTTAATTTTTCCGGAATCCATTGCCGCACATTGTGATAATATAAAAGTGAGTTATACAAAGAAAAGCATGGATATCGGTTCTTTAATTTTTCCGGAATCCATTGCCGCACATTGTGATAATATAAAAGTGAGTTATACAAAGAAAAGCATGGATATCGGTTCTTTAATTTTTCCGGAATCCATTGCCGCACATTGTGATAATATAAAAGTGAGTTATACAAAGAAAAGCATGGATATCGGTTCTTTAATTTTTCCGGAATCCATTGCCGCACATTGTGATAATATAAAAGATAGTTATACAAAGGAAAGTATGGATATCGGTTCTTTCAACTTTTCCGGCATTCATTGCCGCACACTGTGACGATATAAAAGTCAGTTGAGGTGCATGACCGCGCGGTAACGCACTGGATTTCAGTGCGAAAGGTCGTCGGTTCGAACCCCGCGTTGTGCTACTCCCCTCGAACGACACAGACACTTTTTCTCCCTTGTGTTCGAGGGTATGAGGATACGTATGACTTCGATCATATTCATTCTTTAAAAAATACCTTCATTAAGTCTTAGTTGTATTGTGTTTGTATAAGATATTAAACTGAGATAATCATGACTCGATCAAGATGATTAGAAATTAAGAAAACGATAGTCAGCAGATTGTGTATGATGAAATATGTGAATGTTGGAGAATAGAAACATTAACGTTTGAATAGAAAACTATGGATATCGGTTATTTCCACTATCCCGGCAATGGACACATTGTGATGATATAAATGTATTTCAAGTCTTACAAAAACGTTTTTTTTTTTCATAAATAAAAAACAATACAAAAACAGTTAGCTTAAAAGCACCAATAACGCAAAGTGCTGAAAACCACTGAAACAAAAAAACGAGTAAATGTAATAATAGTTCATTTTTGTAGAACCTCCATTGGTTTACAAGGCAAGGTAAAAGGATAACAATCCCTTTCTTTGTCTCCAATTTTTCACCGAGTTTATTTTCTTTCTTTGAATTTTATCGCTCTTTTTATGCAATGCCGTCACAACTCAAACTAATATTATTTGGAGATAGTCCAGTTTCTTATCCTCGTAATAATAACAAAAAAGGAAATGAGAGTTTTATAACGCCATTTAATGAGCAAACTTTCCTCAAGGGCACTCTTACCCAAGATTTAAACCCACTTTTAAAAATATTTCAAAAAAAAATATGTACACATATTATTTATAGCTAAGGCATTAATTAACATTGTGGAGGTTTAAATACATTGTAATTTGTTTTTATCAAGCACTATTTATTCCACTATTTCAACATCATCATCATTGTCAACCAGGGTCGATCCACTGCTGGATGAAGGTCTCCCCAAGTTGACTCCAAATAGTTCGGTTTTTTGCTCGTTGATGCCATGTGATGCTGCCATGCTTCCTGATTTCATCTATCCAGCGTACCTTCGGTCTTCTTCTGGGCCTCTTTATGCCTCTTGGGTACCATTGGATTATTTCGGATGTCCACCGGAAGTCTGACATTCTGGCTACGTGTCCGGCTCATTGCCACTTCATTCTTTTGCACACCTTTATAACGTCTTCTACCTTTGTTATTTTGCGAATCCAGGTAGCGAACACCTGGATTCACAATATAACACCTGGATTCGCGAAATTCCACTATTTATAACGATATAAACCTACCGGTTTCGAAGCTTTCACTTCATCATCAGGGGAGCACAAACAAGACAGTCTTATCAACTCCTATATCCATAAAAACGTATATAGAAACAACAAGATATTTTCAGAGCATTCGTCAAGTTTGAGAGAAAAAAAATCAGCGAAACGAAAGAAAAAAAAACAAAAATAAACAAACAAAAACCCTCTCTGAGAGAACATTTGAAGGCATTAAGGATGTCACCAAATATGTCCGAGACTATATCATAGGTATTTCTTAATTGATAGAATCTGGGTACGGGAGAATTATTATAGAACTCGAAGTTAGTTCTACTTCTCTTGCACTCGTATTCTGTATTCTGAGGAAAATTTGTTTTTATTCAGTTTAATCTTGAATTTAATAATTATAAATCTCGTTTGTTGATAGCTTAAACAAAGTGATATAAAATATTTATTATTATATGTTTCATGTGATTCATATAAGCAATATGGTAAATCAGATGCCGTAAATATATCTAGGCTTATCTTGTACGATCATCCCCCTCGATCAAGTACCACCCCAGTGAAGGGTTACATATACCGTTATAAAAAATGGAATAAACAGTGTTTGATAAAAACAAATTACTATGTTTACATCAGTTGAGTGTGAGGATAGGATGTAGGGGTTGCGGCCATTAGATTAGGTACTTTCCCGTATCTGCATATATTCAGAAAAACATATTTGTTAAGAAAACCGCAGGAAACTTACCAAAGGAATGACGAACTACAAACAAACCTTTGTAGATCTTCCGATATGTGATAGTAAAACATTCAGATTTAGGTGTTGTCATATTATAAATTTTGTTAAGACCTCCCAAAAAGAGTTGTATTCAAAGGCTTCCTAAAGCTGCACACGCTACCCATATATGGTATCTAATACTAAAAGGAAAACAATGCCACTCCACAGGGCCAGCCCATACTGTATCCAATAAACTTAGTATCATTATTGTTGTTCTTCCAAATTCTATTGCTGTATTTAATTTTTTTAAATTGTTGTGTTTTAAAACTTCGGGACAGTTTAGGGTGTTATATAAATTTGGCAATACATGAATTGAAAATATTCTTAGGTCGTTCAGTTTTTTTTTGGACAGGTGACAGTATTGAACAAGAGGTGCGATATATTTATATATATATTTGTATTTTAGAAAATTACTAGATTAAATAAACCCTTACTTACGGGTAGAAAGACGTGGAATTGCCCATATTCTTTCATGTTTTCAAACTTTCAGGTTTTTAGTTGTTTTACACGTACCTGAAAAGAGTTTGTGTGGTATCTACTCGTACCGTTCAAACTTCTCTAATTATAAATTATAATAATCCACATGTACGAGTCAGCTTACTTTAGATTACTTCGTTCTCTTTTCTTTTCATTTCTAATCTTTCAACAGTTGATTAACACGCAAAAAAGGGTTTATTTTCATTTCTTGTTAAGGTATTCTTTAGTTAGCTTAACCTCTTCAGACCTGAATTAATTGTAAAGTTTTAAAAAAATGTTCTTGTTTCCGAGTGTATTATTTACGCTAAATGCAACATTGTGTCGTTTAAGTTTAGATAGATAACGTTCCAAGCCGATAATACAGTTTCCTACACATTATTTGTTATCAATGGGAACAGAAATATACCACAAAGTTGTTTACAAAGTGCATATAAACTCTGTGTCCATTCTAATGGACACCAGGTCTGAAGAGCTTAAGAAAATGTCTAATTTTTGGTGTTTTCTTAACGTTGGTAGAGAAAATTTTGTTAATAATAAAGGTCATTTTAAAGTATTATTCATTTAATCACTATGGAGTTGTATTATAATTTATTACTCTTTTATTTGTTAATGATGACAGTCCAATGAAGCTGAGAGATCACGGAGACAGTTAAGGAAAGGCGAGTAAAAATAATGTATCCTATAAGATAGAAGCATCAAATAAATGAGGTAACAGGATTATTTTTAAACGTTGCTTTTAACATAACCCAGAACCGAAAAAGATGGATACAGGTGGTGCGCCGAGTTCAAAGAACCACGACTATTTATTATTTGTATAAAAAAAATTTTTTTTTTGCACGGATTTCTCCTGTTAAACAAAGAGAGTCTGCTTCTAGAATTATCTTATTCGTTAGGAATAATATCAGCCAGGATTCTTCTCATACTGCTAGACGGTACCGAGAATATATCAACAGTGCCATTCAGTTGGTTCAATATCTCTATACTATAGTACGTGTGACTGAGTGTTTAGCCATGATATTCGTCCTGTAAGTTGGTATGTAGAACAGAGGGTGATTCCTTGCACGGCTACATTTCTTGGGTACATATAAACTTAGTGCTTCTAGAATCGCGGCACAGTTAAAGCCACCTTGGAAAATCTTTGTTAGGAATATCGCAATGGATTCTTGCCTTCTTGTTTCGAGGCTTCTATAGTTACACACCGTGAGAAGTTCGGCATGGTGAGCATATTTTGGGTAATCGCCCATTGTTCTGTACCAAAGATATCTGAGGAGTTTTTTTTTTGTATTTGTTCTATATTTTTTTTATATTTGAGCTGATGGACTGTTCGCAGACCTCAAAAAGATCCTCCAGGAAAAGAGATTTGGCTCCAATAACGAAGTGATTGCCGAAACTAACGCTTATTTTAAAACCAAAGATAAATCGTTCTACACGGCTGGCATAGAAAAGTTAGGAAAGCGTTGGAATGAATGTATCGCTCTTGAAGGAGACTATGTTGATGAATAAAGAAGAATTTTGGCAAACAAATGTTTTTTTTAGTAGTGAGTCCCTCGACTTATTGATCGATGTGTTATTTATTACTTCGTTTAAGAACATGTTTTCCTAAATATTGAATATACTTCCAACATGATTTACTTTTGAATAAAGTATTTTTTCTTATTTTACTTTAAATAAATCCAGATTTTTAAATATCTGTGTAAAGAACTTTTTATTTATGTTTTATTTTATCTCATAGAATATTTTTTCTGTTTTTTGAGATTCCACTTACGCGCGGGCTACGACTCTGAACATGTTAAGCCATGGCTGGTTGTGTGCTTATCTACGCAGCAGTATGTTTATTTCTTCTACTTAAAGTTTTGTATGAGTCATGTTAAATGTTTTAATTTGCATAGTTTTTTTAACATTATATTTTGTATCCATGCGCACTCTTAGTTCAAAATATGTATTTAAATTTGTTCAATCAAACAATAATATATAAAATCGGTTATACTTACGTACGTGTATTACAAAACCTGTTGTCATAATAACGGTATCACAGTAATTAAGTAGTTATTGAAAATAACGTCATAATTATACATTTTTTTTTTTTTATTTTATTTGATTAATACAAATATTCTAATTTTGACAGCTGTCATTTTTTTATATGATTATAAGACAAAATAACAATGGAAAGGAATAAATTAATTAAGTAGTGGTAATTTTACTGTTGAACAAAAAAATATATAAATATTCGAACGAATTATTATAAAGCCATTTCTTTAACGCGTACAATGAATGTTGCATTTCTTCTTTCTTCGAGGAGCTCTTCCATTTATAGATAGATTGTTATTTTTTAAGTTTAATCTGTTGAAACTTTAAATTATCTAGGATACTATATTGTTTTGTTTATTATTAAATTGACTCATAATGTATGAAGTTTGGGAGGATTGCCTTTTTTAAAAAAATTCATTCTTTCCAGGGACGGATTCCGTTATCATTTGATTTTTATTTAATTGTTTGAACTATAACAGACATAATAGTATGGATCGAATTGATAAGATAGCTGAAAACCAATAGTGAGTGCTAAAAGGAATAGACGATCGCGTCAATCACAACGAATAAGCGAGAATCCAGAGAAACAGCAACACGACGACAACATGAAGCAGCACGAAGATAAATATGTTAACAGACATAATAGTATGGATCGAATTGATAAGATAGCTGAAAACCAATAGTGAGTGCTAAAAGGAATAGACGATCGCGTCAATCACAACGAATAAGCGATAATCCAGAGAAACAGCAACACGACGACAACATGAAGCAGCACGAAGATAAATATGTTACAGTGTAAAAAAAAAAAACATTTATGGTACTTCCATTATTATTGACGAGGTATTACTACAATATAATTATTTCAATGGTCAAAATGGACTTTGCATTGTAAAAAAAATACTTAATGTCAAAATATAGATTGGTTGTATTTGAAATTTTCTGTGTAAGGACTGGCAACTTGCTGGGCTTTTTGAACTCCAAGCCTTAAGCCACTTTATGAGGGAAAAAAATATTCGCTGCGAGTCTGTTTCCTTTTCCCGTGATGTCGGGCCATAAGTCTGTCGTCACCACTATTATTTTTACACTCAGGCGTGTCACTACCGGAAGAGTGCTTTTGGGCAGTTCCTTTTTCGTCACCATGTGACATCGCGCTCATGAAATAATAAAGTCGATTTCGATTTTTTAGTGTAGATCGCGCTGAAGGAGAATTTATTTTGTCCCCTAAAATAGCGTGACTGGAGGTGGGATTGAACTACGAAAAATATAAATAAAATAGTGGATTTATTTAGATTATAAATTATACAATCAGATAAAACTAATTCAATAATGAATTATTTACACCATTAAATTAAAGCATCGTTGAAATCATCCGCAGTAGAGCTATAACATAATCGTTAAAGTATCGCAACACTAATTGAAATGTGTTGTTCGTGAAACATTCATAAAACATTAATCTTCTCCAAAAATAACAGCATAATCTCGATCGGGCCGATGCGCGTTGTTGTAAACTTAACTTGTCTGACTCAACACTATTGATTGTGGCCATGGTTTTGTGTCTAAAATCAACCAAACGTTGGTATTTATAGTTTGTTATCGTGTCGGCCGACCATCAGAGGCAATAATTGTATGGATAATGCGAACGGAACTCAATGGATATCTTGGAAACTTGCCGCGATGATAATACTTGAAAAGGGCTGTCTTTGATCATGCAGCACTTTAAAAAGAGACGTTTTAATAAAAGTAACATAAAAACGGTTTTGTTGTTTGTTTTGTCAAACAGTGTTTATTCGGCTTTATATAAAGGTATAACCCTATCATTTTTTCAGGTATTGTCTATTTTAGAAACCAGAAATCAGGAGGTTATCGTTTAAACTTCAAATTAATTTCAAAAATATTAACTAGACGCCAGTAATATGTAATTTTTTTCGAAGATGTATCAATCACGTGAAAACACGGAATCGGGGCTAAGCGCAAATCTAGTTTATCACGTTAAAACGAAGGAACGGGATACAAATCTAATTTATCACTTTAAAACAAGGGAACGGAATACAAATCTAGTTTATCACGTTAAGATAAGGGAACGGGATACAACTCTAGTATATCACGTTAAAACAAGAGAACGGGATACAAATCTAGTTTATCACGTTAAAGCAAGGGAACGGGATACAAATTTAGTTTATCACGTTAAGATAAGGGAACGGGATACAACTCTAGTATATCACGTTAAAACAAGAGAACGGGATACAAATCTAGTTTATCACGTTAAAACAAGGGAACGGGATACAAATCAAGTTCTCGTATATCACGTTAAAACAAGGAAACGGGATACAGTGGGTAATATTAAGATAACGATATAATGAAACCATTTTCAAGATTTTCACCTCATCACAAACAATACCCTTTGAGCTCCCATGATTATGAGGTGAAAACCTTGAAACCGTTGGGTTATATCGTTAAATTAAGTGGAATAAACAGTATTTGACTAAACAAATAACAATGTATTTATACCTCTACAGTATTAATGCTAAAACTATAAATAATATATAAAAAAAACGTTTCTTTAAAGCTGCGATCCCCGAAGGGGGATTTTATGTACGAGTATATATATTTTTTTATTCAGGTAATATTTCTTAGATGATGCAAGGGTTACGAGGGATATCGAAAAGTGATAGTGAAAAAATCAATGGGGCACTAAAACAAACTTGTATATATACTCTAATCAGGCAATATCAAAATCTACAAGTCTTCAACATGGAATTGAAACATGTGGACGTAGAAAAATAAATAAATTATGCTATCTTTACAATTTTTTTTTACCAAAAGCCAATTTTTTACTGAACGTATATTTTAAATGCCACTTTTAATTTAAAAAAAAAAACAAAAAAGAAAATTCAAGATGGATACGTAAGCAGACAGTAACAATTTGAAACTTCAATTGACATTTTAAAATTTTAACAATCAATCCGTAATTGAAAAAGCTCTTCGAAGAAAGAAGAAACGCAACATTCATTGGGCGCAGCAAAGATATGACATTAAGTAAATTAAATCTATAACGTAGAAATCAACCGAAAACGCATGATCTAATCTCATCATCCAGATTACTCACGGAGCCGGGATCCATCACAAAAACTATTCTGTAAAAGAGACTGGCCTATCCGCAAGTGACACATGACTGACACTTCCGTCTCGTGCATGTCTAAAACAAAATCGTAAAGGTTATACGTCATTCGAAAGAAAATTTTCTGCTCTACAAGATATTGTGTTTGCTTTACCATTACATATATTATTTTATTTGATTACAAGCCTTCAAAATGGAATGTCAAGTAGACAAAAGTGAGCATTTTCGACACCTCCTTCTGTTCGCGTTCAATCGAGGGGATAAAGCTGCCAAAGCTGCTCGCGATATTTGCTAAGTGTACGGTGAAGATGCTATGAATGAAAGTACAGCTCGTCGATGGTTTTTGCGTTTCAAAGACGGTAATTTTGACCTGAAAGACATGGAACGTTCCGGACGACCAGTGGATTTCGATAACGACCGCTTAAACCATATAATTCATGAAGATCCCCTTCAAACCACCGTAGAATTGGCGGAGCAGATGAATTGTAGTCACATGACTGTTTACCGCCATCTTAAATCAATGAGAAAAGTCCAAGAGTTCGGCGCTTGGGTTCCACATGTTTTGAGTGAAAACAACAAAAATCAACGTTCGACAATATTGTCCTCATCGAAGTCCCCTGGTCGTCCGGAAAGCTCCATGTCTTTCAGGTCGAAATTGTCGTCTTTGAAACGCAAAAACCATCGACGAGCTGTCCTTTCATTCATAGAATCTTCACCGTACACTTTGCAAATATTGCGAGCAGCTTTGGCAGCTTTATTCCCTCGATTGAACACGAACAGGAGGTGTCGAAAATGCTCACTTTCGTCTACTTGACATTCCATTTTGAAGGCTTGTAATCAAATAAAATAATATATGTAATGGTAAAGCAAACACAATATCTTGTAGAGCAGAAAATTTTCTTTCGAATGACGTATAATCTTTACTATTTTGTTTTACTTTTGGTGCTCATTTTTAATTTGAAAAAAAACGGACACAGCTTATATTTACACCTAATATAATAACCTTCTCGTATTTAATTTTAAGATATATAGTTTTGTTTTAATCCAGTCTTAATACATACGTAACATAATAACCTTCGGAGAATGTGACTTATCTTCATATTTATTTGCAACTGATTCCGCAACTGTCAGTTGCAAATATCCCTGATGTTATGGATATGTTTAAATGATGAATTAATACAAAGTTAAATGTATGCCGATGATATGGTAGTGTCAGAAAAGAATGAAAATGAATTAGAGATTCTTATAAGTAAATATTATGAGAGATATAAAGAAAAATATCTGAAAATGGATAAAGCGAAAAACAAAGTCACTGTGACACAAAAATGTTGAAAGAAAGTAAACGAGATATATGGGTGAGTAATGAAAGAATTAATACTTTTTAGGATGGTGAAAAGGAAAACAATTGTGTAGCGATAGAAAACAAAGTCAATAGGGCACTAAAATGTTAATACTCGAACCACAAAGTATCTAAATTTGCTGAGATGATAGTTAACAATAGTATTTTTGATCAAATTTAAATGTATAGCAGTGAAACATGGACGGAGAAAAGACTGAAAAGGGATGAATAAATTATATAATAATTCGTGCACATATGATAGACGAATAAATGATAAGATGACGAAGGCTGATATGTTGCACAAGATAAAGTAAAGATGTTTACGCACGTGAAGTAAACGAATGAAGAAATATTTACAAAACACATATACAAAGTAACTGTGTTAAGAAACACTAATATTTTCGGAGCAAGTAAATAATAATTGGAAAGAAGGAAATGTAAAACATAAAAGAAAACGTATCCACTGAATGAGAAGCCATATGGATTTGGAAAAGGTGAAATATGTGTTTCGAGATAGAAAAGTCTGGTGATACGTCCTATTTGCCTACTCCAGCAGGAAAATGGTCTGATAAATCCATTGAATCTAATTGTGATCTTAGATATATCACAATTAGATTGAATTGAATTTTCACGGCCTAAACACTTAAAACTCTTTAAATATTTTAAAAGTACGTTAAGTTGGTAAGACGTGCTTTTGAAATATTCAAATGAAAGTTTTATATAATATTTCTAGAAAGCTTATATTGAATTATTTTATAGTTTTTAATATTTAATAGAACAGTTTCCAGAAATGTATAAATAACAAAGTTCGATCATCCATCTCAAACAGTAAACAATACAAATAAATACACTTATTCGATATCAACCCAAATACTTAAACGATTTGAAGGTAAATAAGTAAGCAAAAGGCCACCTAAAATGTAGAAAAATGTCTGATAGTTGGATATGGAAACTCTGTATCTATACCATGAATAAAAGAGGTTGATAATTAAATATCATAAAGATTGCAATGAGAAATAACGATTCTCGCGCTAATGCAAGTTTCAAACATCGGCTTTTAAACCGGTAACCAAATATTTACCATCGACAATACTGCGATATCTATATGGACTGCATTACCCACACGGAAGTATCGCATTAAGTGGGTCTAGGTCGAACGGTATGCCCTTGGGGCAATGTAACCCACGAAATGACGCTTTATAAATAATCATGTACCACGCGAGCTTTATCTGACACACTAAAGCACTATTTCGTCATTGGAGCAAAATGAAATTGAAATAAAAAATCAAATGAAAAAAAAATAGCCATTATAGATGAAAAGTTTACCAGATATCTCCATTACGTATACACTTACAATATTAAAAAAATATTATAATAAATAAAATATTTGAAGTGGCAAACGATGCATGGCTCAGAATGCTGGACTATGTACAGCTCCTAATCTAGGCAACTTGAAACAGCTGAAATGCGAATGCTTAGGTGGTTGGCAGGAGTATCACTGAAAGATAAAATTAAGAGCTCACGCATTCGTGATAGCCTGGGAGTCACTGACATAAATAGTAAGCGGGAAGAGCGACTGCTGAGATGGTACGGGCACATAAGACGGAGACCCTCAGACCATACTGTAAATCAGGCAATGTATGTGGATTATCCTCGACAGCCGTCCAGAGGAAGACCAAAGAACTCCTGGATGACTCCATGCTCCAGAATCCAGCAGAGAAACGGCCTAGATGAAAGCGACACCCACAACCGAAGAATATACAGCCTGAGAACGAGAAGAGCCGACCCGAACAGCCTACCTAGGCAATGTGTTGGGACAGTGCCAGGAAGAAGAAGAAGAAGATTTGAAGTTGCTAACGAATAAGATATTTGTCAAACAATGATATTAAATTTATAGGGCGCCGTTTGGAAAGCAGAATCTCCTCAAGGGCGTTCTAATTCAGGATTCAAACTTACTATTATTGAGCGAACAAAAATACAAGTAAAATTTAAAAAAATTTACTTGTTAAGTGTAAAGAGAGGAAGGTGATGGCTACGGTCATGAGATGAGGAACTTCTCCGCATCTGCATATGTTTTTAAAAATATATATTTGTAAGAAAAGTACTGAAAACTTACCAAGGAAAAACGAACCATTATAATCTATGTTGATCATCCTTTACTTTAGGTTGAGTGATATATGTCTGTAATGTTGCATTACTAAAATTATGTTTTTTTTTTATCAATAAAATAAAAAAGAATTCGGTGTCATTTACGTCCAATAACACAGTTATAATAAAAAAAAACACAATACAATGTTTCAATATCCTCCAAAAAATAAATACTGTAACATTGCAGTTTTCAGAAAAATCCAAAGATATTGTTTCAATATGTTGTTTATAGTTAAGGCATTAACGTTGTGGAGGTTTAAAGATATCGTAATTTATTTTTATCAAACACTGTTTATTCCACTTTTTTTGGAATAAACTGTGGAATAAACAATGTTTGATAAAAATAAATTACAATGTTTCAATATTCTCCAAAAAAGAGATACTGTAACATTACAGTTTTCAGAAAAATCAAAAGATAATGTTTCAATATCCTCCAAAAAAGAGATACTGTAACATGACAGTTTTCAGAAAAATCAAAAGATAATGTAAGGATATCCTCTAATAAACAAATACAGTAACATTACATTTTTCACAAATATCAAAAGATAATGTAACAATATTCTCCAAAAAAGAGATACAGCAAATTTACGGTTTTCAGAAAAATCATTAGATAATGTATCAATATTCTCCAAAAAGAGATACTGTAAAATAATGGTTTTCAGAAAAATCAATAAATAATGTATCGATATCCTCCAAAAAGAGATAGGTACTGTAAAATTACGGTTTTCAGAAAAATCATTAGATAATGTATCAATATTCTCCAAAAAGAGATACTGTAAAATAACAGTTTTCAGAAAAATCAATACATAATGCATCGATATCCTCCAGAAAGAGATACTGTAAAATTACGGTTTTCAGAAAAAAATCAATAGATAATGCATCGATATCCTCCAAAAAAGAGATACTGTAACATTACCGTATTTAGAAAAATCAAAAAATTATGTACCAATATCCTCCCAAAAAAATTTTTTGTAACATTTCAGTTTTCAGACACACTCCCTGTTTTATTCATACACGTAAGTACTTATACATTTATAAAAACCAATCCAAGGAATTCGGTAGATCCACGTCTCGAAAGCCTCGATCCAAGATGATATTTCTTAATTCAGTGTCTACGACTTTCTTCCATAGACGAGAGCTTAAAAGATGTAGCAGCAGACCAAATAAATTATCAGCCCAAGTTAAGGTCTTGGTTTATAAATACAGGCATCATTTTATTAAAAGCACTTCTCGTTATCTCTATTCCCACTTTATTATTCTAATAAATAAATTATACACATTTTTTATATTTAAATATTATGTTTGAGAAACCATATGATTTATGTCAATATAAATAAAATTTAAACGATCTCTTTCTCCCGTAATATCCACTCAACTTATGTTTTTTTTTTTTCAGAGAAAAGTAAAAGAATTTGTTTTATTTATAAGTTCGATTCGTAAATCTTGAACTAGTTTCAACAATAAATATGCCATACTTTTTTCAATAGTCTCTCAATTATTTATGTCTTGTAAAAACAAAATAAATCTTTTAATACGAAATAAAATCGTAAAAACGTATCAAATCGTATAAAACTCTCTTTTTTGTTTATTGTAAAATAAATGTAGTCGTAAGATAGTATTGTAAATGTGGGTATTAAATATAATTTTTTTGTAAATAAATTGACTGACAGTTATCAAAAAAATCGTTTTACACATTAAAAGTGTTTCGACAATAGTTGTGAGTGTACATAACCTGTTTTTTATTCACAGTACAAAATTGACAATTAACATCGCATTGTTTATTCCACTTTATATAAGGGTATAACCCTACCGGTTTTAAGGTTTTCACATAATCATCAGGGAGTACAAACAAGACTGAATTTTGTTCGAACTGGTACCGTCGTACACACTTCTCAAGTTTGATAAACATTGCACTACCAAACTAAGCAAATTCTGAAAGAGTGAAAACCGCGTATTCTAGGAGAATATGCATGACAATGTGTATGGACGTGGCAGGAGAGAAAGACGAGATCAGAGAGCCAGGATAAAATGGAGTTGAAATCTGTACCAATAGAGATGTGTGTACTAAAAGCAATTGTGAAGTGTCAATGTACAAAAAAAGCAGAATAAATGCATTAGAGATAAATGCATGGATTTAATTAATGATTGAACGTGTTGAGAGAACAAATGACGGAAGAATGATCAAATGAACCAAATTTTGAGTGAAGATGAATTGAGATGTATGAAATAATAGAAGATTATGCATGGCGATATATGAATATGGAGGAAACGAAAGTTTTGGATAGAAAAGTAAAGAAATCGTTTTTTCTGACTACCTAGCAAGAGACACGCTGAATTGAATGCATAAATATTAATTAAATTTTTTAATAGATTTAACATTTAAAGGTTAGCATAGTAAGATCCAAAATTTCCTGCCAAAGGATATTAAGATGAATGGAATATTTTTTTATTTTATAAAAATAGTCAACATTTAGTTCAATATATTTTTTTTAAAACAATGAATCAATTTTAAATACGCTAAAAATATATTTTGTAGTTTTGTTCCAAAATTATATAACCCTGCGGAGATCAGATTTTCTTCGTCTTCTTCCTCTTGGTCTAGGTCGTATGACCTGTTTGTGACGGTGGGCTGTCCTGGGATGAAGACGTCCAGCTGTCCTTCCACCTTTTCGATGGCCTTCCTGGTAATCTCCTGGTACTAGGGTTTTCAGTCTTAGCGATTATTGCCAGTCTTGTATCATCCATGCGGTCCACATGACCCATCCAGAAGCGCCTTCTGCTTCTTCCCCACCTCACTGTGTCTTCAACACCACAGACATACCTTATCGTCTCATTTCTGATCGGATCTCTAAGAGTTCTGCCTGCAATGGAGGTGGGGTTCTCATTTCCGCCACTCTGAGAAGGTTTTTTGTCCTGTTGGTATCGGTTCTCGCTTCTATCTCATATGTCATGATGGTGGGGATGCATGCCTTATGTTATATATCCTGACCTTACTTTCGGTTAGCATGTGTTTGTTTCTCCATATAGTGTCCCGCAGGCAGCCAGCTAAAGCTGTCGCTTTATTAGTTTGTGCTCTTACTTCACTATATAGGTCACTGTTACTGGAGATCTCTACACCTAGGTAAGTGAATCGCATGACTTGCTCGATGGGTACGTTATCGATGGTCAGTTTTTCGTTATTAGTATTAGGTCCTTACATATGAAATTGGCGTTTTGTTTGGGAGGAACATAAAGTTGATTTTTTTTTAATATAATATATTTATTTAATCAAAGTATGTACCATTGCTATCTATGCACTTTTGCCATCTCATAGGTAGTTCATCGATCCCTTTACTAAAAAAACCATTCGGACGGGAATCAATAAAATCTTTGAAGTCGGTTTGGACTGCCCCATCGGAGTTGAATTTTTTCCCTTGCAAGAAGTTATCCAAATTTCGAAAAAAATAGTAATCTGTCGGGGCAAGGTCCGGAGAGTACGGTGGATGTCTTAGACATTCCAATTGAAGCTCTTCTAATTTGGTAGCCGTCCGTTGTGCAGTGTGTGGTCTAGCGTTATCATGAAGCAGCAGTGGCCTAGAGCGATTAACCAGCCTCGGTTGTTTAGCAGCTAGCTTTTCCATCATGGTTTGCAGTTGCTGACAATAGACATCTGCCGTAATCGTCTGGCCAGATTTAAGAAAGCTGTAGTGAATGACACCAGCACTAGTCCACCAAACGCTCACAAGTAACTTTTTTGGAGTCAATTTTCGCTTGGGGCATGGTTTGGCTGGTTCGGCAGGGTTCAGCCATTGCGATGAGCGCTTCCGATTATCATACAGGATCCACTTTTCATCACAGGTAATGATTCGATTCAAAATCCCTTCATTATTGTGCCGGTTGAGTAATGCAACGCAGCAGTCAACGCGCGTTTGTTGATTTGCTTCACTCAATTCGTGAGGTACCCACCTTTCAAGCTTTTTCACCTTCCCAATTTGCTTCAAGTGGATTAAAACAGTTTTATCACTAACACCGCAGCCTGCAGCTAACTCGGACGTGGTTTGCGATGGATCCGCTTCCACAATAGCCTTCAATTCTTCATTATCAAATTTGGTCTCCGGCCGTCCACGGGGCTTTTTCTGCAGGTCGAAATTTCCAGAACGAAAACGTTGGAACCAAAAACGCACTGTGTTTTCTTTTGCGGCACCGTCGCCATACACATCATTAATCCTTCGAGCCGTTTCTGCAGCACTGGTGCCACGGTGGAACTCGTACTCGTAAATAACGCGATATTTCAAGTTTTCCATTTTGTAAACTGAGTGACGCAAAGAAAAAAAACAATTGAGGAAAAAACAAATGAATTATAATTTTCGAAACACAAATACTTGAGTAAATAGCTGTATAAATTTTAATTTGGAATTCCTAACCAAAGAGAAGATATTTGAGATCAAAGTTGCCAGTACGGCAAAACGCCAATTTCATATGTAAGGACCTAATATTTTATTCTCCACAAATCGCGATTCAGTTTTGAAAATCATAAATTATCTTTTGTGGCCATATGGAGACTACAGGGTGGGTGATTGAATACTTGGTATATGTGCATGCAAGACAGGAAACTTTCGAATCTAAGTGGTATTTGAATATATCTTCTAAAAATCTTTTAATTTTTACAAATATTGTACATCTTTTAAAAAGACAACCAAGAAAGAGTTACTGTATAGGATGCTGTATGCTATTTCATTAAGATGGTGTCTTAACTGAATAAGTAAGAGCGTCAAATGAAAGACAACCAAGAAAGAGTTACTGCATAGGATGCAGCAGATATTTTATTAAGATGGTATCTTGATTGAATACGTAAAAGCGTCAAATAAAAGAACAACCAAGAAAGAGTTACTGTTTAGGATGTAGCAGATATTTCATTAAGATGGTATCTTGATTGAATAAGTAAGAGCGTCAAATAAAAGAACAACCAAGAAAGAGTTACTGTATAGGATGCAGCAGATATTTCATTAAGATGGTATCTTGATTGAATAAGTAAGAGCGTCAAATAAATATTTTGACTTAGCTATTTTTATATAACACTAAACATATGTTCTGATCGCTACAAATTTTGTTTTATCCATCTAACATAAAATCCACACCAGATATTAATATCTGCTGAGAAATTCATTCGGCTGCTTATACATAAGTTTGGTCTATACCAGGTGTCGGCAAACGACGGTCCGCGGGTCAAATCCAGCCCAATGTCTATTTTAATCTGGCCCGCGAGCTAATAATTACCAATGTCATTTTTAATATTTTTTATGTGTTTATTTTGTTGAATTGTTATAGTCAAATTGTATATGTATAATATTGTTTTATTTATGTAATACATACTAAGTTTATTGTAATACTTTAATTAAATTTAATTATTTTGTCATGAACAATATTTTTATTTCAAGAAAATATAAGTTATCACAAAAAATATGTTAATGTTTAAAAACGAAGTACGTAAAATTGCAACATCGGTCAGAATTAACAGATGACCATTTGCAATCAATTTTGATTATACGAAGTACTAAATTCGAACCCCAGTTTGGGAAGTACTAACTTCGAACCCCAATTATTATATTATTATGTTACATTTGTTGTTCAATAATACGAACATTTTGCCTGTTTCTATTATATTAAGTGTTAACATAAGTTGTGTCCGTTTTTTTTTTTCAATTTAAAAATGAGCACCAAAAGTAAAACAAAATGGTAAATGTTATACGTCATTCGAAAGAAAATTATCTGCTCTACAAGATATTGTGTTGGTTTTTGAAAATGGTGATGAAAAATGAATAATATGGTTTAAGCGGTCTTCATGAATAATATGGTTTAAGCGGTCTTCATCGAAGTCCACTGGTCGTCCAAAACGCTCCATGTCTTTCAGGTTAAAATTACCGTATTTGAAACGCCAAAAACATCGACGAGCTGTCCTTTAATTCATTGCATCTTCACCGTACACTTTGCAAATATCACGAGCAGCTTTGGCAGCTTTATTCCCTCGATTGAACACGAACAGAAGGAGGTGTCGAACATGCTCACTTTTGTCTACTTGACATTCCATTTTGAAGGCTTGTAATCAGGTAAAATAATATATGTAACGTAAAAGCAAACACAATATCTTCTAGAACAGAGAATTTTTTTTTGAATAACGTATAACATTTACCATTTCGTTTTACTTTTGGTGCTCATTTTTAAATTGGAAAAAACGGACACAACTTATGTTTACATCCAATATAATAACCCTAATTTGTTTACATCCAATATTAATAATCCATTTTGAAGGCTTGTAATCAAGTAAAATAATATATTGTCACACCTATTTCCTATATTAGAAACAATATTAAGATGTGCACATTTCAATACATAAATCAATTATAACCCATTACCATCATACGAGGTGTGACACTCCCGTTCAGCTCCGCCGGCTTCTTAAAGAGGCAAGTACTTTTTAGATCTCAGGGGTTTGTTGGATTCCTTCTTCCTAAACAAACAATGACCATGGAATTCGTTACAATCCGGGATGTAGTTTTACAACCCGAAGCGACCACCTAAGAGATCCTTTCCTTTTTTATTGAGCTAATCTTACCGACAGTATTAAAAAATATACTAAAATATTTTGGTTTCAGTTACTAACCGAGACCACGTGTTACATGAAACATGATATGTCAGGAATTTAATATCGGGGATGTGAACTATGCAATTTATCAAATATAGTCTTCACAATATGTAACGTAAAAGCAAACACAATATCTTGTAGAACAGAGAATTTTCTTTTGAATAACGTATAACATTTACCGTTTTGTTTTACTTTTGGTGCTCATTTTTAAATTGGAAAAAACGGACACAACTTATGTTTACATCCAATATAATAAGCCTAATTTGTTTACATCCAATATTAATAATCCATTTTGAAGGCTTGTAATCAAGTAAAATAATATATGTAACGTAAAAGCAAACACAATATCTTGTAGAGCAGAGAATTTCTTTTGAATAACGTATAACATTTACCATTTTGTTTTACTTTTGGTGCTCATTTTTAAATTGGAAAAAACGGACACAACTTATGTTTACATCCAATATAACATCCTTTTTTCCGTAAGTGTGTCAGCAAAATGTGTATAAATATTATCACCGCCTAATAAAAAACGAAACCTTTTTTTTGTTTTATAAGTAGAATTGCCTGTATAAATATCCTCGAATTTGCTTCCTGGCCCGTCGAGCCTAAAAATTTTACGATCTGGTCCTTAGCGAAAAAAGTTTACCGACCCCTGGTCTATACTATTAAGAAAGATATTTTGATTATTTTTTAAAACAATTAAGATCTTTATGGTATATAATACCATCACATATATTAACGAAGCCTTAGGACTTGGATAATTTTCGGCGATAGTAGAGGCTACACTTAGACGTGAATCAATTGAAACACAATATAAATCGAGATACAAATTTAAAAAAAAAACAGAAATTTTCTAGGAAAAAGAGAAAACAAAAGTCGAAACAAAACATTTAAGAGTGACAAGGGTTCGTTACTCGCCATCAGATTAATCAATGTTAAGCAAAACACTCATTTAATCCTCGTTTAAATGTAGCATTCAAAATCCCAAATATGTTCAACTCAACGTATTTCTTATGGAAATCAGAAACACTTCTATTGATAAATAAACCAAAAACAAAATTAACATTTGCTATGCGTACATTGAACAACCCTTTTGATTCAGTTGGATATTTTTGCAACGGAAACTTATTATTTCAATATGAGGAATCTAGAAGCCCATTCATAATATTTAATAAAACATAAACACATTGGACCTTCGAAAAGGAAACGGCGCGAGCCCATAATATTCCATTAAAGAGTTATAATCATGGGATTTATTCATACATTGCCGATTTAGGTACCCATAAACTATATTTGTATCCTTCCTACTCAAAAAATATGATTTTTAAGATAGGGGTTCCAAATTACCGAATCAAACTATCCTCCGCATATAAATGCAATATGAAAAAAGGCGAAATTAATACAATACACAGATAAAATAGATGTTTTAAGTACGATGAAGGAAGCAGCTATAAGATGGTTTGAACACGTGGAGAGAATTAATGAAGAAAGAATGACGTGAAAGTGCGTGGAAGGGGTAGACCGAGAAAAACGTAGCAGAACCAAATGGACGTAGCAGGAAAAATAAATAAAGTATGAAGTATGAATAATGGAAGATTGTCCATGACGAGACTTATATAAGTAGAGGAGGTGCTTGTATAGGAAAGTTTGGAGATATATTCTGTCTATCTACCCTGCAAGGGACACGGTGTATATATGTTTATGTACTACAACTAACAAATCTGAAAACGGCATTCATTTTCGCATGGAAAATCTTAAAATTGTTAGCTTTATTGTTGGTATTTATATTGCTTATGAATTTTGTAAATATAAACAATAATTTATAAATAGTTTGAGACCATATACGAGTATTATGTATAGTTAAGGCATTATCATTGTCGCTGTTAAAAGACATTGTTATTTGTTTTATTAAACACTGATCACTCCACTTTTTGTAACAGTATAACCCTTCCGGTTTCAAGACTTTCACCTCATCATCAGGGGAGCACAAACAAGTCTAATTTAAGATTTTTTAAGGTTTTATTCAAAAGGTTTAAAGACATTGTAATTTGTTTAGTGCAACAATATTTATTCCCCTTTATATAAGGGTATAACCATAACGGTTTCAAGGTTTTCGCATCATCATCAGGGAGCACAAACAAGTCTTGTTTGTGCTCACCTGATGATTAGGTGAAAGCCTTGAACTCGGTAGGATTATACTGTTACAGAAAGTGAAATAAACAGTGTTTGATGAAACAAATTAAAATTTGAGATCATTTAACTTCCGTTATTTACATTTTTTCTGGATGATTGGAAAAAAATGCTGCATGGTAATAAGCCCTCGAGATTATTTATTTATTTTCATAAAGCTTACATACACAGGTTCAACACAATTGCATACAAAACTTAAGATAAATTAAATACAGCAACAAGAAAAAATATTACGTCCACAGTTTTAAGACACTATTTCCAGCAACAAAAATATAAAATTTAGTAAACAAGAAATATTACTTTAGCCGAAACGAATGACTCCCATTACCAAAAAAGTTCAAAATACTTTCAGTAAAAACATTTTCAGAAATTTTCGAAGATGTCAATATCCGAGGCTTTGTTTAAAAGGGACAGCCCATGATACAGAGGGAAAACACACGGTAGGAAGTTCTACGATGAAGGTCTAATAAATTAGATAATGGAACAAAAATAAACTATGAAAACAGTTTGTTTCTTCATTAGTTTTATTCATTTTATATATTACCTCTAATATTCCTTTTGATTCCTTTGTTTCTCATTTAATATCCTCTCCCGATGACGCCTCAGATTCTCCCATAAAGAAAATGAATTAAACCATCGGTTTTCCATCAACATCCATCATTATTCCACCATAAATCTTTTCATATAACGCGAAACGTACACCGAAATGCCATGTGCCATCAAAATAATAAAAATATTAATATGTTTTCAACCGATCGACTGAGCAATTAAAAAAGTATCATTTATCTTAATGATATATGTAAAAATCAAATATAATATGGAAAATTCTGTTTAAATACCATATTTTCCTCAAAGAAAGGATATTTTTTTATTACCAGCATCATTGACAATCTCCGTGGTCTAGTTGGTAAGACACTTGACTTCCATCTGGAGTTTTTGTGTTTGATTCCCAATCTGGTAAAAACAACTGGCAATATTTCTCACATGCACTAGATGTATCACATATGAGTGTTGTTGCCTCTACACGTGCGGTAGTGTGCATGGTATTACAAACAACGAATTCCTTGCCAACGGATGTGCTTCTTATTCCGAAGGCTCGAGTAATAGGACCGCAGGCAATATTGTCTCCCGACAACGCTCTTCAATATGTCAGAATCATCGATAGAGATAAATTGAAAGATATCAAGTAAATGCATTAATAAACCATTACACCACACCTCCATTGAGGTAGACAGAGAAAATATATATTATATTTAATATTTATTTTACTAGAACTCGCTTCTGCCACGACATACACCTATAATATAATAACTTTTCACTCTTCCATCTGTCATAATTAATTTGGTCGTCGCAGGTTTTTTTAGATCCACTCAAACTTCTCCAAACTTACATACCTTCTACTAATTTAGAAAATATTTACGAATCTTTCATTTAATCTTTCTAGATGATCAAATCATCTTAAAGACCCATTATTCGTCTTGAGCAGTGCATCTTCCATTCTGAAGTAATTCTTCATATCCTCAATCTGTATTTAGTCAAACATTGTTTTTCCTCACATTCTTCAGGTGGTTCACATGAACATGGACAACTTTATGGTGTGTTATTATTTGAAAGAATAATTATAAATCGTACTGTTATAATATATTTTTGTGAAAGTATTGATATGTGCACTTACATACTTTTGTGTAGTTTATTGTTGTATTATTGTATTACACATTCGTTGTATACAATACACAACAATACAATACACAACAACGATTCGTTGTATACAAAATACAACCTGCCTGACTTACTGCGAAGAGGCAATCTTTTCCAGCCTATCTTAAAGATGTTACAGAGGCATTAAGTGAAATCCAGACTGAAATTATTTTAAAAAGATCAGGTTTCCAGCGAGAATCAAATCAAGAGCCCCCGGGCTGGGAGACAAACATTTTACCAACAAGGTTATAAAGGTTGTGTTTATTTATCAGGAACTAGCGTCCAGAGATTGCCTTTTGACATTTCCGGTTCACCGCTTATCCTTTTTCACGTCTTCCTTTACTAGCTACTCATCAGACTGGAACGAACTACCCGTTACCATGAAACTCGCACCCTCGATGGCTTGCTTTTAAAAACGAATTGAAAACCCTTATTTATTTTGTAATTATTAAATACTTCATTAAAAAAACAATTTGGCAGACTTATTGTCGGACGGCAATCTCTTCCAATAAACCAGACAGAAGCAAATAAAAAAAGTAACATGGTTGCAAATTATGATTATTAATTTTTGTGAAATTTATGAACATATACACAATAAAAGTAAAAGTGAGATATCATCAATTAAAAAGCAAGGGATGTTCGAAAGGAGAAAAAAAACGGGAATGAAACACGTTATATAACTGACTTTTTTAGTTTTTTCAGTCGCTTCTTTAAGCATACCAAGGACAAAGCGAGTCTAACATTAGTTTTTAATTGGTTTCAGGATTTCACTGCGTGGACAGCAAAAGACGACGTAAAAAAAGGAAAGCGGTGAACTGGGAAGTCCAATAAACAATCTCTGTTTGAACGTAGCGCATGTCCATGATCGGAAAGACGCTGAAAATTTTCGGCGAGATAAGATGGGGCGGCGGGAGAGTTACGGATAATTTACAATAAAGATAGTATTTATTTTATTTTTCTTATTTTTTTACACATAACAAGGAATCTATAAAATACACAATTTGCGAAAAAACCATAGATAATTTTATTTGGATACACAATTTTGATGGATGAGGGTTTGTTGGCTTTCATTTGTCGTGTCCCCAGTGAACTAGGTTTTGCCTGTATCTCATGAGGACATATAGCATGAAAAAATAAATCGATATTTCTATCCGATTTTTGATTATATAATGTATGTGAACTTATATTTCCCTTAAATGACGTAGCGTGTTCTTTATAACGTTCTATCATGTTTTCCTTTATCATTACTTATTTTCCTGACCTATTATAACATTATTTTTTTTATCGTTTTTCATTGTTTGTATGTTTGAATGTATCCCTCTAAACCTGCAACGAATTTTACATATTTATTTTAACAATTTTTCTGGTTGTTTGGTAGAGATTGACAGGCAAGTTAATCGCCCGTTTGTGCTTTGTATAATGAATCAATAATTGCATTCTGATGTGGTTGAAACATGTATAGCGAATGAATGAAGAAAGATTTACAAAACAAATTTAAAGTGCGAATAAGAGTTAAATATCTGTTAAAAGAAAATTAATAAAGTGTGGCTGGATCAATTCAATGATATTTTGAAAAAAGAGAATCTTAAAATACTTCTTGAATCTTCGAAAAGACTATAGTTTCACTTAATATAGCCCTCTGCTTAATATGTTTCCAATTTAAAATCCCCCCCGCCCCTCTGGATATTCAGACTTGACCTGCCTGGGCGGGGAAAAATAAAAGATTCACTTTTATTTTTCCCCGCCCCATTCACCATTCTATCACATCTCTCCCCACTTATCTACCCCTACCTCATCCCTCTTATATTATATTATTTACACTTGTACAGGAAATCTTTTTCTAACAATTTAGATTATCTTCACCTGACGATGAAGACTGTGGTCTTCGAAACCGGTTGTAAACCTAAAATAAACCTGTGGTGAACACAAAAATAAATATATATTTTTTTTTTATTTACTTATTTTTCCTTTAATGTTAATACTATCCGTGAAATCGTAGGAGTGATATAAGGTATGTGGATGAAGAAGATACAAAACTACCCTTAAAGGAAAATGGCGTAATGATATGTATATATTGTATAAAATAATTTCCAAAAATATTTATTTTCATAATAAGATATTTAAATGATCTACCGAATGTTTGCCCCAAAAACAAAGGAGAAGTGAATTAAGCTCCATTATAAATTTAAATGTAAAAGGATAAGTTTTAAATTCCGATGGGCCAGGGGCGATTGAAAATATTTACTTTTCTTTGAAGGTAAAGCTTAGTAAAATTAATTCAATCTGCAAGACTGGAAGCTTGAAAATAATTTTATACTCGTATACAATAATGCCTAGAAAAACTTATTTGAAATGTGATAAGTAAAATTTCGTCGAATGTAATAATAATCCAAATAAAAAATGAAATTTCGTCGAATGTAATAATAATCCAAATAAAAACTGAAATTTCGTCGAATGTAATAATAATCCAAATAAAAACTGAAATTTCGTCGAATGTAATCAGAATCCAAATAAAAACTGAAATTTCGTCGAATGTAATAATAATCCAAATAAAAACTGATTTCCTGTGGAGGTAGGATAAAAGAATAGGTCATTACTTAGGATCGAACATATCTTTCTCCACTTTGCAATACACGTGCTTCAATCGAATTATCTTCTTTTTTACCTATAAAGACCAAAAGTTTACAACATGAACAAGTTTATTGCATACTTGTTTGAAGCACATTATTCAAATCAAGAGTACGTCGGTTAATTCCGTACGATGCCGACGGTTGTTAGACCGTCTATGGACATATACCAATCCAGCCACGTCCACCGCATAGTCAGGCAATGTTTCAATTAAAGTTAGATACATTTAACGTCAAAAGTAAAGTATGGTAGTATGTCAAACAGAGCCGATGAAAGATAGGTTGTTTTGTCATATTCTGAAATGTTAAAAATTCTATACTGCGTGGTTATCAAATTTCTTTCAATAGGAGGGAAAACCCATGAAGATATTAAAAGTTTAAATTTAAAGTTATTTAATTTCTATCAATATGTTCCCTTCTTTTGAAAGAAACATGATAACCATGCAATATTCAATTCATAACATTTCAGAATACAACGAAACAATAGCACGTCTTTTGTTGACTCTGGTTGACATACATCTCAGGGTAGAGTTATAAAGTTTGAGCTACAACATCGCCTGACTTTGCAGTGGTCATGTTTCTATCCGCACACACTCTAACTAGTTCTTTTTTTTTTTAAAGAATAGATATGACCGAAGTCATATGTATCCTTATACCCTCGAACACTAGGCGGAAGAAGTGCCTGTGTCGTTCGAGGGGAGTAGCACAACGCAGGGTTCGAACCGATGACCTTCCGCACGGAAGTCCAGCGCATTACCGCGCGGCCATGCACCTCTAGCCGGTCTCAGTTCTAGCCGGAAACTTTTGGACCTAATATATACGTTTCGTTGATTGCCATGAAGGTGTAAGTGAATAACTTATCCATATTTCTTCTTTTTGGTTGTTCCTAGTTGTAAGGATTACCATAGTCATCAACCATTCGTCTCCGGTGCAAATGATCTTGTCCTATACCACGAGTATATGTGACGTCTGCCTTCATCTTTTGTCAGGGATGACCACTCACGAGATTATTAATAAAGTTTTCCTAGAGGCCCAGCTATCAACTTGACAACATCGTTGATTGTCCTATTCCGTGGGAAGTTAGATATACATTTTTTCTGTTATATCAGTGCATGCCTCAACTCCCCGTTGGTGTCGCCAAAGTAATGAACCACTCAATTTCTCTCTGACCATGGGAGTTTTAATGACAAACTTTTTAGCTTCAATCCTGTCTCTTCGCCCTTTTGTAATTTTTGCAACCATCTAGAGCAGGCCTTCTTAAACTATGGGTCGCGACCCAAAATGGGGTCGCGTAGCAAAATTCTGGGGTCGCGAGAGATTTTAATGTCAAATTTTTTAATTTAAAAAATATAGATTTTTGTATGTTTCTAAACGAATTCTAAAACTAAATATTTTCATATGTATATGTATATTGTTACCTAATTAATAAATCATCAAAAAATATTTATTTATCTTTCTTTTATATTTATATGGGGTCGCCAGGAAACTCGCAATCATAAATGGGGTCGTGAATGAAAAAAGTTTAAGAAGCCCTGATCTAGAGCAATCAAAATTTTCGAAGGAATTCCACTTTTACGTCGATTCATCTTCGAACCGATATGTTACTCCAATCAAGTGACGTCAAAGAATAGATTTGCTGCATTCAATATTTTTATGAAAGAGTTAGAGCTCTTGACCTTAAGCCGCTAAGTTCAAGAGCTCTTGTACTTTCATAGAGTTTATAAATATATTAAGAGCGCTACAATTCATTTTTTTCTCTCTTGATGCCGAATCTTACATCCCTTGTCGCTACTAGTCTTTTCACACTCAGGTGTGACGCCACTGGAGAAGGAATCACTTTGAGCAATCCCCTTTTCACCACTACGTGATGTCACGCTTATAAAAAGGATTTTGATCTTCTAGTGTAGATCGCGCTGAATGGGACTTATATTGTTCCCCATTACAGCGTGGGTAGTGGTGGAATCGAACTAAACTGCTCTAAATAACGTCTCCTTAAATGAGCATCCCACTGCTTTTTCCCCAGATCACATCATTTCGACAATTCAATACTCTCATTCTCTTCTCATATTATATGACCTCTTTTCTTACACACAGCACAAAAGAAGCGCCTAAACTCTGAGCTCTTCAATAATCAATTGATTGGTTCTTCTAACTATCCATGTAATGTGAAAACGCAGCCTGCATCACCACATTTCAAAGGTTTCAAATATATTTTGCTACCTTGAGTATCCAGATCTCCGCGTTACATAAAAAATACAGATGGTTAAAGTTTGGATAACCATTTTATCTTATTTCAGGAGCTTTCATTCGAGTGTCTAGTTTTCAGATATTTAGCTATTTACCTTAAGCCTTTTACCCCTTTCAATTTCAGCAAAATCGGAAAAACTGACAGAATACATCTCACGTATTTATTCCTGTGTTGTATTTTTTGTGCTCTCCTGAAATTTATCGTAGCAGGAACATTTCAATAACATACTCGTATATCTGGTAATTAAAAAGTGCGTCTGAAAATATAACTTCAAAAGTATACAAAACAGTCCAAAGGCAACAGGCAAAGATTCAATCACAATGATCTTGAAAAGATATTACTGTGAAAATATCAAACCCAGATATTTCAATTTTGATTACTATCGAGAATCAAACTTGAAACTCCGAACACTAAATAAGCTACAGGGGTCATTCGCAGATATTCACGATTGAAAATAATTAATATCGAAATACGCATAATGTCATATAATTCAAGTATATTACTAAAACACGATTTAAATAACAGAACCTCTAAGGGAAATTGAATAGTTAATGGTACAAGCCGTAGAGATAAAACGGGGGAAGCATAATATTTTTTTTTGTAAATGGTTAACCCTTTCTAGTATATTATTTATTATCAAGTGTAACAAACTTACCCTTAAAACTGAAAACTTTATCTCCCATACCCCAGGGTAGGCTCCGATGTAATCTTTTAGAATCACATCAACAGGTAAGAGGCAAAAACCTTTTCAAATTTTGAGAACAAAAAAATTGAAGATTTTAAAAACTACATCAATGGTTCCTAAAGTTTTGCATAACGTTATGAATTAACATATATACAAAAGATTTATTATTTCATATTTTAGTACATACATTTCTTAGCCCTAATTGTTACTTCCATCTCTAAGAAACAGTTTTAAACAGGATATAAAAGTTTGAAGATCTATCTTACCTACTCACTCCAAAGAGATATGGTGGTATTATATAAGATATTCATAGAAACACACAATTTGCATGTCCAAACAAGCAGAGAAAATAGAGTGCCGTTGATTACGGTCTGAAAAAAACACAGTTTGCTTCCCCCTTACAAGTATTGTAACACCCCCTTACATAGATCTTTAGATTCCTTTGACATCTTATACCTCCTTTTAAAATCTGAATAACTGACAAACTTTAGCGAATACAACCACTTGGCTTGCATCAAATATTCAATTTGAGAGAGCATGATCATATCACGACTTTCCAGAATAAAATTAACTGGTTGAATAAAAGGTTTATCAATAATAGTGGGTTCGAGTCCCGACTTGGAGCACCTTTGAAGAAAGTATGCTTTGAAAACGACGCTTTATAAATTGTACTTTTATTTTAGTATTTTTAAATATTAGATATCGACGTCAAGTGTATTACATAACACGTTGTATACAGTAAAACTTGGTGGACTTTTTGCCATGTGACATTATCTTCCATCCAACCAGAAAGATTTGAAAGAGGCCTAAAATTTAATCCTTTTTAAAAAATCTAGATTCCAACGGGAACCTGGCAACCTCCGGGCTAGAAGACAGACGTCTTACTGATTAGGCCACGGAGGTTGTCTTAGTGTATGTAAAGTCAACCTGTTGGGTTTATTTGTGAAATACGATTTTTTTTCAACTAAGCAGAAAATGTTTATGAGGCCTGTAGTGAAACCCAGACCGGAACATTGTTTACAGAAATCGAGTTCCAACAGGAATCATTCTCGCAACCCCCTTGTTGGAAGACAAGCGTCTTACCAACCACGGATATCGTCTGACTATACAGAAAACAATTTACTCGTATGTATTATATTTCCTACTAGTAACAAAGATAGATATATATATATTTGAAACTTTTTTTAAACTAATAAAAAAAATGATTTGAGTACGAGTAGTAAAGACACTAATCGTATAACTTTTTAGTCTCTTGAAAAATGTTTAATTTTTCAATAATTAAAATAAACATTTTCTTCTTAAAACTTTACAAGCATACAAATGTTAACTTTGGGTGGGTTTAAAATACTAGGAAAGCGACACGAAGACGAAGGAAGGCCTGAATTTTTTATTTAGAAATGTAAAATGAAAATCGACATGATTCTTACTTAAAGAGATTGCTGCTTTTGTCAGATGTAAGAGAATTTCTCTTGAAAGGGAAAAGAAGAATATTTGCGTTATTTTTTCACTTCAAAATGAAAATGTTTTATAAAACATTTTTTTGGTGCGTTTACCTGTAAACAAAATTGTAGCTTAATAAAGCTGAATTTCGTTCTTTTTCTGTCTTCATTTTTTAAAAGCAAAAGAACAAATTTAATAAAATGATTTGAATGTTATTAAGTAAACTATTTAACAAGTATTTTGTTATTCAGTTATTTCAAATTTAATAATTAACTAAAAAAATAATTACGCACTCACCCTATTTTCAACATGAAATAACTTCGCTACGTTTTATATAATTCCCTTTCAACTATCTGAATTGGTGATCCAGGCATATTGAAAAAGGTAGCCGGGAGACTTTAATGTATTAAACCCCAGTAACAGAACCTTTGTATTTAGAACCTCTGAAGCAGCATAGATACCTTGAAAGGAGCCTACTTTCGAAATGAAGATATATAAATTGACTTTTAAGTACGAGAAATATTATTAACTCGCGTTTCTTCATTATGCATGTTGACAACACTGTGGCACGTGAAAAGGCAACAATACTAGAACACACGCTCGGCAAATGTAAGTATTATTACCAAACAAATTTATTTTACTAGAGTGGAACCTTTTTTTTCATGGGTACTATCTTCAACCGAACCGAAACCCTCGCGTTCAAGTCAAACGTTAACTTACCAAAGCCACGGAGGTAAACGATTTTATTATTTTCAACTTTACCACCTAGTGGACCTAAAAAGTGTTATAAGTGAAAACCAGGTATGAATCTTATTTGAAAAAAAATTGGTACCATAGGACCATCGAACGGCAAACCCCCAGACTGGGAGATATCAAGGTGTCTTGCTAAGTATGACATAAATATTCAGTTGTAAAGAATGGTTAACTTAAAAAACTTTTTCTTTTTGTAAAAAAATTGTCATTTTCCAACGTAAGGTTTTATTTTTTACCTTGAATTTTGACAACCGATAAAAACTCATAATAAACCTGAAATGAAAGGCGATCAAGATAAAAATAATGGGAAAGTTATGAAAATTAAACAGAATTATCAGAGAAACGTTATTTATTACTAACGATTGTTTCACCATGCGATGGCCTTGTCCAATCACTAGTTTATCAAGGATATAGAATAGGGAAATAATTGTAACTTAACATAATAATCAACATATTGAACTTAGAAGAAAACCGTTTAATTTTAAAAAAATACCATAAACATTTTAATCCCAACATATTTTGGCAAAAAACAGTTGTTCATGTTTTATATTTTATCTCATTTAATATTTAGTTTTAAATGCATTCTTTTAAAAGTGAATCATTGCCCCAGTTTCAAAAAATAAATATTCAACGTAAAAACTTGCATGAAAACTTTGATGGCGCAGTTGAAACCTGTTAAAACCCATTTTTTTATAGATTTCATTCTGGTTTTCGCTTAAGGACTTTTGAACATCTTTCTTGTTGATTGGAAAAGATTGGCATATGACAATAAAGCATTGGTTTCCTAAGAAAGTGGTGTCATTATATAGCGCACGTATTAAAACATTGTCTATGCAAACCATATGATGTGGTTTCCTAGAGAGCGATGGTTGTGTCGTTATATAGCGCACGTTACAAAACATTGTCTATGCAAATCAATGGCGTTGGTTTCGTAGAGTGCGTTGGTTGTGAGCGTAATGTCAAATAGCAATGCTGCCATTTGCATGACGGCCGTGATAGCGGAGCAAACAGTCGTGAGACGATTTTTCCCGTGTAGCGGACACCGTTTTAAAATAAAAAATTAGTGCAAACGTAATTTGGACCAGCGAAAATGACGAAATATTGATTGATTGTGTAAGAAATAATTAAGCTTTATATAATGTGAAGAGCAAAGACTATAGATAAGCCTAGTTGAAACAAAATATGAGGAATCAGATTTGGTTTCCACTGACAGTCGAGGGTTCTCATTTCTGCCGTCTGGCGGCGCGCTAGGCGGATGCGACGCAAACGTAATTTAATTTGGACCAGCGAAAATGACGAAATATTGATTGATTTTGTAAGAAATAGTGAAGCTTTATATAATGTGAAGAGCAAATACTATAGATAAGCCTAGTTGAAACAAAATATGTGGAATAATATCGTTTGACGTTTCCAACTGACAGTTGTGGGATCTCATTTTTGTCGTCTGGCGGAGCGCCAGGCGGATGCGACGCAAACGTAATTTAATTTGGACCATCGAAAATGACGAAATATTGATTGATTTTGTAAAAAATAATGAAGCATTATATAATGTGAAGAGAAAATACTATAGAAAAGCCCAGTTGAAACAAAATATGCGAAATAATATCGTTTGACGTTTCCAACTGACAGTTGTGGGTTCTCATTTCTGCCGTCTGGCGGCGCGCCAGCATCACGTCATGTTATGCGCGCTATATAATGAACCCGCTTTCTTAGGAAACCATAGCTTAAACCCGCCAGCTTGTACTGTATGCAGGGAAAATGTAATATAATAATATATACACTTTTTGACGTATTTCCTTCACAATGTGACTGAAAATTACACTCAACCACAAGGAATAACCTATATTATAATTGTAGTATTTCTGATTATGAAAATAATGATTATTCTCAACAGACCCTAAATCGAATTTCAACATCCCTCAGAGGTATTTAATTTATCAGAATTCAGAGATCAAATAAGTAACTTGTTAAAGATCATTAATCTTGTATATATATATTGTACAAGTACCTGTCTTTTGATTTTTGGTCAGTTTTTTTTCTGAAACAAGAATACAGTTCTCCAGGGAAATTATCTTAAATTCATCAATTACAGCTCTCTCTTAATGTATGAATGTATCTTTATCTACTTAATGATAAATGAAAAGCCATTAAATGGAAAAAATGTCAAACAAAATAAGAAAAAAAAACTATACATCAATATATTTTTAATACGACCTCCGTCTTCACGTAAAACATCTGGTTTCCAGCCCAGAAGTTACGGTTTCATTTTGAATTTTTTTTTTTTGGAGTATTTTTTGATTAGAACTAAGATTATCAGGAAGGGAAGACGCTCTTTGAATAGAATTAATGACCTCCGTGGCCTAGTTGGTAAGACGCTTACCTCCCAATCCGGAGGTTGCGAATTCATTTCTCATTAGAACCTAATTTTTTTTTTAAATGATTCCAGTCTGCTTTTCACTTAAGGCATATTTAACATATTTCTGGTAAATTGGAGGTTACAACAACATGGCAATAAGCCCGCCAGGTTGTACTGTAAAATACAATACAATACAATACCATACCATACTGGTAAGATTTTGAACCGTCGTATCTGTGTTTGAATAGGGGTGTAATTCAGTTTCGGTGCCTTTTCTCACAATTAACGGGTAGTAGTTCTTCTCTGGAGTAATACCACGAATTTCATCAAATCTAATCAAGCATTTAGTATATTCATGACATTGCTTGTTAACAGATTGCAGATTTAGCTTTCCGTTATTTCTTAAGCTCTTAGTATGCTTGGACACGAGTGTCTTGATTCTTCCTTTGGTCTGTCCTGATGGTTGTTAGAGCAATTTTTATTTCGCTAACCCGAGGAGGCGGAAGACTATTGGCGCTACTCAAAAGACTGTATTTATGTTGAGTTTGTTGAGAATTCTCATATTTTTTTAAGTAACGCATTTCATTAAAGATAAATAGGCTTGCTATCTTAAAGATTAATACAAGCTTTTGTCCGTTTTAATGTTATGTCGTACTTTGACAAGGTGTCGTTTTTGATGAGGGCTTTCGTCATTTAAGCAATGAGAGAATCACTAAATCAAACTGGGTTACTTAGTTAAAGTTTTATTGAGGGGTATTCTGAATTATGGGATATTTGCAGTGAAACAGTCATCTTTGGAGTTCAGCATATGAGAAAATTTGAATGCCCTCAGATAAAAAATTAAAAAGTATGAAATGTATGGCGTGTATGGCGGCAATCCAGTAAGCGGTATTTTAAAAAAAAGGTTGTTTAAAAATTACATAATAGTGATACGACTCGCGCAGTTTTTCAATCTGCAAGGCTGATTGTGGTGACCAATTAAGGCTTTGATCGAGAATAACGCAATAAAAGCTTTGATCGAGAATAACGCAATTAAAGCTTTGATCGAGAATAACGCAATTAAAGCTTTGATCGAGAATAACGAGATATAGCACAGATACTGAAAATAACGTAAACCGCCGTACAAGAGCATTTAGTGTAATTTAGCGATTAAGTTTAACCTCAAAATACGGAATAACTTACAATTCAAGAGTTTTACACACTATTCTATTCTGAAAACTTGGAAATACCTTATTTTTTCTATCTTAACAAATAAAAAGAAAAATATTGTCTAGGAATAGAATAAAAAAAACTTATCTAATTTTACAGATATAAAGTCTGAAATATCCAATTGTAACATAATGTACCTACTTTTGTCCATTTCAATGGTTTCCCTTACAGAAACCCTTTTTTACCATCCATTTTATGCGAAGCTAAAAGGGTAATCAGATTTTGTAGAAACCTGTTGTGTGACAATTGTGAATATACGAAAGGAAATCAGTTTTGTTAAGGTAGATTTTTCCAATTCGCTGGATTTGAATGAACACTGAAAAAACATACACCTTTTAACACGTTAAGGCGCATTGAATACAGTTCGTTTTTTTTATTTTTACTTCTTTTATATGGACGTACAATAAAATATTGGAACAAATTGAGGAATTTTGTTATTTAGGTAGTATTTTCTTAGATGATGGAAGTGACGAGAGATATCGAATGATGTGTAGTGATACAAAACAAAAGTCAATGTGGACCTTAAATATATAACATATATACTCGAACCGGTCAGTATCAAAATCTTGGCGTGGAAAAATCTCAGTCAAACTTATGTTGTAAAAATGCATGCACTAAAAAATATGGAGTGATAATGTTTGACAGAATATGGAATGAAGTAATTAGAAATTAATGTAAACCTGAGGCTGGCTTGTTCAGTAAGATAAAGAAAAGCAATCTGAGGTGGTTTGGGCATAAGAAACGAATGAATGAAGACAGAATGACAAAACAAATATGTATGTAGTTTGACGTGAGTGAAAGATTTGGTAGATTACAACAAGGAAAATATAATAGTCAAGTGAACATTATTTTGAAAGAAGGAAATGTAGATTAATCATAGGAGTTGTATGAGAAGGTGTATGGATGTGGAATATATGTGTCGAGATAGCATTTCTGGTGTTCTCTCCTCTCGGCCAACTCCGATGGGATATTGCATGATTAGATATATGTAATACTCGACATATTACACTACATTTAAAAACGTTATTTATCATTTATATAGAACTTGAGTGCCTATTCAGAATATGACTCGATTCAAAAGATGAGTATCTACTTAGAAAATTACTAATTTTTTTAAATAAAATGTATTATTCAATTAAAAACTTAACTCTATTTTGAGAACTTGGCCATCCATTTAGAACAATAATTCCCAAAGTGGTCGATATCGATTTGATTTTTCTAGGGGTCGATAGTTTCAATAAAAAAAAATTGGGGATCGACGACAGCAAAAATAGACCCCCTTACTACTGTTATTTGTTTGTTACTTCAAAATGTCTATGATTCCAATAGGTACCTAATTAAGAAGAAAAATAATTTAAAAAAAATACTTTTTAATAAAAACACATTACATAGCAAACTTGTGAACGAGAAGGTAAAATGTGTCATTAAAATTTTCACTTTAATTTTCGTCAGCGCAGATTTCAATATTAAATGTTGTACAAGATAAAGCCATAATCCATCCGTAGTCATTTTATCTTTTTCAATCCTTAATTACAAGTGATTAAAATGAAAAATTGGATATCTTGTGAAATATTTAATATCGAGTACTGTACAAACTTATTAATTTGAGTAAGTAAAGTAAATGACTAGGGGGTCAACGGTTTTAAAAGTTTTTGGTAAAGGGGTCTGCGGCCGAAAAAAGTTTGGGAACTCTTGATTTAGAATATGAATGGCAATTTAAACATGATTAAAATTCATTTAATAACTATAAAATAAAATTAAATATTGAAAAAATCTCCATTTAAAAAACAGTCATTTCACTATTAAGGTACCATTAGGTGCCCAAAATTACACCAAGGGTGAGTGCATTACACCATACAACCTTTGATAAAATTTAAATGGTAATAAAAAATATGTTTTAGTGGTTTTAATTTTAACTTTGTGAAACTCCACAGTAGAATATTTAACAATAAGTTACATTTTCATTCTACTAATTTTGTACATTAATACTCATTACACGTTTTCTACCTCCTATCCCGAGGGTTTCTTCAGGTGGAATAATTCCGGTTTGTTACGAGAGCAATGCCAAGGTCAAAATGGTGTCATCGGAAATGTGTGTGGTATATTGACCCAAAAGCAAAAATTAATGAGAGGTGAAAATTTTAGATACACATATGGTAATTATACCAAGTCATGACAAACTAAACTAAATCATGAGTGTTAGTAAATATACTCTTCTTTAACCCTTCCTTTACGGTGATAAAAATAATACGCGTGCTCCGGTGTTGGGTAGTGAGTACGCAATAAAAAATTAGCGATTTTAAATCGGAAAAATAATAACATTCATAGATAATCCCCTTAATTAATTATAATTGAAGTTAAAAATTATAATAATTGAGATTTATTTGCTGAAAACATTAAAAAACCATCTGAAACATTCAAAAATGCTCACGGAACGGGCGTACGTCTAACCTATTTGCAAGCCTAGAGGCTACTTGTGGCGCGGAACGTCAGTCGCATACCCCGGCGCTTACGCCTTTGCTTGCGACGTTGAGACAATTCAGCTCCTCGCAATTCAGTCTAGTATGCAAGAGTGAGATGCGAATATAGTGTCGCGCTTCCCGCATACTATTCACCTATCGTCAAGACGAGGCACTCGCAGCGTTTAAATGCGAATTTGTTTTCGATCTTTACAAAACACCTCGATGTAGTCGATAAATTCTGATTATAATTAATATTATTTTTTAAATCAATGCGTAAACATATTATGGAGGAATACCTAAAATCTTAATCTTGTATTTATTATATTTATAGAGATATTGATGGTTATTAGAAGCAACGTGTAGAAGATACCCAACACAGGGAAGGAAAGGTTAAAGAGTTCATAAATATATAAGATAAAAATTAAGATGTTTCGTTACCCATAAGAAGGCCACCTGTAAGCATATAACATACTTGTACAATGTCATGACAAACTAAACGAAATTATGATTATCATGTAAATATACTCTTCTTTCAAGAGTTCATAAGTATGTGGTATAAGATAAAAATTAAGATGTTTCGTTACCCATAAGAAGGCCACCTGTAAGCATATAACATACTTGTACAATGTCATGACAAACTAAACGAAATCATGATTATCATATAAATATACTTTTCTTTCAAGAGTTCACAAGTACATATGTGGTATAAGATAAAAATTAAGATGTTTCGTTACCCTTAAGAAGGCCACCTGTAAGCATATAACATACTTGTACAATGTCATGACAAACTAAACGAAATCATGATTATCATGTAAATATACTATTCTTTCAAGAGTTCATAAGTATGTGGTATAAGATAAAAAATTTAGATGTTTCGTTACCCATAAGAAGGCCACCTGTAAGCATATAACATACTTGTACAATGTCATGACAAACTAAACGAAATCATGATTATCATGTAAATATACTTTTCTTTCAAGAGTTCACAAGTACATATGTGGTATAATAAAAATTAAGATGTTTCGTTACCCTTAAGAAGGCCACCTGTAAGCATATAACATACTTGTACAATGTCATGACAAACTAAACGAAATCATGATTATCATGTTAATATACTCTTCTTTCAAGAGTTCATAAGTATGTGGTATAAGATAAAAATTAAGATGTTTCGTTACCCATAAGAAGGCCACCTGTAAGCATATAACATACTTGTACAATGTCATGACAAACTAAACGAAATTATGATTATCATGTAAATATACTCTTCTTTCAAGAGTTCATAAGTATGTGGTATAAGATAAAAATTAAGATGTTTCGTTACCCATAAGAAGGCCTCCTGTAAGCATATAACATACTTGTACAATGTCATGACAAACTAAACGAAATCATGATTATCATATAAATATACTCTTATTTCAAGAGTTCATAAGAATGTGGTATAAGATAAAAATTAAGATATTTCGTTATCCATAAGAAGGCCACCTGTAAGCATATAACATACTTGTACAATGTCATGACAAACTAAACGAAATCATGATTATCATATAAATATACTATTCTTTCAAGAGTTCATAAGTATGTGGTATAAGATAAAAAATTAAGATGTTTCGTTACCCATAAGAAGGCCACCTGTAAGCATATAACATACTTGTACAATGTCATGACAAACTAAACGAAATCATGATTATCATGTAAATATACTATTCTTTCAAGAGTTCATAAGTATGTGGTATAAGATAAAAAATTAAGATGTTTCGTTACCCATAAGAAGGCCACCTGTAAGCATATAACATACTTGTACAATGTCATGACAAACTAAACGAAATCATGATTATTATGTAAATATACTCTTCTTTCAAGAGTTCATAAGTATGTGGTATAAGATAAAAATTAAGATGTTTTGTTACCCATAAGAAGGCCACCTGTAAGCATATAGCATACTTGTACAATGTCATGACAAACTAAACGAAATAATGATTATCATGTAAATATACTCTTCTTTCAAGAGTTCATAAGTATGTGGTATAAGATAAAAATTAAGATGTTTCGTTACCCATAAGAAGGCCACCTGTAAGCATATAACATACTTGTACAATGTCATGACAAACTAAACGAAATCATGATTATCATGTAAATATACTCTTCTTTCAAGAGTTCATAAGTATGTGGTATAAGATAAAAATTAAGATGTTTCGTTACCCATAAGAAGGCCACCTGTAAGCATATAACATACTTGTACAATGTCATGACAAACTAAACGAAATCATGATTATCATGTAAATATACTTTTCTTTCAAGAGTTCACAAGTACATATGTGGTATAAGATAAAAATTAAGATGTTTCGTTACCCTTAAGAAGGCCACCTGTAAGCATATAACATACTTGTACAATGTCATGACAAACTAAACGAAATCATGATTATCATGTTAATATACTCTTCTTTCAAGAGTTCATAAGTATGTGGTATAAGATAAAAATTAAGATGTTTCGTTACCCATAAGAAGGCCACCTGTAAGCATATAACATACTTGTACAATGTCATGACAAACTAAACGAAATCATGATTATCATGTAAATATACTTTTCTTTCAAGAGTTCACAAGTACATATGTGGTATAAGATAAAAATTAAGATGTTTCGTTACCCTTAAGAAGGCCACCTGTAAGCATATAACATACTTGTACAATGTCATGACAAACTAAACGAAATCATGATTATCATGTTAATATACTCTTCTTTCAAGAGTTCATAAGTATGTGGTATAAGATAAAAATTAAGATGTTTCGTTACCCATAAGAAGGCCACCTGTAAGCATATAACATACTTGTACAATGTCATGACAAACTAAACGAAATCATGATTATCATGTAAATATACTCTTCTTTCAAGAGTTCATAAGTATGTGGTATAAGATAAAAATTAAGATGTTTTGTTACCCATAAGAAGACCATCTATACATAAAATAATTTTTACTTTAACATAAATCGAAAAGTTCTTAATTTTTCTGTGTGGCTTGTTTTTCCATCTCAATCTCTTTTAAACATTCTTTTTACCGTTGTATTGCAGGACATTTTAACTATAAAACGTTTATATATAGACTCTCAGCACTAACGGTTAATTACACATATTCAACCGATATAATTGGGGGAATACTTACCACATCAAAAATTAATATGATTTACTACATTTTTTAACGAAAAAAATTGGTAAATCTTTTAATCTTTTGGTGTAGTTTTTCTATTCCCAACTGTTTATAAAAAAAAGATATTCAGTCTGCTTTTCACAAAAGGCATCTAAAGCCTCTTTTTGGTTGAGTAGAAGAGATCGCCAAATGGAAATATTCCTCCAAGGTTGTACTGTCCATTAAGTAAATATTATACAAGTACCCGGCGGTAAGTAATACACATCGGGCATAAGAAAGAGACTGTCGGTTTGTAGAGCGTCGTCTCTGTCATTCATACACGTGTTCCGTCGCAATTTGTCAGCCGCATCATACGACAGAGACGACGCTCTACACACCGACAGTCTCTTTCTTAAGCCCGATGTGTATTACTTACCGCCGGGTACTATACATGATTTGCTCGGGCGCTGCTATAGCTGCCAGATCTGATTTTTTTAACAATTGAGTCACTAGTTAGAGCGCCCTTGAGAAAAGTTTGCACTCTACACGGTGGTATATGAAATTATCTTTGGAAATTGAAAACAAATGTCATTAATGCTATAACAATGTACTCGTAATTTATCGTTTAATATTAAAAACAATCTTCAATACCCATTTAATATATATTCCCAAATATTCCAATAATCTAAAACTAAAACATTTTTTTATTTAACTTTTAAACACATTGAGTTTTTATGCTTTTCAACTAATTCAGGTATGAACCTGTTAACCACGAATATGTCAAATACGATACATATGAAAAAGTTTTTTCCCTTTATCAACCACACTGAGAATTTGACAGGCTAAATCTTCTTTTCCTAAGTGACAATCTAAGGGAGAAATCAGATCTGACATTGATATGCCAATTCGAACCAAAAATAAAGAATTCAGGTCCCAACTTGACGAAAAGGGGTCAAACTTCAGGATTTTAATATAAAATAAATATATAACGTGAGTACCTTGAATCAATTTTGACATTTTCAAGTCGGTGGCCCTTGTCATACGGTTGGTATTCATGCAAAGCACGCGGGCGCTCTAAGTTCGATTCCTGGCAGATTTTATTCCGAACTGGTTTTACTCCTAGACCATTTTACAGCTGAAGTTATGTTTTTTTCTGTAGTTGATATACCAGATAACCCAATGACGCTTTTATTAGCGACGTTGGTGTCCTTTAACCATTTTTTCTTTCTTGTTGAGCTAATTAGGAAGCGCTCTTGAGGTGATCTGAAACAACCTTCTAAATTAAAATCATAAAAAATATTGTATACCAGGTCTGTACCTATGAAACCGATTTTTTTTTATAGAAAATACACATTTATTGTATGAAAATGGTAAAAAATATTTTATTCAAAGTATTGCCTATCGCAAGCTACACCTGTTTCCCATCTCTCTGGCAATTTGTGGATGCCACGCCAAAAAACCTCTTGCTCTTTTGAGGCAAACCAATCATCGATCCATTTTCATAAGAAGTGAAGCGCTGCTCAGAAATTGCGTGTCTCATCGATGCAAATAAGTAGTAACCGGATGGAGCCAAGTCTGGTGAATAAGCCGCACGCAAAAATATTTGCCAAATAAACGCCTCAATCGTTTCTTTGACCGGTTTTGCTGTGTGCGATGGTGCATTTTCATGAAGCAAAATTACTTTGTGTTGCCTCTTTTGATATTCTGGTCGTTTTTTACGCAATGCTTGGTTCAAATACATCATTTGTTGTCGGTAGCGTTCAGTATTAACGGTTTTGCCCAGTTTTAGCAGCTCATAATAGATAAGACTCTTCTGATCCCACCAAACACAGAGCATTGTCTTCCAATCCAGTCGATGTCGCTGGTTTGCTTAGAGTTACCCATGATCTTTTACGCTTAGGATTCTCGAAATATATCCATTTTTCATTGCCAGTCACAATTCGATAGAGAAATGATTTTCTTTTGTACCTGGCGAGCAGCATTTCGCAAGTGGTTTTTCAGTTTTCCTGCTGTCACTTTCGGTTTTTTCTTCAGTTCATGTGTAACCCATTTTCCCACCTTCTGAATCTTTCCCATGGCTTTCAAACGTATGGAGACGGCTTCTCGTATCACATGTAATTGATCCGCGAGTTGTTGTTGTGTTTGAGCGTCATCCTCATCCAACAATGCTTGCAATTCGGCGTCTTCAAACTTTCTCGGTGGTCTTCCACGTTCTTCGTTACTCATATCAAAATCACCACTTATGATTTTTTTAAACCACTCAAAGCACTGTGATTTACCAAGAGCATGCTCACCGTAAGCTTCGACAAGCATTCGATGCGATTCTGCAGCAATTTTCTTTAAATGGTAACAGAAAACCAATGCTGTCCGCAAATCGTAGTTTTCAGGCACAAAAACAGACATGTTCAACGCTTTGAAAATATATGTTGTTGTATTAAACTTGCATTACAAATGTAAACACAAAAAGAGGCGCCAATGACAAGGTTTGACAGTCACTATATTGGCAACTACAGCCAACTATTAGCAAATTTCGATTTCATAGGTACACACAGGGCAGTGTCCTGAAAAATATTGTACGATATCACTCTTTCGTTTACGAATAATGGATTCATTTCGCATTTTAGCGATCCTAATTAAAAAGCTCGATTAACAGGTTCGAAGACAACGTCGTGTCTCTGCCACGCTCATCCATATGTCTGAATTTCCGATTTGATGAAGTTGAAGGATTAAGTTTGATGAAGTTGAGGGATTTGATGAAGTTGAGGAGAACCTTACAAATGAGTTAATTGATATGTTATTTATTATTATGGTGCTGAAATAATTATTCTTTTTTTTAAAATAGCACTTCTGGCAGATATATAGTAATTTATTTAAAAAATCGATTGCACTGTTGTTCGAGTGTAATGTATTTTTGAAAACTAAGTAGTGGAGTGAATTTTTTTTAAATAGATAAAAAAATTATCCTTATATCCGAGGGTAGTAAATTGACACAGTTTGAGAAACATTCATCTTCAGCAAAAAAATCCATGAGACCAAAGAAGGATTAAGCATTCTAAAAATGATATGCTCTATAATAAAAATAAACTAGAAATGTCATGATATAAAATTGATCAACACCGTAAACCATACGATTTGTGGTATTTTCAAAACTAGCCGTAAAAGTTAACCATATTTATGATAGTTTGAAAGACAATCGAGATAACGGCATTGCGCGTCATAGTCAAACATTAAATTGACGTCACTTTATCGTTCGAAATCCCGTGGGTGGGTAGAAAAAACTTGCTGTATTTCTATAGTTGATATTTAATGTTTCTTATTTGCCTCTCCATGTTTAGTTTTTATATTCCAAGTCTGAAAGAGAATGTCAAAGTATCATTACCGAAGTGAGTCATAGTTGTTAGTTTAATTTTAACCCAGACTAAAATAATCAATAATTTTGCAGAGTAATTATATTAATTACTTTGAAAGCAATGGCGAAAGCACTATATAAATACATTTATATTTGTTTATTTTCATCGAACACCGATTGAACGGATTTTTTTAAAAAGTAATTAACCCACATGATTATTATTAATATGAAAGTGTTATAGTAATTAAGTCAAGATTTTTTTTAATGAATCATTTTTTCGATGAATAAATAATGGAAAGCAGATATCCGAAAATGAATTAGAATGTAAGGTGATGATCATGGCGGCGCGGTAACGCACTGGACTTCCGTACGGAAGGTCGTCGGTTCGAACCCCGCGTTGTGATACTCCCCCCCTCGAACGACACAGGGACTTGTTCCGCCTAGTGTTCGACGATATAAGGATACTAATTACTTCGGTCATATCTATTATTTTATAAAGAAAGAAAAAAAAACACCTATGACAAGTCTAACAATTATATAAATTATCCGGTTTATATTCAGAAAAGCCACAATCTTTAGGAAGTACAATCATATTACTTCATATCAGTAGCCACTGAACTGGTTGAACAATATAAATAGCCACTGAACTAGTAGCCACTGAACTGGTTGAACATTATAAATAGCCACTGAACTAGTAGCCACTGAACTGGTTGAACATTATAAATAGACGCCAAATTCACATACTGTCTCTATTATATAATATCATTAACCTGCCACCCCCGCTTTTCTTGTCGAAATTTTTCGACGTCTTTCCCATCATGGACTAGCGCTACACTCAAACAGAGATTGTTCATGACCTTTCCGGTTCACCGTTCTTTTTTTTTACATCGTCCTTTACTGTCCATGCAGTGAGACTCTGGAATCAGTTACAAACCAATGTTAGACTCGCTCCATCCTTGGCATGCTTTAAGAAGCGACTGAAGAAACTCTTAATTTCTAGTCAGTAAAATAACGTGTTTTATTCCTGATTTTTTTCCTCTCCACCACCCCTTCCTTTTCCTTTGATTGATGATATCTCACTTTATATGAAAAGAAATGTTCGATAGAGTATCCGTCTTTATGGGGTTTGTGAGCGTATGCTCACGTAGGTGTTCATGAATTTAGTGGGGATGGATAGTCAGTTCAGTTAGATTCCCCCTCCACCAAGGAGAGCGTCGTGCCACTAGTCTACGAAGTGTGTCGTGTATATTTTAAAAGAAAAAAATCATTTATTTTCAGCATTAGTATATTTTATACTGTTGTCCTTCCTGAAAGTAAAATCAGACTGGAACTATTTTTAATACAATTTAATGCCAACGAGAATCAAACCCGCAACCTCCGAGTTGAGAGACAAGTGTCGTGCCAACTATTTCACGAAGGTCATCGTGTATATTGAAAAAATATATTAATTTTCAGTGTTAGAGTATTTAATACTGGTGTCATTCCTGAAACCGTTTAAATGTAGTTTAATCATGTGATAATTTTCATATTAGAAATCGAAAACATTTTATTTAAAATCGCAATAACAGTTATTACAATAAATTCATTTGAAAACCGAAACGTCTGTCAAAGAGTATTAATGTAATTTCCCCTCTGATCGAATATATTGCAAAATTTCAATACGACGAATACTTCGCGTTAAATCATAAACCGGTTTAAAAGTGAATCCAAATAGAATTTGAAATAAGGTAAAATAAAAAAAAAATATCAAAAAGGATTCATTCTCATAATCAAACCAAAATAAATTTAAGCTGAAGTGAAAATATTCGTCGAAACATTGTAAACTGTTAAAAAAAAATAATCAAATCGAATATTCCAATTGATGACCTTTTCAGTTCTAGTGTTTCAGTTTTAAATAACACAAATATTAAAAAAAAATAGAAAACAAGAATTGTATATCTACTCGTAGAAGAAATCGATTATTAAATTGTCATACCCTAATCTTGAAATGTCTCACCCTTCAAGTTATGCCTTGTACGTGTGAAGAAAATTATTCAAGTGTTAGGACTTCATACCTGAAACAATAAAAAAAAATATCTTCAACTGTCTTTTCTATGGTCATGAATATTAAAAAAAAATACACAAAATATAAACTTTATTCTTTAAACCGAAATTTAAGAACTTAACGCAGACATGGACATAAGCTGCTTGATAGATAACATCATCAAAATATTATTTACCAAGGGAAATTTTTTTGAAGAAATGAAATATTAGTAGTGTAGATATTGAGAAGGGGAAATATATACGAGTATAATGCATCGAAATTAAAAAGCTGTTTGTAACATATGTCAGGCATTTTGTCTTTTCTGCCAAACAGCTGGAAGAATAATGAAGATCTATGTTAAATTAAAGAGAATTTTATTGTATGTATTGTATTGTATTGTTTGGTGTATTTTATTGTTTGTATTGTATTGTATTGTTTGGTGTATTAAACTTTCGTTGTATGGCAGTACTCAAATTATGCTTCTGTATGTAATTATTTGAGAAGGATGATTTTCAGACTATATTAAGAATATTTTCAACCCTTAATTCATTTAACTGAAATTAAGAAAATAATTAAAAATAATATCTTATTTTTTTATTGCACTAAGCTTGGCAAGGAAATGAGTCATTGAAAGCGTAAAAAATAAATGTATGAACTAAATGAATGTGCAAAGATGAGGAAATGAGTGTTAAGTTGGTTTGGATATGTGGATAGAATGAACGGCGATAGAATGACTAAATAAGTATAAAAATTCAAATTGTAAAGTGTGTGTGCGAAAGAGTAAGATCGAAAAAAACATGGCTGGATCAAAAGGGCCAGATTTTGAAAGAAGGTAAAATGAAAAGTGTGAACAATTCAATATTGTTCATGACGAGATGTTTGAATATGGAAGAGGCAAAAATGCTTGGATAGGAAAGTATGAAGATCCATTCTTTCTACATACCTCACAAGGGATAAGCCGTGACGATATTAAATAATCTTTGAAAGCGCTGAGTTATTCAATAAACTTAAAAAATTAAGTGTTAAGATCAAAGCAATTATTTAAAAAAAAAATTTTTTTTCATTAACTTTTTTATTATTTAAAATTCCAAGTTGTTTTAAATGTTGTTTCCATAATCTAAGTGTGAACGAAAGTAAAAACAACAGAACTTGTTAGGAATTTTGAACAAAAAAGCCTGATGCTGACAGGGTGGGGTAAATTTAATAAAAAGCTTTAAAAAAAAATACGTTTGGTCAATGACTTCATTTCCACCTTAGCCCTGTGCCCCCTTCGCCTTACGCCCCCTTAGTCCTACGAGGACAACTGTCCCCCTGCCACTCCCTTAAGCTCCCCGCTACCCATCCCTGCCACGATGCCTCCTTGTCCAGCCCCCTCGCTACACCACTGTATGTGTCGATAACTAATTAGTATGGCCTAAGCCTAGTCACGATAAAAACAGGAAGAGAAATGAAAAAGGAACAAAAATATATAAACTCCAAAACCTTGCAAAAATCCTCAATTTATTATAACAATTTTGTTTAGTTCAGTTATGTTCATTTCCAACCGCAGTTCTGAATTTACCTTAAGGCTTACAAGCCTTATGTTTTGCGAAGAAAAATATATTCTCTTATCCAAGAAGAAGGAGGTTTCGTCGTTGTTTTCTATTTTTCTTAAAGGAAACAGTTTTTTTGTGTTGCGAAAAGGATTAAATTTAATTTGTCGCTTGATGTGTCCCGGATGTTCAAAGGAAAAACCTTTATAAAATTAATGGAAAATAGCCCAAAAAAGTATTCTCTCTCTGTTCGTAGAAAAAACACCATTTTTTTATTAAAGTTTCTTTGTTTATTGCGTTTACATTTTTTGTTGTTAATTTTTTTTTGGCTTAACCTTTTAACTAGTTTTAAGGTTGTTTTGTTGGTGATACAACAATATTACATATGCGAGGCTCGATAAAAAAATTATTCGATTTTTTTAATTTCACGACCTTTGTTTTTTTACTGAGCCCATCAAATCTCACGGTCGCGACAGTGTCTGTGATGTACCATCAATTCTCGGCAATATTAAATGTGCAGTTTGCATTTGATAGACAAGTATTTACAACGCATTTTGGTACGTTTGAGATTTTTTCAATTAATTTTTTTTTTTAGACTTGACGCCATTTATGTAAGGCGATTCGAGTAAAACAACAAGAATTGTGTTTGTTGCTTGATGTGTCATGGATGTTCAAAGGAAAAACCTTAATATACCATAAGTTCACATTTCACAATTCATTTGTGAATTTTTTGCCTAAATCAACACCGTCGTGATGCCGCAGCCACCATATTCACCAGATATGCCAGCCTATGACTTTGTATAGAAAATACAGAAAGTACAGAGGATATTTAAAGGAAAACGTTTTGTGACCATAGAGAAGATAAAGACAAAATCCGTGGATGAACTAATAGCTATCTCAAAAAGTGCGTTCTACAAATGTTTTACGGAATGGAAAAACGTTGACAAATGTGTATTTTATCCTATGGAAACTACTTGAAAGGGGGCAATGTAAATATTAATGATTAAATAAATACTTTTTGATAAAAAAATAAAATTGCCCGTTATTTTTTATTAAACCTCGTATATGATACATGTTTATCTTCTCAGATAGGGGGAGAAAACAGATCTCCTGCGACGCATGGTTGTGATAAATTAGAGGGGAATAATTCTGACACTTTCAGAGAAACCCCGAAAAAAGTACTTACTAAAACAATACTCATTCATCTCCGTGTCCGAATCATTAATTGTTCATTATGCTACGTGTTTTTAGTGTCTTTATTTTATATCAATCAGAACTTGCCCAAAGCATGTATCTGATATGTTAGGATAAGTAAACATGAGTTGTGAGTCCTATATTACCCTACAATAACTTTAAATGACAATTTTGATCAAGCAACTTCATATTTACATGTTCGTCTTGCATCTATTCAGTACTACTCGGAGTCTACTCAGAGCTCCCAAGTAGGTCAGTTGGTCTCCAAGTGCAACATTTTCTGAGAACTCTATACAATCGTTCAAGATAAAACCCTACTAAAAATTGAAGTTAGGAAAAGAATACTTAGAAACACCTTAAGGAAATATTTATTGAAAGGGTTATTTAGTCAAAATTTTATCTACAAAAAGTAGAAAGTTAACTCCACGTGAGAACAAATCGAGGAAGAAAGAAGACAAGAGAAGATAGTACATATATTCACAACTTTTAATCCAAGCATACAGATTTGTCTTCGTCTACATCCATACATATTGGCATATGTACTCTTCGATTTGTTATGCCCACCCAACAATATTGATTTTAAAAAATGTCTGTAATTGTGCAATTTAAATAGTATAGAAAGTATGATAAGTTTAAAAAAAACTTTAAAAACGTTCCAATGACATAAAAATAATAATCTGACAGAAGAAAAATTGAAAAGTCTTAGTAACAGGAAGGTATGCATGACCAGAATAAAATGGCAGAACCGAAAGTTGTGTTCCAAGACAGAGTACAGTGCAAATTGGTTCTCTCTCCCTACATAAATAAGAACATGGCTTGATGGTGACGGTAATAGCTTATACAATTAATTTTTAAATAGTCTAAAAATACGCTGTTTGGATTTAGAGATAATGAATAAATATATAGAAGTTTATCTAAAATGCGATCCTAATTAGATGTCGTAAAACTTAAAAAACTGCTAGCAAATAAATGTAGACTAAGTTAAAGAAGTTTATCATGATAGGAGAGTTTAACACTCTGGTATCTCTACCTACACTGACAGGAAAATGGCATCAGGTATCACCTTGTTTCAAAATGACATCAGGTATCACCGTCTTTCAAAATTTTATTCACTTGGTCATATCATTGTTTTCACGGTTTTTCTTTTTCACGTCCACATTTTTTATTTATTCTTTCGATTAGGGGTAACTCATTTGGTTGACATATTTTATCTATAATGACTAGAATTTTTGAATTAAATTAAATTATATTTTCTTTCAATATGAACAAGACTAGAACCCTTTTTAAGAAATTCGAGTACCAACCGGAAACGTGTCAGAATATTCATGGGTTGAACGTCATACCACCTAGACAACGGAAGTCGTAATTTTCACCCTTCTTAGAAAAATGTATATTTATACGTCATTTTTATCGTATTTTAGCTAAAAATAACAAATCTTCATACGTCGATCAACATATTCAGGAACTACAACACATTTTCCTTACACAAAAGAAAATTGTTTCATGTTTAGCACCCTTAAATCTTTCAGTTCTCTTTTCCTGAAATAGAATCCCTAGAGCCTGTCGATGTTTGATGGCCACAGGCCGTAAAAAACACGATCTGAAGGAATGAAGTACAAGCCTTGAAAGCTTTCAAGGAGAACATCAAGGCACTATGATCAAAATGTCTGATTTTACTAGAAAAAAAATAAACTGTTTATCTGTGGTATAAAAAGCCGAAGGTTTATTGCCCACAACTCGATTGGATTGTGTGGAAGAATCCTGATTGAACTTACTTAAGTATGAAATAAAGTAAGTTTATTGAAGGCTCCTCGTAAACAATATCTCTTATATTGGACCAATTATGACTTAACTTAAGTCTTGTGAAAGCTTTAGTTTAGTTATACGTTTTATTCTCGAAGAGTTATTTGTAGATAAATCAGAGTTAAATATAAAAACATGGTCTTTTTTAAATGTCACGTAAGATGTTTACTTTAAATTAAAGATACAAAAACAGAGCAAACGATGGAAATCAAATACTTCTTCATTTTATTTATAATAAGGAAAACACACATTTGGGTATATAGAACTAACGAATTAAAAATGATTAAAAAACAAATGTACAGCGCAAGTTTGAGTGTAAGACGTGGTGGAAGAAGACCAAAGAAAACGTGGTTAGATCAAGTGAATAGTATTTTAAAATAAAGCAATATTTTAAGTCAGAGAAATCATAGAAGTTATTAAGGCCGAAAGATATGTCTTGATGGGCAAGTATGGCGTTATGTTCTCTATGTCTATTTTGACAGGTAACAAAGCATCAGATTTGTCTGAAAGTATTTTCTATGTGATTGGGCCAGGCACTTTAAAAGTATGATCACGATTATAGGACCTCTTTGCTCGGTTTACCTATACAAGACGATGTATGTCTTATACGATATAAGTGTACCACGTCACTTAAGTCAGAACACGCTTCTTAGACATGTGTTCTTTATGAATAAATACCATTTCTAGTTACAGTTAGGTTTTTATTTTGAAGGCTTTATTATTAGGGTTATATCGTCGTTGTTCTGCGAAAAGTATTTAAGTCCAAATATTGAGTTTTGAGATAAATGCAATTTAAGTTTCGGAAAGCGATATAAAATCAGGTTTTTAATAAAATAAAATACAAACAGATGTTATTTAAAGACAGTTTATTTATTTATAAGAATTACTACAAAAAAATTAAGTAACTTAAAAACATATTACATAAAAATTAAAAATACGGACACCGTTTTTGGACTTAATCCTTTCTTGGTGAAAATTTTCATAACAGCGAAACCGTATAACTTTTGGACATTAATTTGTTTTTCCATGTGTAGATATTTTTATGTTAAGTAAAACGGCATCAAAAAGTCATTTTAAGCCAAAATGTACTTAAATGCTTTTCGCAGAACAACGACGATATGCTGTTCAAATTTAGGTCGTTTTCCGTTCAAGGAATTATTAGCGATTTCTCTCAATAAACCACAATATTTTTATGTGTTAAAAATATGCAATGGACGACATTTTTTTTATTTTTCGTTTAACCTGACGGAAGACCAAAAAGTGTGATTGGATTAAGTCAACGATATTTGGAAAAAAAAGTTAAAAGTAAGATAAATCGTAGAAGTTGTATGAAAAAGTGCATGGATACAGAATAAGCTAACGATGTACTCGTATGTCGAGATAATAAAATCGGGCACTCTGTCATCTTTGCCTACCCCGATAGGGAAATGGTGTGATGGTATGTATGTATTATAAATCAACAAGAAATAGAAGAATAAATTTTAGTCAACGGAACCTGAATAAGAATTGTGGCGTGATTCAATAAATAATAACAGAAGATTATAAAATGACTCAGCAAAATCAGGTGTCAACCAATTCACCAAGATTTAAATAAGGGAGGGCAATCCAAACAACACGGATATAAATGGTGGCGAACCTTGGCAATTAGACCAAACTTTCCCAAAAGAACACACCAGAATCGCGTGTTTGCTGGATATGGAATAGCTGGAAACACGTAAATTGATAATTATTTCATCCAATTTAAAAGTTTTTGTATTTGAAAAGGGCACGGAATACTAAATGTGATACGAACCCCTAGTTAAATTGATCATGTTTTAAATTCAAACTTCGAAGTATTAAAGTTGAACTATAACATTATTTCTGATACATTATATATATGTACAATGTTTTCTTCTCTGCAAAACTATTTTTAACATAAAAACTGTTTACTTCCATTTTGAGTGTTATTTACTGACGAAAAAAAAAAACAGTTTTGTGATCTTTATATATTAAAAAATTAATTATAAAAACAAACGATTGCATATCAATATTTTCCAACCCAAAAACCTTACAATTCAGGACGCAAATGTATTGTAGAAGTATGTTGTTTATAGTTAAGGCATTAACGTTGTGGAGGTTTAAAGACATTGTAATTTATTTAAAGACATTGTAACGGTATAACCCTACCGGTTTCAAGGCTTACACCTCATCTTCAGGGGATCTTCAGATTCTTACATATCAGTAGTAACGGGAGTAAATTGGACAGATTAGAGGCCCTAGAAAATTCTAAGTCAGTACATCGATACGAACATCTGGTGAACAGTTATATCCCAAAAATCTCTCCGCTCTTGGCCGAAATCGTCCCATGCCTCCCTCACCCCTCAGCCCCCAACCGTTGAAGCGTGTATATCGGTACCACTTCGAACAGAATTTAGTATTGTTTGTGTTCCCCTGAAGATGAGGTGAAAGCCTTGAAACCGGTAGGGTTATACCGTTACAAAAAGTGGAATAAATAGTGTTTGATAAAAATAAATTACAATATTGTAGAAGTATATAAAAAAAATAGAGTGGTCGTGGTTACTGGGCCTTGTTGTTCAAGATTTCCTTACCACTTTAGCCTCAATTCAGTTTAAAAACGATGACGTGCCGTGAAAATTGTTTCAAGTTAGTGATCCGTTGCACACCAGTAAACTCAGCGCTGTACTGGATCCGATGGCACACCGAGGTGAGACCATCAGAGTACCCTGGCATGTTTTTTCATTTTTTTATGAAAGTGTAGATACAATATAACCGACCTCATAGGGTATAAACATATAACAAAATCAATGGGCATATAAAATATCTATGTAACATATAGTATGACATACACACATATCATCATGCCGTTTCCCTATAGGGGTAGGTAGAAAGGAGAGGGCGTTTAATTTTCCTATCGTGGCACACACATGTCAGCTCTTCTACATCCATGTACCTTTTCGTACAGCCCTTACGATTTCTATGATTTTTAAAATGTTCTTATCTCATAATATAATTTACTTGATTCTACGAGTACAACCCATTGTTTGGTATTTGTTTACCACTTCTACCAGTCACATTTGCACTACATATTTATTTCGTTATTCTTTCTTCATTCACTCGTTTTACGTACAAAAACCATCTCAGCTTGTTCTTCTTTATGTTGCTCAACACATCAGCTACATAAATATAACAAATATTATATTTTATTATACATTCGTTATATCGAAGTTATTAGTGTTCTTTGAAAATCTTTAATTTTCATTGTAACTACATTACAAACTAACTTGCTTATTGCTGCGTGGCACTATCTTCCCACCAAAGAGACACATTTAAAAAATATTTGGAGTAAAATAAGACTTTCTGGATTCTTACAATATTCAAATCAACAGCCCCCGGGCTAGGAGACAGATATTAAATCAACTAGGCTACACAAGGCGTTAGTGAATCATTTTAATTTATATGCCTATAAGGGTCGCAGGGCAAAGATAACACTTTCTTTATCTTTTCAAATAGTTTATTCTGCAGTCTATAAGAGTACAATTTAAGCAAATACTATTTTCAATGGTTTTTACTAGACCTAGAGACCGTTTAGTCTAATCTCAAAATCTTTAAAATAAATAAACTGAACAATAATTTTACTATATATACTCGTATATACCCTCAAAGAAAAAAAAATATTTATACTTGTAACAGTTTTCAACATTAAATTCAAGAATTTTTCTGTTGAAATTTTTTGTGAATACATATTTTCAAACATAAATAGTAATTTTAATTCCGTCTTAAGTATAAGAATCAAGCGTATGAAATACATGACAAAACGATACTAAAAAAATGAAGACTTTTTATGAATTAAAAGTCAATGAATTCATTAGAATAGTACATATGAATTTGAAGAATAAATTGATGGGTAAATTAGACGTTAAACTTCAGTCATGAAAATAAAAACAAAGAAATGAAGAAAAACAAAGGAACAAAGTAAAAACAAAGAAGGAAGTAAGCAGAAACTAGGAAACTAAGTAAAAGGAAAGTGGTTTTAGTGAGCGTGCAAACTTAGGTCCTGTATTTTGGCTTATGTTTGAAGATCGTGACCGTAGACTTTTTTAATACAAGTAAATCGTTGCTTCAGAAAATTTTATAAACTCAACGAAAACGATTCTTTCTCGATAATTTTTTTAAGTAGGCAATCCATATTAAAGATAAAATCAAATGGATATATTACAAGAAATATAGGGGAAAGGATTTAAATTTACCTCAGAACGCTTCTATATTGGTAAGTTTTAAATTATATCTTAATACATTTGGAAATCGATACGAAAATAAAATAAACACATTTTCTGAAGTGATTCGTATATGATTTTTGATGAAACACTTATTTTTTAAGCTTCAGAATTCAGATACATGTACTCTTGAAAAGGGTATAAGATCATTAAATCAAGTACTCTGAGCCCAGTGGTATGAACACATGAAACGAATGGATAACTGGAGGTCATAGAGAATATATAACGCGAACGTGATTGGGAAGAATGGAAGAGGAACCCATGAAAAGCATGAATGTTCAAGATTAATGAAATCCTGAACCACGAATAATTAAACGAGGAAATATTAGGTGTTCTGCCTTCTCAGCCTACTTCGACATGTAATGTGCGTGATGGTGCTAGTATGTATATGTATGTTATATGTGTATATATTTTTATTAAATTGTTTCACTGAGTAAAGAGACACACTTGAAAGTGTCCAACATGTTTGTATTCGTTTTTTTGTAATGCCGAAGCCGTTACCTTCCTATCCTTACACTGAAATTATTCCATTTTATAAATGTTTTCAGTCTTTCAATAATAGTGTTACTAACTAGTATTATTATTTACTTGGATACATATTTATATTTATAAGACCTGTGTGCGACCTATCCTCACATATAACATCGAAACGAGGGCGGACACTGTCATGACAAAAGGTATGCTAAGGACAACGGAAATGACAACTTAACGTGCTATTGCTGGTAAGACTTTGCGTGATCGTGTAAGGAACACCACAATCCGAGAAGTCTGTGAGGTCCAAGATGTGGTCAGATGGGGACGAAAGCGTCGACGATACTGGTACCAATATGTACAGAGAATGAATCCCACAATAATTCCATACATAGCTCTGCATGGGGTACCGGATACCCCATGGTACCGGATGGCCGGCGTCCACCAGGGAGACCCCTGAAACGATAGATGGAGATAGCTGGAGCTCAGCATCACAGGAGGACAATCCTGCAGTAACAGGCTCTTGAGTCTATAGAAAGTTTAAGAAGAAGAAGATACATATTAAAATAGTGAGTAATTTGGCCAGCCTAGAGAATATTACAAGGATCATTAAAAATGTTTGGAACTTGGCGGTACATAAAATGACAAGCTATTTCTTGAACACTCGTAACCGATAATACGTCTGCCTGCAGTTTATCAGACATAAGTATTGATAATAATCTATACATCATTCAGTTATCAGCACAAATTTGTTTTCCTTATCTAAACGAATTTATGATTTACTGAACGGTAGGGAAACATAATTTGTTAACCATCCTTTATACGATCTCACCGAATGTGAGTGTTAACAAACAATAAATTAATCATATATGGTTTAAGGATAAACCACCTGGATTTTTGCTATTACATATATTGGAAAGAGCAATAGACAGAATAAGGATCATTAAAGAGAAAAAAATGGGAAGAAAGGATGCGGTCTGGATAAATATGAGTCAATGTAATTTTATCTGTCCAACAAAATTTCCTTGCCCATGTTCTGGTGAAAACTCATTAAATCATAGGTAAACTCCCAACATACCTTATTTATCTGAATTGGTTATAAGGATAAGTTGAAAACCGTGACCAATATACAAGATAATTAACTGCTCTTATTATCTAACCCTCGATTAAGAACCAATGAAACAGCACGTAACTCATAATTCAGAATCGTACGTGTTGAAAATATTATCGCACAAGGAGTAACATCACTTCTACAAGTATAGTCTAGTGCCAACCCGCTTTGTTGGCAGACAGATCATATATTTCCACAAATCATTCATTTGCATCAGGGTTTAAACATTCTTTCACACATCGTTCATCGGCATCCTGGGCTAGAACATAATATATACTTGCTTTCGCCATTCATTGGCATCTCAGTTATAAAAATACTCGTACTTAAACATATTATTATATTTCAATTTATAAAAGTCAACTCATTAGAGCCAGAAATATCTGTTTAGGGACGCTTATAAGCTGATTTTTATAAATGCAAAACACAGTACGCTTACAGTGATGTTTTTATAAATGCAAAACACAGTACGCTTACAGTGATGTTTTTATAAATGCAAAATACAGTACGCTTACAGTGATGTTTTTATAAATTCAAAACACAGTACGCTTACAGTGATGTTTTTATAAATGCAAAACACAGTACGCTTACAGTGATGTTTTTTTTAAATATACAGTGTTATGTGTTGTGTGTTAACATAAGTAGTGTCCGTTTTTTTTTTTTTTGCAATTTTAAAATGAACACCAAAAGTAAAACAAAATGGTAAAGGTTATATACGTCATTCGAAAGAAATTTTTCTTTTCTACAAGATATTGTGTTTGCTTTTACGTTACATATATTATTTTATAACATTACAACCCTTCAAAATGGAATGTCAAGTAGACAAAAGTGAGCATTTTCGACACCTCCTTCTGTTCGCGTTCAATCGAGGGAATAAAGCTGCCAAAGCTACTCGCGATATTTGCGAAGTGTACGGTGAAGATGCTATGAATGAAAGGACAGCTCGTCGATGGTTTTTTCGTTTCAAAGACGGTAATTTCGACTATGATTCATCTAATCAGCCAATTCTACGGTGGTTTGAAGGGATCTTCATGAATAATGTGGTTTAAGCGGTCCTTATCGAAGTCCACTGATCGTCCGAAACGCTCCATGTCTTTCAGGTCGAAATTACTATCTTTGAAACGCAAAAACCATCGACGAGCTGTTCTTTTATTCATAGCATCTTCACCGTACACTTCGCAAATATCGCGAGCAGCTTTATTCCCTCGATGAAACGCAAACAGAAGGAGGTGTTACAAATGCTCACTTTCGTCTACTTGACATTCCATTTTGAAGGCTTGTAATCAAATAAAATAATATATATAACGTAAAAGCAAACACAATATCTTGAAGAGCAGAACATTTTCTTTCGAATGACGTATAAGCTTCACCATTTTGTTTTACTTTTGGTGCTCATTTTTAAATTCGGAAAAGACGGACACAGCTTATGTTAACACCTAATATGTCAAAAATGTATTCCTGTCAACAATTGGAAATCGTTTAACCAGTTCACTGTCAGAGACGAGATATCCCGTCCCATACATCTGTGCGTGCCACGCCAGTGACGTGTATCTCGTCAATAGTTTGGTACCTAATTACTGCGTCACAACTAAATATTATTGACAAATTTATAAATCAGCACATGCACTTAGATCTATCCAAATAATAAACAAACATTTAATATCGTCTCAAATCATCTTTGAACCACTTATCGACATATTTCGAAGACAGTTTTGCTTCACAGTTGTAGAAGTCAACGTTCAGGACGGTTTCTTTTTAAAATTGTACCAAATTCCTTAGTTCTTTGTTTATAAAGTTCGCGATTTTTCTTAGTTTTGTATGTTGGTTCTGTTTTCAAGTATTTTTTTGATAATTTTACGTAATTCTTTTTACCTCGCTGAGAAACTATACTTTTATTATTGTTTGAGAACTTTTGCGTAATTTTTTTCTATATTTTATATCGAAATCGGACTTTCTTATTTACAATAGTGAACAAAAACTAGGTACTCGTACATCTTTATTATTTGTATTTTGTTGTGTAGTGAAATATTTTTTGCATGTTAGATATTGGTCTAGTGTAAATATGAGCGTGTGACAACCGTGAACAAATTTTAAATTTGGAGATTTATTAATAAAAACTGTTTTAAGTGTTTTATTTCACAATATCTGGTAAGTCAATAATTAGCTGTACGTTATTTTAAAAAAAAATAATGAAAATTGATTGAGCTATTTTTTTTTAAATTTTGTTTGACCTGACGGGATTCATCATATTTGTTTTGCGCCAAAGAAAATGTTAATAAAACTTTGATTGAAAGCTTTTGACAGAGAAGGAAAGAACACATATCGGATATAATTTTTAATAATATCGATTAATTAGATAATTTACTTATATTCTAATTAACTTCACTGATAAATATCATACGGAAATAGACACCAAATACTATTAATGAAAAAAATAAGTTCAATCATAATAAATATTAAAAAAAAACGAAATATTTTCTGTAATGTAGAAGATTGACCGGACTGGATAAATGCTGGTAAAATGCGTGCACTATGAAAAATATATGAGATAGCAATGTATAACAGACTACGGAAATAGGTGATAAGGAATGAATTTGAACATAAAACTGATGTATTAAGTGGGATGAACAAGAGCATTTTGAGATGGGGTTTGAGCATTTACAATAGAACAAATAAATTAATAAAAAAAGACATATACCATACAAATGTGAGTGAATGACATGGTAGAGGAAAACCAAGGAAATTATAATTGGATCAAGTTTTAATATTTGAAAGAATTAAACATCTGCAACTCGTAGGAACTTTATAAAGAAGCTGTATGAATATAGAGGAGACGAAGTGTGTATTGTATTACACTTAAGTTATATACATTAAAACCTGGCGGGTATGTTGCCATGTGGTTTTCTCTTCCAACCAACCAGTAATATTTTAAAGTGGCCTTAAAATCTAGGTTCCTGCGAGATTTAATCATGCAACCTCCGGGCTGGCCGACAGGCGTCTTACTAACTAGGCCACGGAGCTCGTCAAGATGTGAGTCGCGAAATGAAAGTCATGCGTTTTATCCTCCCTGCCTGAAACAATGTGATGGTATAAATTTAAAAAATATAAAATCGATTCTTTATTTTATTATTATGCTTCTTTATTTTTTTTTATATCAGAAGATTGATTTTGACGCAAGTAAAATGATTGTCAGCCATTCCGCAATAATGTAGGACGGGTACGTTGAGGAGCTGTCAGGACAGGTAAAGTGTCCCCTGTCAAACGATAGACCTATCTCGATCATATTTTGGTATCGGTAATGGCGAGACATTTATGTCAAATGTAAACCGTACTAAAATTTTAATGACTCTGACTGAAAACTAGCCGACATTTTTTTTACATTACGATGTTTTATTTTTAAACCCCGTTTTTTTTATTCATTCTTTTTTCATTCAGTCAATTAAATTTGAGTACACTTATCTTCATGCTTGACTAAATTTTTGTTTTTTTTTAAATATATTGGGTGTTAACATAAGGTGTGCCTGTTTTTTTTTTTCCAAATGAAGAGAACAAGCGGATACAACAAGAAAAAATACAACAAATTAGTCAATAATGTATTCTCCTACATTATTTACAACTTCTTGCCAACGTTCTACAAGTTTTTCAATGCCTGTGCGATAAAAACCATCCGGTCTTGACTCTAGGAATTCGTCCAACCATGTCCACAATTCGACGTCATTATTGAAGGAAACGCCGCGAAAATTGTTCGAAAGCGACCAGAAAAAGTGGAAAGCCGACGGCGCGAGGTCTGGAGAATATATGGTATAGGGTGCGGCAGGACTTCCCAATCAAGGGTTTGAATGGCATTTTTCGTAATGTTGGCGATATGAGGGCGGGCATTATCGTGTTGCAGAATAACGCCATATTGCCGATCCGGCCTTTTTTGTTGAATTGCAGTGTTGAGCCGCTGTATTTGCAGACTGTATAGCTTCGCGATGACTATCTGATTACGTTCAAGTATTTCGTAGTGGATGACGCCTTACCAATCCCACCAGATGTAAATCATCGGCTTGCGCGGATACAAACCTTGTTTCGCTCTGGGCGTTGCTTGTTGACCATAACTCACACATTGTTTCCATTTCTTCATATTCACATAAAGACACAATTTTTCATCACCAGTAATGATGCGGTAAAGGAACCTTTGCTTGTGGGCATGCGTAGCTCGATGACGCGCGAGCAAACTAGCAGAAAATGTTGAACTTTGATATTTGTTGTTTTCACTCAAAGCATGTGGAACCCAAGCGCCGAACTTCTGGACTTTTCCCATTGATTCAAGATGGCGGTATACAGTCATGTGACTACAATTCCTCTGTTCAGCCAATTCTACGGTGGTTTGAAGGGGATCTTCATGAATAATATGGTTTAAGCGGTCCTCATCGAAGTCCACTGGTCGTCCGGAACGCTCCATGTCTTTCAGGTCGAAATTACCGTATTTGAAACGCAAAAACCATCGACGAGCTGTCCTTTAATTCATAGCATCTTCACCGTACACTTTGCAAATATCGCGAGCAGCTTTGGCAGCTTTATTGCCTCGATTGAACGCGAACAGAAGGAGGTGTAGAAAATGCTCACTTTCTTCTACTTGACATTCAATTTCGAATGGCGTATAAACTTTACCATTTTGTTTTACTTTTGGTGCTCATTTTTAAATTTGAAAAAAAACGGACACAACTTATGTTAACACTTAATATATAACATAATACAGCATTATTACAGCATTAGTTATTCCTGTCGGTCGTTTTTGAAGTCCACTTTTCACTCTCAAATACCAAAGTCAAATAAATTCTATAGAAATGCATGTATTGGTAAAAATTAACATGGTGACACTATTTGAGAAAATACGACATGAAGTGTTAGGAATGAATGTGAATTTAACGCTGGTGTGTTAAATAAGATGCGGAAGAACACTCTGGGAAGATTTGGGTATATGCAATGCATGAAAAAAAAGGGATTGTTGGGAAGACTTTGCGTGATCGTGTAAGGAACACCACAATCCGAGAGGTCTGTGAGGTCCAAGATATGGTCAGATGGGGACGACAGCGTCGACGATACTGGTACCAACCAACATGTACAGAGAATGAATTCCACAAGAATTCCATACATAGCTCTGCATGTGGTGCCGGATGGACGGCGTCCGCCAGGGAGACCCCCGAAACGATGGAGAGATAGCTGGAGCTCAGCATCATAGAACAATCCTGCAGTAACAGACTCTTGAGAGTCTACAGAAAGTTTAAGAAGAAGAAGAAGAAAAAAAAGGATATATAGTGCAAATGTGAGTAGACTGCGCGTGAAAGGAAGGCCATTGAAAGAAGGAAATTTAGAAAGTCAGATAAATCGTCGAAATGTTATGAGAAGGTGTGTGAGCGTGGAGAAGTCTAAATATGTGTCGTGATAGGAAACTCTGGGGCTCCATCTTCTCTGCCTACTTCGACAGGGAAATGGTGTGATGGTATGTTTATATTTTTATTTATTTATTTAAGTTTTATTTATTTATATATATATAACGTGTTTCATTCCAGATTGTTTTTCCTTTCCTCTCCACCATCCCTTTCTTTTCGTTTGATTGATAATATCTCACTCTATATGGAAAGGAATGTTCGGGTGATTTTTCGTCTTTTTGAGGTTTGTGGGCATATGCTCACTTATGTGGACATGGATTTCGTGGCGATGGATAGTCATTTGAATGTTTTTTACGACCGTGTAACTTACTTTATTTACTTTTTTCTTGTTGATTGGAAGAGATTACCCAATGGCAATAAGTATTTGCAATAAAAATGTTAAATAAATAAACAAGTAAACAGTACAATGTACCTTATAACAAAAATAATAAAAAATAAAAGAGTCAGCTGTATAAAAGTATAACCAATTATAAAAGACGGAATTCGATAGGTGTAACTTCACGAACTCTTCAGAACGATGGAAAAAATCACTTATGTACGAGGGTGGATCAAATATTAACGAGACTTTAAAGTTTTATTTTTTTAATTTGCAGAAAGAGAGAGACCAAATACAGATCATTTTTTTCATAATCACCTGCTTTAGAAATGCATTTTTTCCAGCGGATCCGTAGTTTTTAACCCGTCATTGTAAAAAGAAGTAGTTTGCGTCAGCAGCCAATTGCGCACATACCCCTCTACTCCATCGTCAGCGTTGGCCTTCCAGAGCTTCTTTCAGTGGCTCAAAGAGATGAAAGTCGCAGGGAGATAGATCAGGACTATAATGAGGGTGTTCCAGTCGTGTCCAACTCATTTCCTCCAATTGTTCGCCTGTAATTTGTTTTATCAAAATTGTTCGCTTGTTACAGCTGCAGAGTCCGTGGGCGACGATCATGCCTCTCGTTCTCGACCCGTTCACGGCCTTTAATGAAATCTTTATGCCAGACAAACACGCGGAGCTTTGACAGTGTTTGATCTCCAAACTGTGCCGCCAGTCTTCGTAGAATTTTGGCCGGTTATACGTCCTTACGAGCGAGAAACTTGATACGTATACGTTGCGCAATCGACGGGTCCACTTCTTTCTCAGACATCGTGTGCCATACTAATGACGGAATCTGCCGAGGCCGGCCGACCGCTCTCCTCACTCCTGATACCCAACAATCCTTGAGGTGGCCGCGCACTCCATTTAAAGTAAAGAAATCCGTCTGGTTAAGTCTCTGGTGTTCTCCATAGCACTATATGGAGTGGTGGCATGGACGATGAGAGGAAGGAAAACGTACATGATGGATGCCTTCGAGATGTCAAGTCAGAAGTGAAGATTCCTTATCCCGTGAAAGAATCCTAACGTACTTTGGACATATTACTAGATAGTATTATGCAGAAACTGCTGATCCCGAGGACAGCAAAGAGAAGGTGAGCAAGGTGAAAGTGACATATGGGATGGGTGGATTAAACAACGAAGTTAACATAATCCTCTTTAAGCGCTGCATTTAACATGGCCTAGAACAGAAAAGAGTGGAGACAGCTGGTGCGCTGAGTTAATGAAGGCTTAAGTGAAAATCCGGGTGAAAATCATTATTTTTTTAAATAATCTGGGTTTTAGCGAAAATGGAACCCGCTACCCCCGGGCTAGAAGATAGGCATCTTATCAACTAGGCTGTAGAATCGACAAATTAAAAAATATAATATATGATATATGTAAAAATAATGAATAATAATAATAAAGGGATAATTTATATAGCACCATTTAGAGAGTAGACTTCATTCAAGGGCGCTCTAACTCGGGACTTGAACCCATTATAAGTCTAAGGATATTAATAAAGTGATTGCAAATATTAGATTAAATACTTCCCTACATCTGGATATTTTTAGAAACACATATTTGGTGAAGAAACCGAAGAAAACTTATTAAGGGAAGACGAACTATAAAGAAATCTTTTAAATCTTCCGATATTTGATACTAACACATTCGGTTTTAGGTGCAGTGTATGTGTAGTATTCAAATACAGTCAAACTTTGATAAAACCTCCATGTTCTTCTAAAAGCTGCACACACCACCCATATATGTATCTGATACCAAGAAGAAGACCATTCCATGTCACAGTACCAGCAAGAACAAAAGCTCTATCATAATACCACGCTTTATTGGATCGATTTGGAACAATCAATTTATTAAATGTAGAAGAAATTTGCCTCAAAGTTTTACTTAACTCCGTACGAACACCGGGTTGGCTGGAAAGATTGCCCTCTGGCAATAAGTCCGGCAGATTGTTTTTACAATGAAGTGTTAAATAAATAAATAAACAAACATCTTTCTAACACAAATTCGAAAAATAAAAAGTATTTGAATAATAATTTAATTAAAGGAAAATAAAACCGTAAATACGAAAGGAACATTTAAGTGTCAGATATTACACATAAAAAAAATGACCATGTGCCACGGGTATTTAAAAAAAGAAAACTTCGCAAATCACTAAATTGTTTTTATGTGTATAGCTTGAGCATAGCAAATATTTTTATTTCCCGACGCTTATGTTCAGACCGTGACACAATTGTGTAGAAATAGATGTTTTTACAATGCGAAATGAAAAATTCTTCTGACCTTTTAATTTGACATTTTTGTTTAAGAATTGAATGTTTTTTTAGATAAACTTAATATTATATTTATTTTACCAGTGAAATTTTTCTGAACTGATTGTCATTGCTTTTGAACACGCCAGTGCGATACAAGACCGTCGCAGGTCCGTTTCAGAAAAAAATCCTTTTTTTCAAAGACGTTTTTTTTCATGTTATTATTACGTATTAAATATATTGAAATATTTTATTTATTAAATTTAAAAAAAAAACGTTAGAAAATGTTCCCAATTTGATAGTTTCAAATATGTATGAAAGAACTGAAAGAAAAATAGTTTGTTTTTTTTAACAATCAATAACTTTTCATTCTACAAGTTATATTAATTCTTACTACACGTGTTTCTACCTCCTTTCCTGAGGCTTCAAACGGAAAAGGGGATCGAAACACGTGTATGTAGTGGGGATTAATTTTATTAGTAGAATAACAAAGTTGATTATTAAATATCCTAATCTAGAGTCTCGAAATGATGACCTTATTATTCTTGTATTTTGTGTCATTGTTTTACAATAGTTTATAACTGGGTAAAAAATTGAAATTGAATTGTTTTACACTTTCATTGTATACAGTACAACAATGGCTAATTACCAAATATCAATATCTTTCAACCAATCAAAAAGAATTTGAAAAAATCTTAAGTAAAAATTAGTCTATAATCTCTTTTTTAATCAATATTGTAGTAAAAATTAAACCGACAGCTCAAGACAGGGGTTTTATCAATTAGACCACGGAGTTCTTATAAATAAAGTGATAATTTAAAATATGTATGACGGATAAGTTTGATATTTTTATATTTGTTGGGCCGTGGCGCAGGGACAATCAAATTGGTGTTTCTTTTTTGAAACAAAATAAAGATATTCACCGAATTTCTCTAAATTGTGAACACCGTACATACTATCACGGCATGTAAATTTTGAGGTAGGTAAAGAAGACAGGTAACCACATATTCCTATCCATTTGTCCAAAGTTTTTTCTTACCTAGGATCATACAACTTATCATACACAAACTCTAATGGCTCTTGTACTCCTTACCTTTCCCTGAAACAAATATTCTCCCAACTATTTTCTTCGGATCTTTTCCCTCGACATATCTCAATCTTACTCTCTACAAATGTCAGTCTTTTCCAACTCTTAAAGCCTTATATGTAACAATCACATATCCAAAGAGATGCTATTGAAACATATTAGGTTTTATATCGTGTATAATAAGTTACAATCACCTATCCAAAGAGATGCTATTGAAATATATTAGGTTTTATATCGTGTATAATAAGTCAATTACTACGCGTTTTCAATACTTTTCAATTTCATAGAATACAAAAAATATTGATTTTATAGCGAAAAATATGAAAAAAAATTTACAGGTTAGACATGATTACAAAATTTCACATTTGTTTATTAATTATAACTATTTGCCCTTAGGCAGCAAATATCAAATTTCTTGATTACTTAGAATTGAAAAAAATGGTACAGATGTATTACGAAGACTTATAACCCAACAAAGTTACCAAAGATTCACAAAATAAATTAACTGGGTGGTTAAAAATGTATAATACATATAAATCAAAATAGACGAAATCTAAGAAAGCACTGTTTAGATCAATTGAACTAAATTGTGCATGTCTAATAAATCTGGGTGGTTAATGGGTTTCTCAGTGGTTAATAGGTATTTTTGGGGTTAATGGGTTTCTCAGTGGTTAATAGGTCTCTTATTTGCTTTTTTTTATTTTTTTTTATTTTCTCTTTTTTCGCTGGTGGTGAATCGGGGATTGTGCGTACGTGTTTGTGCGATATCTTCTCACTAATTATTTTAAAACCGCTTAACTATTTCAATGTATTACTGCCTAACTATTTCAATGTTGTTTCAACTATTTCATTTCCCATTTGTCATTTTATAAAATTTGGACTCCTTTGAGGCTTTTCTTTTTTTCGTTCTTGCTAACAGTTAACCTGAGGTGGTATATATGGGTTTAATTTTTATTTTGTTTTCTGCCATACGTTTTTGTTTTTCAGTTTATTCTTTAATCTAGATATGCGGGGGTGTGGGAAAGAAGCCCCCCGATGTCCTTGCGGTCGGGCTCGCCCTACATTGGTGGGGTGTATCTCAGCCGGGGGAATGTTTGTGGGATGAACCCGGACCTTTTAATCTCTTCTCTCTTGAATGTTTTTTTTTGTCATCTATTTATTTTCTGTGTTTTTTTATCTTGTTCTACGTGTTCAAGGGTGTGGGCTGAAAAACATCTGGTGTCCCAGTGGCTAGGCTCGCCCTATATTGGTGGAGTGTATCCTGGCCGGGGGGATGTTATTAGATGAGCCCAGACCTTTTGATAGCTTCTGTTTTTTAATGTATTATCTTTTCAATGTGTTATTGAAATGTGTCTTAATGTATTATGTACATACTATGTTGCTATCAATAAATCTGTATTTATTTAAATTCCTCAGATTATGAAAGAGCTACAAGAGATATCGAACGGCGTGTATTGATACGAAACAAAGTCAATAGGGCACATAAATATATACACTCGAACGGGACAGTATCAAATAATAGTAAGACGAAAATCTACAACAGTATTGTAGTTCATATTTTGATGTATGGAAGTGAAATGTAGACTTGAAAAAAGACTGAGTAGTAAAAATGCGTGTACAGTACGTGGCGGTAAGTAATACACATCGGGCTTAAGAAACAGAATGTCGGCCATAATCGGCTAACTTCAGCTTTGTAGAGCGTCGTCTCTGTCATTCACCGCTCTTTCAAGATACCGGACTGTTAGCGCATCGTGCGACAGAGACGACGCTCTACAACGCCGAAGTTAACCGATTATGGCCGACAGTGTGTATTACTTACCGCCGGGTACTCTACTGAGAAGAACATATGGGGGACAATGTACAATAGAATACGGGATTAAGGATGAATGAGAACTAAAGTCTCATGCATAAAATAAGATCAAGAAGAGCTGTCTGGAAATGGTTTGGGTAGATAGAACGAATAAATGAAGAAAAACTAACAAGACAAATATACAGTGCGAATGTAAATGAAAGATGCATTAGAAGAAGATGAAGGAAAGCGTGGTTGGATATTAATAATATTAAGAAAGAGGGAAAAAGTTCACACGTCGTAAGAGTTGTATGATAAGGAATATGTATGTATATTAGGCGATAATTGTCTATCTTGATAGGAAAGTTTTGTGTTCTCTCTTTTTTGCCTATTCCGCGAAAAAAACGACGTGATGACATGTATACACGTATATTCTTCTTCCCAGTGTCATGTCAGGTCCCCCCAACGTTAAAATATCACCAGAGAGTAGACATCTTTGTCTCCGGCAGCCCGAAAAAGATCTCAAACACCACTTATGCCAGTTAAATCACGTATATTGCGGAGCCAGGATATTTTCCTCCTGCCAACACCTCTTCGGCCTTCTATTTTGCCTTGGATGATCAAATGCAGTAATTTGTACTTTGCTCCTCTAAGTACATGACCCAAGTAGAACACCTTTCGGATTTTAAAATTAGTCAGCAACTCTCTATCAACTTTGGCTTTTTGTAGAACCCTTGTATTGCTGACTATATCCGTCCAGGGTATCCGTAACATTCTCCGGTGCATCCGCATTTCGAATGCTTCCAGTCGGTTCATACTACCAACCTTGAGGGTCCATGATTCTTCACTGACCAAACGTACTATAGCATTTGACCAACCGTTGTCGAAGTTTCAAGTTTAGATTATCATCGCAGAATACGCTTCTCAAAGCCTCACGAGATGATTCAATTCTGCACTTGACTTCGGTTTGTGGGTCGAGGTCTTCCACTAGGATACTATATACTCGTATATGTAAATGGAATTTTAAATGGAATTATAACGTTAATATGAAGAACACTGTAAACACGATCAACCAAAATACAAACGGATATACAGTAAGCGTAAAGTTTATATCACTATTTAGTTTGGCACTCTGTCCTCTTTATCTTTCCTAAGAAAAAATGTATGGCTTACTGTGTTCAAAGCCCTGAATGGCCTAGTGCCGAAATACATGGCGGAATTATAGGTGAGAAATGTCTCCTCTGGGAGAAAATAAGTTAGTAGATCGAACGTGCATACCAGGTTACATCAATATAATCTTCCTCAGACTTGAAGATTTTTGTTTTGATAAAAATAAATGGAACATTCTTATAACGCTATGAGAGAGCAGTCTCTACTCAAAAGCGCTCTTAGTCAGGATTCAAACCAACTGTTATTTATTTATTTAACACTTTTATTGCAAATACAATCTGGCGGGTGTATTGCCATGCGGCAATCTCTTCCAACCAACCAGACAAAAGTAAATGAAGTAAGATACATGCATGGTCGCATAAATCATTCAAATGACTATTCATCCCCACGAAATCCATGAACACATACGTGAGCATATGCCCACGAGCCCCACAATGACGGACAATCACCCGAGCATTATTTTCCATATAGAGTGAGATATCATCAATCAAAAGAAAAGGAAGGCATGGTGGAGAGGAAAGGAAAAGAAAAATCAGGAATTAAACACGTTATTCTACTGACTAGAAATTAAGAGTGTTTTCAGTCGCTTCTTAAAGCAAGCCAAGTGTTTGTTATTGTCAAATTAAAAATTTTACACAAAAAAATAACAAGTGAGTGGTAGGATAAATAGGTGGGACAGGACATAAATAGCTGCGACATCCCGCACTTGTATAACATATGTTATGTTAACGATATTTTGATATAAAAACCGCTGAAAACTTACCAAAGTAAGACAAACTACAAAGAAACCTTCGGAGATCTTCCGATATACCATAGTAACACATTTACCACTTGGTTGAATTTGACTATTTTGTACTTGAATTTTAGCCACTTGAATGTTTTATCACTGAAATGTTAATAGAGTGGTGAATTTAACGACGTCTTACACAAAATGATCTCATTCAAAGTTTTATATAACTTGGAAACTTAAATAGGCAGACCATATTACACAATAGACAGACGATCAACGGACAACACTTAACCATCAAGACGTATTCTACACCTTATTGCCTTCAATCAATTAGAAGCCTTAAACTCAGATAACTGGAGATTGTCGATAAAGATGCCAGGGTTTTTATAAATTCAAAGAAACATACAAAATATAAGATGTTTCAAATAGTGCCAATCAGCGGCGGCCAGTCTCGAGGTGCGTTGGTGCTCAGCGCACCAACGCACCTCGAGACGCTGAGCAAATATGAAATATAGCTGTCTCACGGTTTACTGTCGGCCCAATATGAATTTGCGTTTCCGTCCGGTGCGTATTGGAGATCGCTCCGGTAGTATTGGCAAACTTGACCGGTCAATTTGAAAGGAATATTTTTTTAAATTTTATTTTCAACTTTTTTGAATTTTCATTTAAATAAAAATACTTGCACTATTTGTTTTCTTATACATATTTAATCTATACAAATATTTAACACTTTTGGAAGTCATTTTTGCGAATATATAATTTAATTATTGCGAATTATTTCTCCGGTTCAGCGCACCAACGCACCTCGAGACCAGCCGCCACTGATGCCAATATAACACAAAGGTCCAATTTCCGGACTGAATGAGTTAGAGTATATGGAAACATACCACACCGAACACATCGACCATATGATCAGACGATGTTATAGTTATACCATAGATGAAAATAGATCACATATCACAACACTGCCAACATATTCCATCCATTTTTTCACTATCTTCTTAAATAGTAATATTTTATTCAATCTAAGATCATTAATCTGGTATACAATATTTTTTGGGAAGTAAATTATAATCAACAAGGTCTGTATTGTGGAATATATAATTTTTCTCTATTTCCTTAACATTAAGTTGATAAAAAATGGAACATTCATTTTAAGACACCTAGGTTCAACCTAAAGTCGATCTAGGTTTTTGAACTTACAACTAAGAAACTCGACCTAATAAATCAAAAGTTATTCAACTTCTGATAAATTAAATTAAAGAGTTTTTTTTTCAAGCTTTATCGATACATCTTCGGACCGATTAACTACTCAAATCTGGTAGAATCGAATGACAGTTTTCTTGCATTAAAAGTTTTCTTTGCTGGCTGACAGTACCGACGTACTGACAACTTGCTGGACTGGACAAGATTTTAAGTTATCTCATACGAATTAGTTTACGTCCCCTGTGACTTTGTTTTTGCACGCTCAAATGTATTTCTGCCGGAGAAAGAGTTTTTTTAGCAGGTCTTTCTTCAACCCTACATGACTCATAATAAACACAGAAGATTTCGATTTACTAGTGTTGATCTCGCTGAATAGGAATTTATTTTGTCCCTCATAACATTATGCATGGTGATGGGATCAACCTGAACTGGACCTTTCGAGTTGACGCAGTTTTAGCACTTGAAAAATTCCTGAATAAATTTGAAACGAGTAGTGACGTGCCCCTTACTATTGAAACCCTCGTGTTGACTAAATTATCAACAACAAAGATTCGGCCCTGGCCTGTCAAGTGGGTAATGCGTTGCCAACGAAGCAAGCACTTGTCAGCTTCGTGGTATAATTTTGTTTGTAGTAAAAATAACTTTCCCTCCTCAATCGTCAAGCTCATGGCTAAATCATGTGGAACTTTCATCACTTTTAAGTATTTCTGAATTTGTTATTTTTATTTGAGCAACTTAATATTTACACAATAACATAAAAATTCCTCCTCTAAAAATACCTCTTTTCAAGAAACTATTCACATATTTTTGAGGTGCATGGCCGCGCGGTAACGCACTGGACTTCCGTGCAGAAGGTCACCGGTTAGAACCTCACGCTGTGCTTCTCCCCTCGATACAACCATTGTTTCCGTCTAGTATTCGGGTGTATAAGAATATCTTTGACTTCGGTCATATCTATTCTTTTTTTATTAAAACAAAAAAAACCTGCTGGTGTGCTCTGATCGTCACACTTAATTAAGAAGAGCCATCGGATCCAGTTCAGTCGTTTGGCCGGTGAGTTTGCTGGTGCGCAACGACTTACTTACTAAAAGAGGAGAAAAAGGAAAAAAAAGAAAGAAGAAAACAGCTTTGCTTCTTAACTGTATTGATGTTGTAATGGCGAGGGGATCCTCGACTACGAGGCCCAGCAACAACGACGATAAATTAGAATGATAAAAGCAACTATGACAAGTAAGATAAAGATATAGACTAACCGGTATACTCGTATACCGAGAAGAACCAAAATCCATCTGCTTAAGTCTTTAGTATTCTCCATAGCGCTCTTAGAGGAAACATGGACGATGAGAAGGAAACAAACAAATATGATAGATGTCTTCGAAACGTGGTGATAGTGGTCGATGTTCCATGACCCATGGGGCACAAGATGCACCAACGTCCAAGAATGATAGATGACCAAAAGACTTTCGATAGCATGCAGAAAAAGAAACATGACATCTATTATTAACAATTAAGATATTAACACTGTGGAGAGGTTTAAAGACACTGTAATTTGTTTAGTCAAACACTGTTTATTCTATTTTATTATTGTATATACCTGCCGGTTTAACGGTTTTCACCTCACCATCAGGGGAGCACAATCTTGTTTGTAATCCCCTGAAGATGCGATGAAAACCTTGGAACCGGTAGGATTATACCAGTATATATACATTAAGTGGTGTTTGACTTAAGAAATTTCAAAATCATAAATCGCTTTCAGCATGTTGCTAGAAACAATGTGAAAGTCTAGAGAAGTTGGTGATCATGGCACAGTTAAGGGAAGATGAGCAAAAGGAAGGTGTTTTACGAGATAGACAGATCTAATAAATAAGTAAACAAGGTTTTCTTAGAGCGCTACATTCAACATTTCCCAGACTCTGGATAGTGCTACAGTTTTAAACGGTTAATACTTCATTATAAAATCAATCTGGCAGATTTATTCCCAGGCGATAGTATCTAGTATCTTCCAGCCGCCAGACAAAAAAAAATAAAGGAAGTCGTATGGTCGCAAAAAATATACACCTGTACAAAATTCATGAAAAATATGCACCTTAAAAATAAAAGAGGGATATCATCAATTTAAGGAAAAAGGAAGGGATGGTGGAGAGGAAATAAAAAATTGAAATAAAATACGTTATATTGCGGACTTGAAATTAAGGGTTTTTTCAGTCGCTTTTCAAAACACGTCAATGACAATGTGAGTATAAAATTAGTTTGTAACTAACTGGTTCCAAGAATCTAAGTTCATGAACAGTAAAATATGGCGTAAAAAATAAAAACTGCGAACTGTAAATCCAATAAACAATATCTAGGCGTTTTAGTATCAATAAACATATTAATAATTAATGTATTCGTTATGCATTCGTTAACGCATTTTTTCTTTTGATATTGTATATTGTATGTTGTGTGGGTGTGGGCTGAAAAACAAGGGTGTGGGCTGAAAAACATCGGGTGTCCCCGAAGCTGGGCTCGCCCTATACTGGTGGGGTGTATCTTGGCCGGGGGGATATTATTAGATGAGTCCAGACCTTTGGATAGCTTCTGTCTTTAATCTATTCTCTGCTATTGCTGTGTTCTTGAAGTATATTAAAATGTATTATGTACATACTATGTTGCTATCAATAAACCTATATTTATTTATTTGTTTCTTTATTTATGTGTGCTATGAGATGAACCTAAACCTTTTGATAACTAATCTGTTAGGTATTTATTTTCTCCATATCCTCAGCAATGTGTGTATAATTATATTATACATATTTACAAACACATACGTAGTCGTACATTTGTATCGAAAATCTGATTATTTGTTTGTTCATGAATCCACTTATTCATTCACCTATTCATAAATTAATTAATTCGTGCATCATTTTTTTCAGTTTCAAATAATTAATTTATTCAACCATTAAATAATGTATTCGTTAGTTAATTCATTCATTCGTTCCTTTACTAATATTTTTTGTTCCTTCATTTATTCGTTTATATAATATATATTAATTTGAAGACCTCTGTGACCTTATTGGTAAGACGCCTATCTTCTAACACGAAAGTTAGGGGTTCAATTGTCATTGGAACCAACAAAAAAAAATGATATTATCAATTTGGTTTTCACAAAAAGCTTCATTAATATCTTTCTGGTTGGTCGGAAGAGATAACCACATGACAAAACTCTCACAAGTTTGTACTATATATAGTATATAACGAAAGTGTAACACATAATCCGCTTGAGCGCTGCTATAACTGTCAGACGTTATTTGTTTTATATTATTATTTATAGTAAAGGCATTAACACTGTGGAAATTTAAAGACTTTGTAATTTGTTTTATCAAACACTGTTTATTTCACTTTATGTGACGGTTTTACCCTACTGGTTTCAAAGTTTCCACCTCATCATCAGGGGATAACAAACAAGACCGGTAAGGTTACACCGTTACATAAAGTGGAATAAACAGTGTTTGATAAAACAAATAACAAAGTGATTGTTTTTATAATATACACGTGTTGTACGTTCAAGTTCAGAATTAGAGCGCTTTTTAGGAGACTTTTCTATCTAAACAACGCTTAACACTTGCCGCCCTGTGATAGATAGCGAGTGACCAGGACTCATATTTTAATTTCTTGCAGTTATTTTGTATTATTCGACGTTTTAATACACAATCAAATTGTTTTTATAGCTAATTACAAAAAATAACTTAGCAGATTTGGCATAATTTTAATTTAAAATATACATTTTTCACTGGACGCTTAGCGTCCAGCACCCTGGCTGGCGGATTTTTTTAGCACAGTAAGCAAGAGTTAATAAAATTATTCTTTAAATTAAATTAAGCATATAATTGTTTGAATGAAAAAATTTATTTAACCACGCCCACAAGATTTTTTTCACAATATTTAAATCACTTTTTGTGCACGAGTACACAAAGCATTGTCGAGATGTTCCCATACATAACACCAACAGAACCGTGCGGGGACAATGCGAATGATTAATGGACCACCAGTTATTTGGACATCTGCGTAATCGGCAGTTATTTAGAACTCTGTTTGCTTAATGGTAAATGGTTATTGTGAATGAGTTCACATTAAAATATTCGTCCGAAGTACCGAACTCGCTCGTTAGCTGATGAGTGCCCGCCACACACTTTGTCGGAAATATAAAAACGTGATTGAATTAATCATTTTGTAAACTTTAGTTATTAATTTAATTCCGTGTCAAATTATCATAACACAATATTTAATTATATTATAGTATTTAACCGATTTAAATAACAATATTATTCTTATTCTCAATGTTTCTCTCCACGTTGAAGGTTGGCAATCATGATCGTAATTTGCGATATAACTTTTAGCAGAAACTCTAAACTACTGAGTGAAATAACTTAGTTTATATTTCCGATCAACTCGACTTTTTTATCCACCAGTCAATCTTACGTATTAATATTCTCAAAAAAATATTTAAGCACATTGTCGAGGAAGTGAACACAAAAGTTTTGATATTGAATAATATGTGATACAAATTGAACTTTATTTTAATAAGAAATATAACATTATTAACGTATGACAAGATATACACACATACATACCAACAAACAATTTCCCCGTTGGGGTAGGCAGAAAGAACATAGCACAAAACTTTTCTATCTCAACACACATCCTAAGCCTCACTCCTTAGCATTCACTTGATCCAATCATACTTTCCTTATTTATTTAACACATTTATTGCAATATAATCTGGCTAGATTATTGCCAGGCGGCAAGTTCTTCCAACCAACCAGACAATGATCTTCTTCTCACACAAGATATTGATATAATAAAATCAGAAACTGTGAACATTAGGCTGATGTGTTTAGCAAGATAAAGAAGACCACTCTGAGATGCTTTGGGAACGTGGAATGAATGAAAGACTAGCAAAACAAATATACAGTGCAAGCATAAGTGAATGTGTGGTAAAGAAAGGCCAACGAAAGGATGTTTGAATAAAGTGTATGATATCTGAAAAGAAGGGCATGTTAAATGTCAGAGAAATTGTAGGAGCTATTTGAGAAGATGTATGGATATAGAAAAGGCGAAAGATGTGTGTCACTATAGGAAAATATGGCACTCTCTCCTCTTTATCTACCCCGATATAGAAACTGTATGCGTGCTTAGAAAGATGAAGAAATCCATCCTCTTTATTTAAACGTCAATACACGTGATCTGATAATATGTAAGATATTACACGCATAGAAATAATTGCGCTTAAAATCTCCAGTTAAAAATATCATAAAATGCCACGAATCTCGTAAAAAACTCCCTTTGTATTATTCGCCTGGTTGCACATCACAAATACCATATAAGCACATGTCAGCCCTGTTCACAAGCCTATTTTGTATGTTGACAGAAGAGAGGGTAGAAAGTGAGTCGAGGGTGGTAACCGGAAATGAAGAAGAGATTCTAAAGGGAAGTATGCCATGTCATGTTAGGATCAGCTTGAGGTATTTATGCATAAAAGAATCAATGTACCAAACGTTTTTATCTCATTAAGGTGAAGTATTTAACGAATTATTTATTTTGTTTGGTACCATTTTAACATATTCGAATTCATGAAGGAGACATTTGAAAGGTAATAATCAAAAGACAGCATATATTTTTGTACAAATAATCAAGCATTCAGGTTTACTGCCATTGCAGAGTATTGAAGTGGAACGTGGCGGGTTTATTGTATTTTCATAATTTCTTACAGCCATGCACAAATTTATTCATTCGTTTGTTTTAATTCACAATAGTGTCTTTGCCAAATTACATTAGAATGTTTAAATACAAAAATAGTTGATGTATTGGTGTTAACATAAGTTGTGTCCGTTTTTTTTTTTCAAATGAAGAGAACATGAGGACATAACAAAAAAATACAACAAATTAGTCAATAATGTATTTTCCTTCATTATTTACAACTTCTTGCCAACGTAGTACAAGTTTATCAATGCCTGTGCAATAAAAACCATCCGGTCTTGACTCGAAGAATTCGTCCAACCATGTCCGCAATTCGACGTCATTATTGATATTTAACCATCGACGAGATGTCGTTTCATTCATAGTATCTTCACTGTACATTCGCAAATATCGCGAGCAGCTTTATTCCTTCGATTGAACGCGAACAGAAGGAGGTGTCGAAAATGCTCACTTTCGTCTACTTGACATTCCATGTTGAAGGCTTGTAATCAAATAAAATAATATATGTAACGTAAAAGCAAACACAATATCTTGCAGAGCAGAAAATTTTCTTTTAAATGGCGTATAACCTTTACCATTTTGTTTTACTTTTGGTGCTCATTTTTAAATTTGAAAAAAATGGACACAACTTTATATTAACACCTAATATTTAAAAAAATATCCAAGTAACTTAAAAACGTTGATCAGTGCTTCCTAACGTCCCGAGTTTTAGGAAACAATCTTTTTCTTTTGATAATTTAAATAAAATACTTCAATATCCGAAGCAAGTTCAGTTTGATCCCGCCATTGCCCACGCTGTTATGGGGGATAAAATAATTCCTCATACAGCGCAATCTACACGAGAAGATCGAAATCTTATTAATTTTATTATGAGCGTGAAGTCACGTAGTGATGAAGAAGAAACTGCTCAAAGGGACTCCTTCTCTGGTGGCAACTCTCCTGAGTTTGGGAAGAATAGTAGTGACGACGGACTTAAGGTCCGACTTCAATGGAGAAGGAAAATGGCTCGCAGTGCAGTAAAAATCCCTGTACCGGACGTATGCGTCATCATAAAATATAATTGATTTGCTTGTAACCTGTATAAATTCATGTGAGTATTTCATTATAAATTCTAAGTATATTTTGATGTTATTTGGTTTGTATGTAAAAGGTATGTTTGTTGAGGTCCGTGTTGTGTCGCGGCCGTAACAGAAATGTGACTTATGCGCGGCCACCATTTTGCGAGTCGTGACCACATGCAGCGGCGAAAACAGGCGCTTGTGATGAGCGATTGGCCGCACATAAGAAGCGCAAAAGCCAAAATAAATCATTCTCAAATCACACAGGATGCAGCCGATACATTTCCATTCCTACACTCTACACCTACACCTGATCTCATAAATATATGTATCTATTTTCCTCGTACGTCTAGCCGTCTTCTTTTTCATCTTCTGCCTTATAGTCTACAGTCCCTCAGACGGTAGAGAAGTAAATGATGAAGAGCCAAGAAAGCTCATGAAGCCTCGCCACATCACGTCTTTGCGCCTTCTTCGTCGTCTTCTTCAGCATCGTCCCCTCAACTCCATCGTCTTTACCATCGTCGCTTCACTGAGACCCCCGGGATGGGCGAGAGGACGCCTAACCTGAACTGCGCCACCAGGGCCGCTGACATGAGCGTTCGAACACCCTTGGAGATAGTCACCATGTCCAACTATGGTTGACAAAAATGAAATACGGAGAGTCGGCGAGCGTTAAAATTCTTGATAAACTCAGACACAAAATACTTAATATAAGTATACATGGATAAATAACACAAACAGACATATAACACAACAGTGGAAAAGTTATTCCCTCAAATCACTGACAAAAGATTTACGGCACAATAAAATGCACACGTTTTTAAAATTCAATATAAGCCAAAGAAATCGTTTCTTCTTCTTCTTCAAATAAATCATTCTCAGTTCACTCTGCCTACTGTGTTTTACTTGCGATCATCTACTACCTGCCTAAGAGGAATCTCTTCACCCTGCTACCTTTTCACCGATCTACGCCTTTGAACGTGAGCCGAATTCTCCGAGTATCGAGCAACAACCATCCACGTATTGTTACAGTTCTTTGTACCAGTGGCGTATAATCCCTTTATAAAGTGGCTTAAGGCCTGGAAAAATACCCGAACAAGTCCTATTTAAGAAAGTTTAGGCCCTTCCAACAGTATGGGATTGCGAACAGTTTCTGCCATCGCTGTCTAGTGTTATTGAAATATGTTATAGAGACCTGAAGTGAAACCAGTTAGATTTTTTATGTATTTGTGTACCAAATTGGAATTAAATCCACAACCTCCAGATTGCAAAGCAGGTGTCTTGCCAACTAGGCTACAGAGGTCGTTATACTTGAGAAAAGATATAGACATAATGAATTGACTTATGGTATAAATGGGTTTGTCTTGCAATCGAACCCGCAACCTCCTGGGTGGAAGACAAGCATCTACTACAATAGGATCTTTCCGACAAACAAGCATCTTTCTGACCTCCATCACGAGGTCACGGAGGTTGGAAAATTGTAGTCGCGCATCTATATTTCAAAATACACTGACAACCCTTAAGCGGTATAGCAGTATAAAATATATTTTTACAATCTAATAAAAATGGTTTTATCTTGAGAACTTTACTGAGCGCCTTAAACGAGAGTTTGCTTTCTAAACGACGCTGTATAAATTGTTATTTCATCATTTTTATCATAAAAATAACTACAATAATTTGACGACGTGCTCTAGTTGACAAAACGCCTATCTTTAACGCCGAGGGTTGCGGGCTCAATTCCTATTGGTGCTCAAACGTTTAACTCTGAGAGATCGGCGCACTGCTATAGCAGTGGAAGAAATTTGTTCTACCCTTGTATTCTAAATGAATATTATTCATTTAGAATACAAGGGTACATATTCTAAAATATATTTATGTTGTAAAAATATATTTTTTTTGTTTTTTTGTTGTTTAAAATAAATATTTATCACGAACGTCCGAATCGTAAATATATCTCGGCACTAGATAGACAATTATATTTTTTTCTCGTAGCACTCTCAGGGTTAAAAAGGTTTCTAGTCTGTTTTTGTCTTAAGGCATCTTTTCGGTTGGTTGAAAGAGGCTGCCACGTAGCAATAAGCATACAAGATAAACAATAAAACGTTCATACAAAACAATATTTTACGACCTTCGTGGGCTAGTTGGTAAGATGCCTGTCTCCCAAACCAGAAGTTGCGGGTGCAAATCCCGCTGGAATCCAGATTTTTTTAAAAGAATTCCGGTCTGGTTTTCACTCAAGATCGTTTTAACATATTTCTGGTTGGTTGGAAGAGATTGGCACATGGCAATAAGCCCACCAGATTGTACTGTATACAACGAAAGTGTAATACAATATTTGACTGTATAATGAAAGGTTTTAGAATACCTGTATTATGTTATATAAATTTGCGAAAATATCCACATGATAAATCATATTATCGATCGTACGTGTTCTCAAACATAGACTGACAGGTAAAATGCGGATTGGAACTTTTTTGCAAATATTTTACATGCATCATGAGTTCTGGATTCACGGTGTGTGTGTACTTACTTACTTACTTGGTTAAACACTGTGAATTGACGTTACTTGGGAATTGATTCCATTTACATCAATAATGTATTTTTGTCAATACAGACGACAGCCGTAGTCCAACGGTTAGTATTCATGTTAACCAAACAGGTTCGAATCTGTGTTAACAGATGCACTTCCGGACTAATTTAACTCATATAAATATATTGTATAAACAACCTCCGTGGCCTAGTTTGTAAGACGCTTGTCTTCCTATCCGGAGGTTGCGGGTTCAAATACAACGCAGATTTCAAAAAAAAGGATTCCAGTATGGTTTTCATTGAAAGCCTCTTAAACATCTTTCTGGTTGGTTTTAAGATATTGCAACCTGGCAATAAACCCGCCAGGTTGTGTTGTATACAACGATAGTGTAATAATACAACACAATATCATCACGCCGTATCGTTTGCGAAGTAGGCAGAGAACATATCTCCAAACTTTTCTATCCATGAACGTAACTTCGCCTCCTCCAAATTCATACTTCTCACTTGACATTGTTTCAAAGTCTGGTACTACCAAGCACACCTTGCAGTTCCAGCTTGTATACTCACTTATCATAGACTTACTTGTATACTCTCCACATTTCTAAACCATCGTAAAGCTCTTTTATTCGTCTTAATCAAAACATAAATTATGTTCATGCATTAATTTCTGATGTCGTTTTTCCGCCTTCTATCATACTCCACTTTTTTTTTTGAGTGCACCAATCTCCACAGCAAAATTCTTACTTTGTCATTCATCTGTCAACTCCATGATTCACTTTCATACTTCAAGGTGTGCACCAAAACACTAAGCATTCGTTATAGCTATTTTTAATATATAATAAGGAACTCTCCGACCATTTATATCTGATATAATGTTATTCTGACCCTCTCCGTAGTTTAGTGGTAACATTCTTAACTTCAACCTGGGGATCACCGGTTTGATTCCAGATGGTACTAAAAAAAAGAGTTCGTCTGGTAACAGTGTTTGCACGTGCTAAATAGTAGTGTTGCCAACACGTCCAATGACAAACCGCAAGTTCCGTGCTTCTTCCGAGGTTCTAAAACCAAAGGCTGGCTTGTTGAGGTCGAAGACAATTTTGTCTCTCGGTCAAGTTATTCAATATGCCCGAAACACAAATTTGATTATATTGAAGGATACCATAAGAAAAAAAAATTATGTGGTATACCATACATATGCTGAATATCAAACGTTTTTATAACGTTACTAAGCAACACAAAAATAGCGATATTTAAAACTGTACGAAACTGTACACTACCGTAGTTCAAACCTACATTTTGTCTTGAAACCATCCCAGATTTCATTGAAACCATCCCAGGTTTGTTTAAAAAAGCTTCTAATCTGGTTTTTACTTAAGGTCGCTTTAACATATTTTGAGTGGATTGGAAGAGATTGTTACATCGCAATAAACCCGATGTACTGTTTATAACGAAAGTGTTGTACTATATAACCTTCTTCTACATTTTGCCTCATATGCTGTCTGTCTTCTCCAACTTGGTCACAACATCCGGTATTAGGTTGTGAAGCTCTCACGATTTGGTCCATGGTTTGGATCTCCCAGCACCATTGTTATGACAAATAACAAAGCATATGAATATGAAACCTCTTAACAATCGAAACTTTAGGTTTCATTTGTCAAAGCGTACTAAAACTCCACAGTTTTCACAAAATAAACCAATGCAAAGACCTCTTCTATTCCATAAAACGGTACAAACATTTCTTCTTGGTTGAGTTTAATTTCAGTTTTGAAAATAATGATATCAAAAGCGACAGAAACTATGTAAATAACACGTTACATAGTTTCTGTCGCTTTTGATATCAATGTGCATAGAATATTATACAGCGGTAGTTAAAGCGAAACGATGTCACGGGCATACCTCATTATGGCCGTTAAGCATGTCCGTAGAGTGGCGTTAACTGTCGGTGACACCACGTGCCGCCCTACAGTACACCATGTGCCGTGCTACTGTCAACTAACTGCAAGACACCACCCTTACCTTTTGAACCCCTGGTAATATAATATGTAAGATAGTTATATCTCAAAGTGACAATATACACATAAACAACATTCATGAAAGGTCAGAAGTGATGGTTATATATATTTTATAAGATAGGGGATGGATAATGTCACAAAGGTTGGTTAAGCTATAAAGATATTTTAAATACTTTAACTTAGCGAAATTGACATGATTTGCACTGAAGAATAAGAGACAAAACAAAAAGTACAGTCCTATCACAAAGTTCAAAATAAATTTGCAGAATATCAGCCGATTTGTATAAAAACCATCGATATAATTACTTCTTCCTAGGGTTATGTCAGGTCTTCCCAACGTTGACAATCACCTGAGAGTAAACATCTTTGTCCCCGGCAGCCCGAAAAAGATCCCCAACGCTCCTTAAAGCAGTCCAATCACGTATATTGCGGAGCTAGGAGATTTGCTTCCTGTCAACACCTTTTCGACCCTCTATTTTGCCTTGGATGATCAGGTGCAGTAATTTGTACTTTTCTCCTCTAAGGAATAAACCCAAATAGGACGCCTTTCGGAGTTTAATATTAGTCCGTAACTCTCTATCAACTTGGGCTCTTTGAAAACCCCTTGTGTTGCTGACCATATCCGTCCAGGGTATCCGTAGCATTCTCCAGTGTATCCACATTTCGAATGCTTCCAGTCGGTTTATACTACCATCTTTGAGGGGCCATGATTCCACTCCATGCAATAACACTGACCAAACGTAGCATTTGACTAACCGTTGTCGAAGTTTCAAGTTTAGATTATCATCGCATAATACGCTTTTCAGTTTATCAAAAGAGTAGAATACGCTTCTCATTCGATATGACTAAGGCCGTGGCCCACAGGAAGGAGCCTCGATTGATGCTTAGGGCTATGTTGCGAGTTAGGCGACATATCCTAGCGAACCAACGTATCGCATACTATCGCAGTGGCCACACTGCACGCTTCGCGCCACTTTGCATGATGATTAGTCACCGAGTGAATCTCCGAGCGAACAGACGTGTTGGTTAATTTACAAGATGGCGAAAGTTTTAATGACAGCTGTGTATAAAAGGGAGCCTTTGTGGAACCCATCGATCAAATTATACAAAAATGTACCTGTAATGAAATCACTTTGGAATGAAGTTGCACAGAAAGTAAATAAAGATGGTAAGTTATAATTAAATTGGTTAGTTTTGAGAGTGACAGTGTGTTGACTCAACCGCTCCCGACTGTCAAATGAATTTGTGCGTAGCACTTTGGTGTGGCCATGCATGATGTCACCTAGTATATGAGTCACGTAAAATCTAGCTTAGCGCTTAACAAAGCACTTTGGTGTGGCCTCGGCCTAAGCCCTTCATTACAATTCTTACAGACTAATGATAAAAGTGTTTTGAACTTACGAAACTCGGCACGTCAGTAAATAAATAAATATCATCACTGTCTCGTTATTGTTCTTTCAATACGAAAATTTTCAATACGAATAACTGCTTTAAAATATATGGAAAATCTGTAAATCCACAAAGAATTTTGTATATAAATATTTAATCAGCGATTATTCGACGATCTGTTACGGCTCAGACTCAGATTTGGAGCACATCGTATGTCAATGGCGTGAGCGTTTGAAAGATTGAATGACGCATGACTTTTTTCTGCACCCGCTTCGATCGCTCTATATGAACAATATACAAGGTGTCCCAAAAAATGCATATAGGTACATTTTTAATGATTATGAATTTAATATTTATGAAGGTATAAAATACAATAGTATTTTGATTCCATCTTTTATGTACGGGAGTAAAACGTGGAAAAAGGCTGAGAGGAGTCGAATAAATGCTGTAGAGATGCGTGCATTGAGAAGAATACATAAAGTGACAATGTATGTCAGAATACAGAATGAAATGATAAGAGACAAATATGAACTTAAGGCAGATGTGTCGAGTAAAATGAATAAGAGTACGTTGAGATGGTTTGGGCATATAGAACAAATGAATGAAGAAATGCTTACAAAACAGATATACAGTGCCGATATGAGCGAGAGGTGTATGAGAGGAAGACCAAAGAAAGTATAGTAGGATCAATTGAATGATATTCTAAAAGTAAGAAAAGTAGAAAGTCAGAGAAGTCGTTAAAGTTAGAGGAGAAGATGTATGGATGTGGAAAAGACAAAGGATGTGTGTCGAATAAGGAAATTATGGCGTTATATCCTTTTTGCCTACCCTGACAGGGAGATGGCGTGATGGCATCTATGTATGTGTAATCCAAAGTTCTAATCCATGCACTACTGATAACGTCGAATCGCTAACATCACGAATAATATATTTTGGTATTTGGGCGCATTTCGTTCAATGCCTGCTATCGATTCATTAACTGTTACCGGTTTTACGCCATACACTTTATTTTTGGTCAGTTTCCATAAAACAATGTCCACTCAACGTCCAATCTACTTTTTAGACCAATGTTCATTAAGATAAATCCTCATATAACAATGGTATTGAGAAAGACCCCGTCTTACTGAAAATAAAAATACTCTTCATTCATTGACTCCTTATGAATGCGCGGTATGACAAATTCCTGCAGCAAGTTCAAGTAAACGGCACGGTGTTAACTTTTTTTGGGATACAATTATTAGATTTAACATTTTTTTAAATATTAATCAACGGTATACTGTACCTAGTAAAAATATTTGCGCAAGTTGTGAGCACTTTATTCGATTCAATAGACAAATATTCCAAAGTTAAATAAAAACAATTTAAAATATTTACATTAAAACTATTGTCTAGTTTTCTAGTGATCTCTTCAAAGTTTAAGCGCAATCAAAAGTGAATATGGACCACAGCATCACAAGATGCTGAAACAAAAAAAAATCAGAAGCGATCATATTTTAAGTAGCTACGAATACTCGTTAAGACGTTATCAAGTGTTTTAATTTAAAGGGGATTCCAAAACACTTGGCTAGTTCTACAAGTATAAACTCCTACTATTTGCATTGTTAGTATATTTTTCAAGGATCTATACGTCAGTTTTCTGTGTACACCTTTGATCCTTCCAGTGAACACATGGACAGAGCATTCAACCAAATGTGTTACGTGGTTTACTTAATCATACCAATTTTTGTTATCATTTTCACATTTTCCTGTTTATTTGAAGTCTGCGTGACAAATCGCCTTATTCCGTCGTGCTTGGTCCAAGGCCATCTTTGAAGCTGGGTTCAGATTAATTATCTGTTGGTTAATGCTATCCTTCAATCGCTTCTTCCTAATAATAAAAAAATAAAACACTTTGTTTCCATTCCAATTTATTTTTTGCATAACACAATGCATTTCAACACTTGCTTTGTCATCATCAGGTGAGTTGACAAGAACTAAAGTATATGTTAATTACATCATTACGTGTGTGTTGTTTACGGTTTTATTTTAGGAATAGAGTAAAAAAGTAACGGTGTTTTAATTTTATATTAATTAAAGTTCTACAAAGTGACGCCGGAGTAATTAAAACAAAAAGCTTATTCCTTTGTATATTTATTTAATTCTTCATTGAAAAACAATCCCACGGGCTAATTGCCAAGCAGCAATATCTTCCAACCATGGAGACAAAAGTTAATAAAGGCAGTTAAATCCATCGTAACAAATATTCAAATAATTATTCACCTTTACGAAATTTGTGAACAATTTACATAGTAAAACTACAATATAAGTGAGATATCATCAAACGAAAAAAGAATGGATGGTGGGTGGAGAGGAAATAAAAATCAGGAATGTATCACGTTATATTACCCACTTGAAATTAAGAGTTATTTCTGTTGCTTTTTCCAACACGCCAATGATGAAGTGAGTCTAGGATTAGTTTACAACTGGTTCCAGAGACATACATTATACACAATAAAGGGCAACGTAAAAAAAGGAATGTGGTAAATTAGGAAAGCCTATAAAGGAGATCTGCTTAAGCGTAGCGCCCATTATGACCAGCCATTATCAAAGATCTACATTTGAAGAATTATCTTATGCCGACCAATGTGAGACCCTCATTACACATCTTCAACTCGCCGTTTGCAGAGTTTTAAAAATAGTTACAGTTCATAATGAAATAATTATTTGATATTCATATTACTAATTCGAATGTTAATAGAGAGTTTACAATTTTAATGTAACTAGAACATTATTTATATGTTGGTTAATATGGCTTACAATTAATTATTCACTGGGTGCGAATACCCAAATTCAGTGAATTAGATATTTAAAGAAAAAAAAACACTTTTTCTATATATCCTGATTTTATTTTAAACCATTTTTTTCTTTGAATACTGCAACTTTTGTTACCTTATGGCTATTTGAACGTACTCTTACAATTCTTCCACATCTAGTATTAATACCTAGTGCATCTTCTCTAGCCAGGATACAGTGTCTGGTATTAGATTGTATAACTCTAACACGCCTCCAGAAAACGGACACAACGGGCAGTTATTTAGAATATGAATATTCTCACACTCATAAAAAGGTGACTCTGCTAGGCCCTACCTGTGCATATCATGTACAGTACGCTCCACTTTACATCTGTTACTATTCAGAGTACACCATTCCTTTAAAGGTAGGGGGAAACCAGTCAACTCCAGCGTCGAATCATCCACAACCTGATTTTTTAAGTCACACTCCGTTCAACGGGGCCGTCATTTATTGGAGATATACATGTTGACGACTTGTTCTAGATTCTTTCAAATTGGTTGACAGGAGGCAAGACAAAATGCCGGTAGATTTCTTATTTTCATCATAACAGGCAGTTGATCGATTTACGACATTATTCTCCACTCTTTAACGTTTACGTAGAATAGTTACCACTCCAGGAACGTTTTACGTAGAATAGTTACCACTCTTTAACGTAGAATAGTTGCCAGCACTAATACAATTATTTAATACTGTTTGTTTAATATGACAAATATGCATCCAATTTATTACGAGTGATAACTTGGTGATCCCTGATAAAGCAATAGAGATTTAGCACCCTATGTGTGTATAGTTTTTATAACGTAACAAATCTGAAATGGATTTTTTTAATAAAGATCTTTTTTTCATATTTATTTTCTATAAAAATCCATCATGCATTCCCAATTTTTTTTTGCTTTTACAAATATATGAAACAAAAATTATTGAAAATGCGCCGTAAATAACTCATGACGCTGTGACGTCATGATTGTCACTCAAACTGTGACATACAATTGATGACAAACAGTGCGTCAAGTCATATAATCTGTAACAAACTGTATGATGTTTGTTTTGAATGCATTTTGTTTATATTTCAGACGAATTTGTTGTGTGATAGTATTCTTGCTAACTCAAATATTTTCTGTATACATTTTGTTACATTACACTATTTAGGGTAGATATCGATAGAAATACTACCTTTTTCAGAGAGTTTCAAGACCAGGAAATTACTAAACTACCCTTCGTTAAAAAAAAAATATCTTTACATTTATTTGTGACCGGATTCGTTAAAAAAAATTATCTTAACATTTATTTCTGACCGGATTCGTAAAAAAAAATATCTTTACATTTATTTCTGACCGACTTCGTTTAAAAAAATATCTTTAGATTTATTTCTGACCGGATTCGTTAAAAAAATTATCTTTACATTTTTTTTGACCAGATTCGTTAAAAAAAATTATCTTTACATTTATTCTGACCGGCGTACAATGAAATATTTCCAATGGAATACAGTTATTTCGAAATAAATGGTTGAATATTTACAGTTTACCACCATAAAACGAAAAATAATCCTTTCAATTCACAGACGAAATCGACTTAATTCTTGTAGCCAGTGCCGCAAGGACTTTTTTTATAATGCTGTTATTTGATTTATATCTTGTTTGGTTAAGTAAATGCTGTATTTACAAATTTCGGCAAAATACAGTATTTGCGATGCACTCTTTATCAATATTTATTTAAAAGAAAACTGACGAAAATAGTAAAAAATATAATCACTTATAACGTGGGGTTGTTTAAACAAACACGGATTAAACAAATAAAATTTCATCCGTAGTTATTACGTCGCAAATCAGGGTTTCGATAAGTGATAGAAATTGGATTATTCATATTTATTTTTCAAAGTTATTACTGATAGAAAAAAAACTGAAATTATAATAATATTTATATGGTAATTTATAGAGCGCCATTAAGAGAGCACACTCTACTAAAAAATTGAACCCTTTCTTATTGAAAGCTTAAAACATTACAATAAATAAAATAAGCAAAGTGCATGTGTAAAAATTGGCCGCTACGCACACCTTGCCCTTCTGACTTGTATACGAGTACTTGTTTAGTAATTCCTTCGTCATTTATTCTCTCCACATGTCCAAACCACCTCAAAGTCCCTTTCTTAATTTTACTTAAAACATCCATTTTATATGTGGATTTATTTATGAGTTCATAAATAATTGCACATATAAAATGAGTGCTCCAAAAAATGTTCTTAGTGCACGCATTTTCATAGCATCGATCTTACTTTAATATTTCTTCGGTTAAAAACTGTCATTTATTAGCCAATACTGTCTTGTTTTTTTAAAGAAAAAAATGTATATTGGTATATAAAAAATGTATACGAGGGTCATCCAGAAAGTAAGGTTACAACATTTATAGTATGTAGGATCGAAAAACGCTTGTATTTAATTGAAATTCACATGATACTTCACAAATTTTTCAACGTAATCGCCGTCGAGATCGAGACATTTCTGTAGTCGGGACATCAGTTTTTGTATGCCAGTGTCATAGACCTCCGCCGCCAGCTCTTTCAGCCACTTCTTCACAGTTTCCTCGACCTCCTGATCGTTGAAAAATTGTTGGGTCATAGTGACACACCCACGTCTCATCTCCCGTCACGATAGAGTCCAGAAAAACTTCTCCCTCTTGTGCAAAACGATCCAAAAATTCATGTGCGGCGGTTACGCGATTTTTACGGTGCTCCGGTGTGAGCATTGTGGGCACCCATCTCGCACACAACTTGTTGTAACCAAGTTTTTCCGACACAATATTACCAAGGAGACTTTGAGAAATGTCAGGAAATTCTTCGTGAAGGTCGTCAAGCGTCACACGGCGGTCATTTCGCACTTGTTCTTCAATTTTTTGCACAAATTCGTCAGAAATCACTGCCTTGCCTCGTAGTGAGTATCAGTACGGCCTTCTCTGAACAACCTAACCCACTTCGTGACATGTTGTCGACTCATCACATCACTACCATAAACTTCCACGAGCTTCCGATGGATATTCGCGGCGGTATTGTTCTGCAATGTCAAAAAACTGATGACCGCGCGGGTCTCGCACGGACGAGAGTTGGCGGGAGCGCACGACGACCTCTCCATCGGAAGAATTTACTGTGACAACAAAATGGCCGACAAACACGCGGGATCAAACAAACTGACCGTTAGGATCCTCCCTATACGCCAGTGGCACCAACTTTGAAACAAAAAATTTCCCCCGGCCTCAGGAGCCCTTGTAACCTTAGTTTCTGTATGACCCTCGTACTATAAAACCGAGTGCATGATACATGCTTCAGTAAGTTTATATTGGTTGTAATATTTAAAAAACGCGCTGAATCATTTTGATAGAAAGTGTCACATGAATGGAATTAACTGAGTAAGATACACATAGATGCGGCAATCTTTGTCCATAGCGCGCATCCGTTTCAGACCAATATGTAATTAGTCCATAATATAGTCGAGTATCGCGCGCTGACCTTCCTTCGGGGTCATACAACAATGTCGCGCCGGTAGCCGATAGCCGACGGCCCATAATGATGCGTTCAACTCGCTGTCAACACAAATACTTAGTTATAGCCACTATTCTGACGTATCAGGTAATTTAAACTTGGTTCATAAACTGACCTGTATAAATGGTCACTGTAGTATAAATACATACATTATCATAAATCTCTAAACTCCAGTATGTTTCCGATGCAGCTGCTAAGCTGATATATGGTAGTCATAAATATTTGCAAATTAGTTCACTTCTAGATGTAACGCATTTTATCTTGAGAACTTTGGTTCTCAAGTACTCGTAAATGTACTTTATTCGGAGACATTAAGTTTAAAAAACAAATTAACTAGATTCATTTTATTGGGACACGTTAGGTTTCAAGACGAATCAACTAGATTCATTTTATTGGGACACATTAGGTTTAAAGACGAATTAACTAGATTCATTTTATTGGGACACATTAGGTTTAAAGACGAATTAACTAGATAAATTTAATCCGGAGACTAAAGGTTTGAAAAACTTTTTGACTAGATGGTTTTTATTCGGAGACATTACGTTTAAAAAACGAATTGACTTGATTCATTTTATTCGGATACGTTTAAGAAACGACTTAACTAAATGAATTTTATTCTAGGAAATTTGATTAAAGAAACGATTAAACAATACGTAATTAAGACGAAGACATGGAGAAAAATAAGTTATTTAACTTAATGCATTTTATTCGAAGATTAAGTTAAACTAGATGCTTTTTATTCGGTCACATTAGGTTTAAGAAGCGATTTAAGTGCAAAAGATGCATTTTGTTCTGATACATTCGATTTGAAAAATAATTTAACTAGACATATTTAATTCTCCAAAGACCCACTAGAGTGCAGAATTTCAGTACGTGACGAGCCAATTGAACAAGCAACGCAGTTCAGATATGTCGGCAGTAAACTGCTCAGCTCTTATGGCCTCCCCAGAGACGTAAGGTCTCAGGTAGATAAAGCTGCAGTTGTGGCGGGCTGTCTGAGAGATGTCATATGGAGGAATAAAGATATGAGAACGGATAGCAAGGTACGCATTTATAGGACCTGTGTGCGACCTATCCTTACATATGGCATCGAAGCGAGGGCGGACACTGTCAGGATAAAAAGTATGCTAAGGACAACGGAAATGAGAACTCTACGTGCTATTGCTGGGAAGACTTTGCGTGATAGTGTAAGGAACACCACAATCCGAGAGGTCTGTGAGGTCCAAGATGTGATCAGGTGGAGACGACAGCGTCGACGATACTGGTACCAACATTTACAGAGAATGAATTCCACAAGAATTCCATACATAGCTCTGCATGTGGTGCCGGATAGACGGCGTTCACCAGGGAGACCCCTGAAACGATGGAGAGATAACTGGAGCTCAGCACCATCATCAGAGGACAATCCTGCAGTAAAAGACTCTTGAGTCTATAGAAAGTTTAAGAAGAATATATTTTATTCGGAAACATTTAGTTGGAGAAGCGGTATTTAAAAATATTTGAGCACCACTTAAACTCGATATTTCGCAGGAAGTGTGAGCAAAATATATATTATCAAGGAATGTCTGCCGTACGCTCTACTAGGAGGGCTTCGGAGTTCCACAATGTGAAGCCAGGAGCTGTTGAACGAAGAAAGAATTTATTCATAGGTATTTTATTAAATGCCATATGGAATGAAATAAGGAAAATTTTCCTTATGTGTGAGTTATAGAAAATCCGAACTTCTTCGTGTTATTGGAGTAAATATTTGTTTTTTTTACTTATTGAATAATTCTTTATAGATCATTTATTTGTTTTGCAATATTTCCACATTCCGAAATTTAGAATTTCTTAATTGAGTAAAATATTTCATAGCTAAAACATATCAACGCCAATTTCTTCATCCAAACCTTCCACAATGAAACGAGTTATATTTTTAACTTCTACATAACATAACTACACAGATTGGAAATCAGTATGCGTATTGTACAGACTTTCATATGACCTTGACTTATTTTAATAGTCAAGGGAAGAAGATGTTTAATATTAATTTAACACTTCATTGTAAAAACAATCTGGCAGGCTTATTGCTTGGTGGCAATCTCTTCAAGCAAATCAGTCAAAAGTAAATAAAGGAAGTTACATGATTGCAAAAAATATTTAAATGATTATTCATCTTTATGAAATGAATGAACAATATACACAATAAAAGTAAAAGTGAGATATCATCAATCAAAGAAAAAGATAAGGATTGTGGAGAGGAAAGAGAAATAAGAAATGATACACGTTTTATTATTGATATAAATTAAGAGTTATTCAATCGCTTCTTAAAGAATGTCAAGGACGGAGCGAGTCTAGCCTTGGTTTGTAACTGATTCCAGAGTTTCACTACATGAGCAGTAAAGGACAACGTTAAAAAAGAAAAGCGGTGAACTGGGAAGGCAAATAAACCATCTCTGTTTGAGCGTAGCGCAAGTCCATACTCGAACAGACGCTGACATTTTTCGGAGGAGGCGGCCGGACAGTTAAGGATATTGTTCTTGCCGAGATGAATTAATTCAAATTATAGGTTTGTTTACTTTTATATAAGGTACTTTTACACTGTTTTTTTCTGTTGTTATAGCACTGCTGCATGTCAATGTTGAATTTTATTTGTCATTTTTCATTAATTTTTGTATCGAAAAGATAATTTTAACGTTGAAATAAAATTAAATGTAGGAATAAAAAAATGAATAAAACATCTCACATTTTAACTTGCTTTATTTAAAAATTTTCTAATTTTTTTTTTTTTACAAAATCATCAACATTACTTTTCATCACTTAAATTCTATGTCACTAAAGAACGCTAAAAAGAATGACATATGTTACATACCAAAATCATCAACATTACTTTTCATCACTTAAATTCTATGTCACTAAAGAACGCTAAAAAGAATGACATATGTTACATACCAAAATCATCAACATTACTTTTCATCACTTAAATTCTATGTCACTAAAGAACGCTAAAAAGAATGACATATGTTACATACTAAAATCATCAACATTACTTTTCATCACTTAAATTCTATGTCACTAAAGAACGCTTAAAAAAATGACGTATGTTACATACCAAAAAGCCATGTCCTCTTTAAGTAGGCAGAGAGTGCAGATATTGGAGCACATAGTCGTTCATTCGTTTACATTCACATACCTCGTCATACGTACTGTTTTGTTTCTCCTACTTTTTACAACTAAGAATTAATTATAATAATTATCACACAAAATCTATTTATTTGCAAAAATATATATTATTGGGAAAAGGTTTATAAAAAAAGATGGAGTATGTATGTTATTGTATTTCCATTAAAAAAATGTTATTTGTTGAAGAAATGTCATAATAAAATTTACAAAGAAGAATTAAATGATTTACGCATACGCATAAATATCATCATGCCGTTTTCTAGCTGGGGTAGGCAGAAGGATCAAATCTTATTATTAATAAATAAATTATCGTGATTGGAATATAGGACAGCATCTTCGGAAAGTTGCGCCGCTGTTCATGTGTTGGACCATGATGCGACGCAACGTGGATTAAAATACTCGTACAATTGCACAAATAAGAATGGAAATTTAAAAGTCATTAGTGATGCTGGAGTGGCAATTGTGAATCGACACGGGAGGTAATTTACCAGATGCTAACTATTTATACGAAGGACAGACGTATTTAACTCGAACGTAATTTCTGAATATCTATTTTAACTATATGCATCTTCAGATATATGTTGTTCGTGTACCATTTAATTATTTCAGCGAAACATGTATAAATCAAGTCAAGTCTTGTATTTATCATTCATTTTCAACATTGAATAAAAAAGTATCTTATGCGTTTGTGAACGTGGAAAAGTATATGACCGCGTGATAAGTGACAAGCTATGGAAAATATTGAATAAGCATAGTGTGACATGTACATGGCATTGCTTCATTATACGCCGAATGTAGAGCATGTATAAGAGTGAATGGTACACTGATTAAATGGTTTAGTATTTCTAAAGATGTGAAACAGGGATGCATTATATCACCCTGATTATTCAATACTTATAAAAATTTATTTTTGAAAGAACCACATAGATCAATTGATGGCATACAAATGTCGAATGGAAACATAAACGAATTACTGTATACATATTACATGGTAGTATTGGCAGAGAGTGAAGATGAATTGTATAGTTTGATAAGTACATTGTATAAGAGATGCGAAGAGAAAGATCTGAGAAGGAATGTTGCAAAATTCAAAGAAGTAATAATCAAAAAGTGTTAAAGGAACGGTTAATGCGACATATGGGTGAATAATGAAAGATTGAAGATTCTGCAATTAGAGTGGTATTACGAGATAATCGAACGGCGTGTAGCGATAGAGTTGAGGAATTCTGTTATTTAAGAAGTATGTTCTCAGATGACAGAAGAGTTAAGAGGGATATCGAACGGCGTGTAATTATAGAAAACAAAGTCAATGGGGCACTATAACACATATATACTCGAACCGGAGAGTATCAAAATCTGCTAAGATAATAGCCCACAATAGTATTTTGTTGCCAACTTGGACGTGAAAAGATCCTGATAGTAAAATTCCCTGTCAGAGTAAGCAGAGAAGTCCAAACGCCAGACTTTTCTATCTAGGCACATATCCTTCACCTCTTCTACATCCATACCCCTTATCATACAACTTCAACTATTTCTTTGGTTTTCTACGTTTCCTTCTTTCTGAATATCATTCTGAACCGACCATAATTTCCTTGGTCTTTCTCTGAAACGCATTCCACTCATATATTATTTGCACTATATATCTGTTTTGTAAGTATTTCATCATTTCTTCGTTCCACATGTTCTAACCATCTCAGCTTGATCTTTTTCATCTTACTTTACACACCAGTTCACATTTATTTCTTATCACTTTATTCCGTATTCTGTCAAAAAAATTTATTCCGTGTTTTCTTCTCAATGCGCGCATTTATTCGCCTCTTATAAATATTTTAAAATACTCAACAATATTTTTTTTGTTATCCACTTATGATATTAATCACAAAGGACACTGGCTTAGTGAATCCATCGCTTTGGTGATCTACATCTACCTCGTTGACCATCCAGATAGCAGGTAGCACTTTTTTTGTTATTCCACTTATGATATTAATCACAAAGGACATTGGCTTAGTAAATCCATCGCTTTGGTGGTCCACATCTACCTCGTTGACCATCCAAACAGCAGGTAGCACTTTTTTTGTTATTCCACTTATGATATTAATCACAAAGGACACTGGCTTAGTGAATCCATCGCTTTGGTGGTCTACATCTACCTAGTTGACCATCCAGATAGCAGGTAGCACTTTTTTTGTTATTCCACTTATGATATTAATCACAAAGGACACTGGCTTAGTGAATCCATCGCTTTGGTGGTCTACATCTACCTTGTTGACCATCCAGATAGCAGGTAGCACTTTTTTTGTTATTCCACTTATGATATTAATCACAAAGGACACTGGCTTAGTGAATCCATCGCTTTGGTGGTCTACTTCTACCTCGTTGACCATCCAGATAGCAGATAGCACTTTTTTTGTTATTCCACTTATGATATTAGTCACAAAGGACACTGGCTTAGTGAATCTATCGCTTTCGTGGTCTACATCTACCTCGTTGACCATCCAGACAGCAGGTAGCACTTTTTTTGTTATTCCACTTATGATATTAATCACAAAGGACATTGGCTTAGTAAATCCATCACTTTGGTGGTCCACATCTACCTCGTTGACCATCCAAACAGCAGGTAGCACTTTTTTTGTTATTCCACTTATGATATTAATCACAAAGGACACTGGCTTAGTGAATCCATCGCTTTGGTGGTCTACATCTACTTCGTTGACCATCCAGAAACTGCAGGTAGCACTTTTACACGATTTATAATATATTTTCAAAATTAAACACACTTTAAAAAATATATCATTGTAATTTTTTTTAATAAGTTTTAATAAACTTTGATGTTTACTTGGAATTTTGTTAATAAAAAGAAATAAATTTGATTGGGACAAATTAATGACATTATCTATGTTCCAGAAAAATAATAATGATAAAACTGTCAATAAAAGAGTTTAAAAATAACATTTTACGAGTAAATGAAAAAACACGAGAGATAAGACTCAAAACAAACGATGTCCATAGTTCAGTTTATTTAAAGTTTTATGATTTTTCTTTGATACGAAATCAGTTATTCAGTTCAATAATAATTAATATAATAACATAGTTTCGAAAGCGTTTAAAACCGTGGGTGTCTTAAACCGATTCTACTGCCATCTACACAGTACGTCTTTCCTTTACAGTCTCTCTCTAGACAACGATCCTTACGCATGCTGCGTCTCGAAGGGCACGGTCCATCTACTTAAGATAAAAGCGTTTTAAGGTTCTCCGGTAGGTTAGTTTGATATTATTGATAACTTTTCCACCCGTTTCTACCGTATTGCTTTGTATGACAATTTCGTTGTACAAAGTACAACCTGATGCAGCAGTCGGCAACCTATATTTTTTAAGTATTAGACACTCCGCGTGCCACTGACGGATTTAAGACTTTTTCATAATGGGGGGGGGGTTAAAGAAAAATCTATGTTTAAAATTTTTTATATTTATTTAATTATTATTATATAACTTCATTATAATTCAAATAACTGGTATAGTCCCATGCGTAATATAAATTGGAGGCCCTGTTCAAAATTAATGCAAAATTTTGCGCAGCAAAAATACTTGGATTTGGTCCCTCAAAAATTGATAATTTCGTCTAAGAAAACGAGCTGTTTCTTTTGATAAATTATGCATGTAATTTGTTAACGTCCTGAAGAATTTCATTATTTGGCATCATTTATGCCGTGCCACCAAAAAAACCTTCCGCGTGCCCCCTAGTGGCACGCGTGCCATAGGTTACCGACAACTGGCTTAGTGGGTTACTTGTCATGTGGTTATTATTTTTCATTAAAGCAAAACGACGTTAAAGATATCTTACGTACAAACTGAACAAAAACACTTTAATAAAAAACTTGATACCGACGGGAACCGAACCTGTATCTCCCAGACTGGAACACTGGCATCTTACCAGCTAAACCACGAAAGTCAATCATAATTTGACTTTGTCATTTGAATCTTTACGGTTTTCATTATTATTCACTCCAGTTAATTTTCGACTCCCATAAATATTGCAGTTCCTTTTTTTTACGGATACGTAATTACCCATCATCTTGAACTGGACCAAATTATCAAACGATAATACCCATCCTGCCCCAAATTATTAAAAGGTACAACGGTTTATCGATTTGTTCAACAGACTGACTAAATTTTATTTTAAAAGGCTAAAACAAAACATCGCTATATCTCCATGAAATTTCATAAAATTTCAATAAAATGTATTGAATTCAATTATGAAATACAAGATTTTGTGTATACATACATATATACCATCACGCCAGTTCCCTGTTTGGGTAGGCAGAGATAACAGAATGCTAGACTGGTATATCTCGATACTCATAGAGATGAGAGACATCCACACAACTTCTCTGTCTTTTATATTTCTTTTTTTTTTTCAAAATATTCTCTTAATCCAACTCAGATTTCTTTGATCCTACTTTATCATGTCTTCCATTCGCAATTGCATTATATATTTGTTTTGTAAGTCTTTCTTTATTTATTCGTTTACGTGCCCAAACCATCTCAGAGTGTTATTTATTCTTTATCTCGCCCAACAACCTTAATAACACATTCATCCCCTGTTCTGTCATATATTTCACCCCATGTATACTTCCAAGTGCAAGCACTTTCACAGTATTTGTTTGGCTTCTTTTGGTATTTTTCCTATTCCACGTTTTACTCGCATACATCGAAGAAATTGTTCTAACAACATATTTAGATATATACATAAAACACTTTATCACTGGAAAAACCTTTTGATTTTTCTATTAGAATATACATATTTAAGAACATTAAAAAAAAATACACAAAAACAGGCCTCCATTGTCAAGATATCACACCAACGCGGCTCTACATATACGATGTAGGAAAGGACAGAGACAGGACGCGTATGTTCACCCGTTAAAGAAAATGAAGGTTACCACAGATAACAACTCGCGAATTATTGATCAAAATTTTTTTCACTTCCATATGCTATCGTGGGCACCAACACACTTTTATGTATTTTCATTTTTGCTTCAGTTGTTAATGAATCGTTCTTTTTTTATAAGATTATGAAATATTTGTCATTTTACCAAAAAATATAGATAAAATCTTTTTAATTTATTATTTATCTGTCACTATCCACATCTATGTATAATGCACTCAAGTGGACCGCCTCAGAGGCGGCCTCAAATCACTTTGTTAAAATTATTTTAAAGTTATATGTATAATATATTCTTATAAAATATGTAATGATTAATTACTTTTTTATACGACTTTTTTTAATTCGTACATTTATTCCCAAGATACGTGTTTTTACCTCCAATCTTAAGGCTCTCTTCAGTTGGAATAATTCAGGTCTTACAAGAACAATGCTTACCTAAGACTGGTGTCATATTTCCTGTTTTCATTTTGATCAATATACCACACACACTTCCGATGAAACATGACACTAATATTAGCTATATATTGCTCTTGTAACAAACTGGAGTAATTCCGCTTGACGTAAGCTTCGAGGTAGAAGGTAGAAACGCGTGTCACGGGGATAAATATTATAAGTGCAATCATAAAATAATGTATAACTTAACCCTTATCTTGGCAAAGTTCAATTTATCCAAATATTAACGTTTTTATTTGATGATTCCTTGTTATATGGTAAGTTACGAAGGAAAATTGAGGGAAAAATCACAACTTTTCTTTATAGGTTTTTTTATATGTAACACCCACGTTACATTGTCAAAATATCAATTTTTATAAAACACAAAATGCGCTATAAAATGATTCTATAATCTAAAACAAGAACAATATTTACATAGCTTAACTATCAACAGCTAAAATGGTTTGAATAATTTTTCTCTACATGTAGTGATCAATAAGATATTCAAAGATTATTTACCCCAATTTTCAAAACGCGCCCACGCTGTCCAGACATGTTGACCCGATGTCGTTTGAAAGCTTGTAGTGTTGTCAATATTTATCACCAGATGATACCACTGCACACAATAGTGCATTTATAGTATTTGAATGTATTTCCATATTTGAAATTACGTTAGAGATTCTGGATTTAAACAAAAAATCCTAAATTAGTGTAACACCTGCGTTACAATGCTATGATAAGGGTTTACAGAATTATTCAACAATTTAATACGAAAAAATCTTCACAATAAAATTAAATCAAAGTGACTGGCCTATTTTTTTTAACAAAAGCATTGTCAAATTGTTTTGGTAAAGCGAAACAGGTCTGTCACGTTAACTTGACTTTGTGTAGATTTTTTCCTATATAAGTGTTATATGTAATAAATCATTCTGTTTTAAATATAAGTAGAAATTTAATAAATTATTTATTATTTAATTTTGTAATACAGAGTTCTACAAATATAAAACTGAATCCATTTTTCTTATTTAAAGTTGCACAAAATAATCATAGTGTGGATTGATTCTCCACATATTTATTAAAATAAAATACGTATAAAAATAATGGATTTGTTCTTGCTTCTGTTTCGAAGACAAATAAATGTTAGAAAGAAAAATATAGGTTTTTGTTTCTAGGTCAATAATCGTACGCAAAATATTCACTTTCAACACTATAATCATCACCATCACATTATGTTCCTATTGGAGTAAGCAAAGAGCAATATTTCTCCACCTCAACTCTCACACGAGTCCCATGCTAATCCTTATTTCCTGGAAAGAAGAATTCTATTTTTTTAAAACAGATGACGGAGATAATGAGTATCAGGAGACCACGTGACGAATAAGAAAACGCTAAAAGTGATTGGATCACGTATAGAAAACCTTGTCTAAGTCTTATACGGAAGGACGTGTAATACTAGGCTATGGACCGACTTGGATGGAGGGGAATTGTAAATAGCCTGTTTCAACATAATAATAAATAAAATACCGCCAAAGATACAACAGGTTCTGGAAGAGGTTGTGTCACATATTAAGAATACCGTCTAGAAGTTGACAAAAAACGGCACTATTTAACCTTTCTCTTCCTGTGCTAAAAATGGCCCGTTCCGGTGCTGTGTACTCAATACACATTATTTCACATGTGAAAATGAGCGATTTAAAATCGGAAAAATAAGAATATTCATAGCCAATCGCTTGAATTAATTAAGTATGAAGTCAGAAGTGGTAATAATCGAAATTTAATTGCTGAAAACATGAAAAAAACATCGACCGACATTCGCAAAACGGACGAAGCGACCAAATCAAACAAAAGCCCGCGAGCTACTAAAGCGAGAGCAAACTGAGATTCAATTTCTTGCGTTCCCATGGAGCGAAGTAGAGTGAGACGTGAATAGCGTCGCTTCCTCATCTATAGCGGTTTTTTAGAATGAATATACCTAGGTCACTCACTGGCACACGTTTGATTGTATTGGTGAATTTATTTCCGATTTTCACAAAAATATCTCTGATGTGGCCGATAAGTGCTAATTATTATTAATATTATTTTTTCATTCAATGCGTAAATGTATTACGGAGGAATACCTAAAATCTGAACCCAGTATTTATTATATTTATAGAGATATTAAAGTTTTTAGAAGCAATGTGTACTAGTTACACATCACAGGACAGGAAGCGTTAAGCACCGTCTACTTGTTTGATGAATCGGATGCCCAACTTATACTACATTTCAGTGTTAAAAGAAGATTTGTAGTCTTGTTCAAATGTGGGAGGACATGTCATACTGGGAAACGTTCCAACAAGGGTAGTGCCGTCTTGTGGCATCCCTTTATTCCTAATATTAGGAAGAGGGGGTTAGATGGTTGGTTCTTTATTTTTATTTGGTTCACTCGACTTGACTTTGGAACGATCTTCCTGGCTCCATCAAATATGCTACATCCTTGTCGATATATAAAAATAAACAAAATAATCATCATTTATCTTAAAATATTCCTTCATCTTAACTAATAAACAATTCTCACCCTATTTCTTAGACATTAATCATTTATTTTAATCCGTGTTATTTTTCTCAAATATTGTTTTCGTACATCTCCATAAAATTCGCTAGATATATAGCATAAAAGTGTTAAATTTATAATAAATATTTTATTTATCAATTGGTTGATCAAATGCCCATTCATCACAAATGGAAAAAAACAATTTATGCGCTTAAAATATTTATAGATATAACAAAAAAAATATAATAACACATAAGTGTGCTAGTACACGTGTCAACACTCTCATAAAAATACAACAAAATAAACAGTTATTAACACATTACGGGACCGTCTTAAGGCGGACAGCCCGCACTGTACTAAACTGGATATTATATACGAATTATGACTCAATATTTTACTTGAATCAATATACAAGTTTTATATTTTAAATGCAAAATAAGCCAAAAAATATTCTTATCAAATTTAATTAAATAAAATTATTTTTTCGTTTAAAGCCTTGATTATATATCTTTCTGGTTGGTTGGAAAAAAGTTGGCCACATTTCAATAAAACAGCAAGGTTGTACTACAATATATACAACGAAAGTGTAATACAGTGGCGTACACTAAGGAGGTTCATAATTACATAATTAACGAGAAGTCGCGAAGACTTTCGACTTCCAAACACTAAAATTACTAATAGTCGAAAATATTATTTATGTATTTTTTTGGCGAAATGCCAAATAGTTTTAAAGAAGCTGAGTGCATCCGGATTTTGCGCTGTCTATATGTGTTTTGTATGATAAGCATAGATTTTAGTTTTATTACATACGTCTTTATTACAACGATCTTGTAGTATTCAGTTCGCCTTTTCATTCAAACGTAATAAATATAAATATAGTATTTATACATACATACCAGAGGCGTCCGTATATGATGTGAAACCGCAGCATCCTCTTATGGTTACACTTTTTTTTACGTAAAAAAAAATATACTCTCGTTTTAATTTAATTTTTAGCTATTTCATTATTATTTCAATTAATAATGAAATAGCTCAAAATTTCACTTTGATAATATCATTGATTGTTTTTCTAACTGATTTATAGAATTTTGGAACAAACTTGTCAATAGTTGGGAGAGTTCTTACATATAAACCCAGAAGTGCTGTTTGTTTACTTTGCTTGTATTTGCAATTATTTCTCTTTGCATCTTCTTCTTTATTGCGTTGTACTATTGAGAGTTGTACGTCTAAAACTTAATCCGCCACCTGGCTCTATTCTTCTCTGTTCTGGATCATGTCGAATACTCGTACAACACTTAAAAAGGACCTTTTCAATTTATTTATTTGGTCTTATAGAGTACCTTCCTCTTCCTCTCTTTTCGCAGCTGTCTCTATGACTGTATTTTTTTCTACAATATTTTTTTTCTGGCAATATACCCAAAGTATGTTAGAATTATTTTCCTGTATACCATATTTTCACAAAGTGGGCATTATCTCCCCCCCCCCCCCCCCCAACAATTTCACTTTGAGAATAACTTTCAACAAACGTAAGCATTTTTTGAATATCAACAGCATCCCTTATTTAAAAAGTCACCGCACACCATGATAATACATATATACATAGCATCACGATGTTTCTCTGTCGACGTAGACAGAGAAAACTGAGTTCCAGACTTTCCTATCGCGACACACGTATTTCGACTTCTGTACTTCCATACACCGTCTCATACAACTTCCACGATTTTCAACAAATCACTTTATCCCGTATTATGTGATACATTGACAATCTAACATATGTAATCATCTTCTCAGTACACTGGGGTGATTGTCCGTCTTTGTGAGGTTCGTAGGCATATGGTCACGTATGTGTTTATTGATTTCGTGGAGATGGATAGTTATTTGAATGATTTATGTGACCATGCAACTTGCTTCAATATTCTTTTATCTGGTTGATTGAAAGAGATTGCCGCCTGGCAATGAAACCACCATATTGTGTTTGCAATAAAAGCGTTAAATAAATAAGGTTACACAACATTCGCAAATGGACCGGTGTAAAGATAAATGAGAAGCTGTTCCGTGCCGCCAAAGATAAAAATATTTTCTCAAGACTGATTACCAATATCAGTGAGAACGAACACGATACATGAAGAAGGAAAATAAACAGTTAAGTTATTTTATAACTAGATTCGGCATTTTCAGTTTAAGCACACACAGGCGGGACTAGACTTAGTGGGCCCCTGTGCTAAGTTTATGTAGTATAACCATGAGTCTACAATTTAAGAGATTTATTTTGAGGTAAATTACGCAATCTTACATCATCTCAATAATATCAGTATTTGAATACTCGATAAAAACTTAATACAAAGTTCACGAATATATTTATATAAAACGTATCATTATCATTTTCTATCGACAAATATGAATTAACCTATTTTTCAATACGCAAGAAAATGTATGTTTAAAAACGAAATTTGTGTTGCAAAATGAGAGGATGTCGTAAGGCAATGTCTGTTCAAAAACGAAATTTGCGTTAAAAATTTGAGGATGTCGTAAGGTAATAATGTTTAAAAACAAAATTTGTATTAAAAAATGAGAGGATGTCGTAAGGCAATGTCTGTTTAAAAACGAAATTTGTGTTAAAAATGAGAGGATGTCGTAAAGCAATAATGTTTAAAAACAAAATTTGTGTTAAAAAATGAGAGGATGTCGTAAGGCAATGTCTGTTCAATAACGAAATTTGCGTTAAAAAATGAGAGGATGTCGTAAGGCAATGTATGTTTACAAACGAAATTTTTGTTAAAAAATGAGAGGATATCGTAAGGCAATTTATGTATAAAAACGAAATTTGCGTTAAAAAAATGAGAGGATGTCGTAAGGCAATAATGTTTTAAAACGAAAGTTGTGTTAAAAAATGAGAGGATGTCAAATGGCAATGTATGTTTAAAACATTGTGCTTGAAAAATTACTGTCGGAATTTCGGGAAACGTATTTGAAAAAAAAAATGTTGGTGTTCTTGATTTGGAATTCACAGAACTCCATTTTTTTATCAGAAAATCAAAATTAAACGGTTTGATGTTTCGTAATCAAAATTAAATGGTTTGATGTTTCGAAATCAAAATTAAACGGTTCATTAATATGTATTTAAAATGAGAGGATGTCGTAAGGTAATGTATATTTTTTAAAAACTATGCTTGACTAATTAAAGGATTTCTTTATTAAGAGAAAGATTTTTTTCCAAAATGTGTTGTATATTCTGTCAATTTTTTATTCATAGAACTCCATTTTTAATTAAAAAAAAAAGTTTAACGGTTTGCTAGTTCGAAATCAAAATTATACGAGTATACAAAAAGGAAACATATGTTTAAAAAAATTAAAGCATGTTGTAAGGCAATAAATGTTTTGAAATATTGTCCTTGAAAAATGAGATGATTTAATATTTGGAGAAATGTGTTTTTAAAAAACGTTTTTTATATGCTGGCAATTTTTAATTCATAAAACTCCATTTTTAATCATAAAATCAAAATTAAACGGTTAACTAGTTCGAAATCAAAATTATACGGTCTGCTTATGTATATTTGAAAAACAAAGGTGTGTTTAAAAAAATAGATGTCGTGTGGCAATGTTTGTTTAAAAAATGATGCCTGAAAAATTAGAAGATTTCGTTATTGGGAGAAATGTATTTTAAAAAAATGTATTGTGAGTGCTATCGACTTTTAATCCATAGAAATTCATTTTTTATCAAAAAATCAAAATGAAACGGTTTAGTTGTGTATTAAAAGATGGTGCTTGAAAAGGGGGATATTTTTGTTATTTTGGGAAATGTATTTTTTTTTATTGTATCAAAGTTGCTGTCGAGGTTTTTTTCCATAGAACTAACTCCATTTACAATTAAGAAATCAAAATTGAACAGATTTTTACTTCTAAATACCTAATTTCCATGACAGCAAATGGTTTCATTTTTGTAAAATTCGTATTCTCTGGTTTCTTACTACAGTAAAAGATTGTCAGTACTAGAAACAAAGTTAATAAAGCACTTAAACAAATGTACTCGAATCGAGCACCATTAAAAAAGCTGGGCCAAATTATTTTTGATACCTTGAAGAGAAACATTCTGCGGAGAATGGCGCGTAGAAACAAGGAGATAATAAATAGCTCCACATCATGTTTAGCGAAAGTAACATCGCGTATGTTAAAAAAATCGCTATACTGCGATGGTTTGAGCACTATACCAAAGCAGAACACTGACCAATCGGAGGTAGGATGCCGCTGGGAGAGCATTACGGGGCAGAAAATCCTGCAGGCAATCAGGAATCATGCTGAATTTCAGGACAGATGATGATGATGGTGAACAAAATCCAAATTCGATTAAATTAGGAACCACAACAGTACATTAACATTGATGTTTAAGAATAAAATGTGGGTATTGAAAAAATAAAAGAAGTCAAATAAACTATGTTGTAACGAGAGTACTAAGAACATAACATATGTAATATGATGTAACGAAAGTACTGATAACATATTCAATATGATGTAACGAGAGTACTGATAACATATATAATATGGTGTAACGAGAGTACTGATAACATGTAATATGATGTAATGAGAACATATGTAATATGACGTAACGAGAGTACTGATGACATATGTAATATGATGTAACGAGAGTACTGGAAACATATGTAATATAACGTAACGAGAGTACTGAGAACACATGTAATATGGTGTAACGAGAGTACTGAGAACATATGTAATATGGTGTTACGAGAGTACTGAGAACATATGTAATATGGTGTAACGAGAGTACTGAGAACATATGTAATATGATGACAATGAAACTTGTCATGACATGAAACATGACAATGAAAGCGAACATGGAACTAATTTAATAAATAGAGTGAAGAACATTTTGAGATATTTTAGGCATATATAATAGTAGGAACGGGTGATGAGAGGCTGATAAAACAAATCAACAGCGTGAAGAAGGGAGAGAATGGCCGAGGATAAGTTGAATTGACGTTTGATCAAATAAATTAAATAAAAAAGATAGGTTTAAAGCAAGACAAAAACCGAAGAAATTTTTAAAAAAAAGTTGTGTGACAGTTGAGGAAGCGAAAGTTGTCTACCATTAAAGGAAAGTATAGCGATCTGTCGCTTACTACCTCGACAGGAAAAAGGCACGATGATTTATTTTTACAAGTAATAAAAACATATTGATAAAATTTATCTTACTGTGAGGGATATACTTCATTGAGATCGTCTGCCTTACAGAGTATAGACTGTCTGGTTTATATGATTCAGACAAATAAACCGGGTTATCTTTTTTTAAGGGTCTTGCCCTATAACATAAAACCGACTTCCCCTCGAGTATTGGCAGCTAAGTAGCATACGTTTTCTGAGAAATGTAACATCAATAATGTGGGGTGATTACTTAATGGATCTAGGAATAAGATAAATGAAAACTTCCGATTTCAAAAAGAAAGCAAAAATGCTTGCCTAAGATTTATTTTCAACCTACGAAATTACGATCATTTAACTTCATACCAGAAAGCATTAAACTGGTTGAATGTTAGAAATAGACGCCATATTCACATACTGTATCTATTGTATAACATCCTTAACTGTCCCGCCACCCCCTCTTATCTCGCCGAAAATTATCAGCGTCTTTCCAATCATGGATTAGAGCTACGCTCAAACAAAGATTATTTATTGGGCTTTCCAGTTCACCCGTCGTCCTTTACTGTCCATGCAGTGAGACTCTGGAATCAGTTACAAACCAATATAAGACTCGTTCCGTCCTTGGCATGCTTTAAGAAGCGACTGAAAAAAACTCTTAATTTCTAGTCAGTAAAATAACGTGTTTCATTCCTGATTTTTCTTTTCCTTTCATTTCCACAATCTCTTCCTTTCCTATTGATCGATGATATCTCACTTTATATGAAAAATAATGTTCGGGTGATTTTCCGTGTTTGTGGGGTTCGTGGGCATGTGCTCACGTATATGCTTATGGATTTCGTGGGGATGGATAGTCATTTAAATTATTTATGCGACCACGTAACTTGCTTCATTTACTTTTGTCTGGTTGGTTAGAAGATATTGCCGCCTGGCAATAAGCCCGCCAGATTGTATTTGCAATAAAAGTGATTAATAAATAAAATAATAATAAATAAAGCATTACATGTTTTTGGAGTGACTCGCCTCATAACATAGAATACTATAGACTTCCCCTCGAGTATAGCCAGGTTAACAGCTTAGAAACACACAATATTTAATAAATGTAAATTAATGATATGGATATGTTCTACCGTTAACAACAGATCAGGGTTCAGAAGGCTCAAGACCTTAATACGTTTAAGAAAAAAAACATCATAAGATACTTCAATAACACATTTCGATTGACACGTTTAAAAATCTCAACATTCAAGGATACAATTCTATATGCATATAATGAATACACAGTGACATATTAAAATTGGGAAATATCACAAAAAATACACCAATTTTCAAATCATGATTCAAGTACATTAAAAATATGGGAATAATAAATTATTATTTTAAAAACGTAAGACAATATATTCCCTTGTAGATATTTGATCATTAAATAAATGTATACAAAATAAATAATTTAACACTTGATATATTTTAACGAAATATTCATAGCAAACTGACATTTTGTTTTTAAAATAAATATTTACACTTCATTATAATACATACAAATAATTCAAATATGACTTTGTGTATTCCGAAAACACATTTAACCGAATATTCAAACGAACATGCTTACACATCATTAAGAAAAACATTAAATTTCTGTGAACATGCATTTTAGCACGATAACACGCGAATAATAGAGATTTCTACATGTGTCGAACAATCTCTGAACCGAGATAACATAACTAGCACAAATAAATTATCTCAAATGGTCCATATTTTCTCATCTCGAACGCTGATAGTTCAGTGTTATTTTTTTTTTCTTAGAAAGTTTTGGCTTCTCCACATCATAAATTCACAATCTTTCGGATGTTTTACGTTTTTTCCCCCATTCAATAAGTGATTTATAGAAATTTTCAGGTCTTTATCATTTGTACGTCTAAATTTGCTTGTGTTTATGGAATGAATTATTTTCTAAGTTTTTTTGTAAACGAAAAATATTCCGTAATAGCAAATTTAGATTTATGATTTCTGTTTTTGCTGAAGAATTAAGCATTTTCATTTTATTTACATACATATATACCATCACGCCATTTCCCTGTAAGGGTAGGCAAAGAGGATAGTACACCAGACATTCTATCTCCAAACACATCCTAAGCTTCTTCCACTTCCAAACAATTTCAACGATTTGTCTGACTTTCCACGTTTCCTTCTTTCAAATGTAATTAACTTGATCCAACCGTACTTTTCTTGGCTTTCTACTCACACACCTATGTTATGTTAGTCTTTCTTCGTTCATTCGTTTCACATACCCAAACCACCTCAGCATATTCTTCTTCATCTTACTTATAGTAGTTAATTTTATTCAATTCTAGAAAGAGTTGATTCTTTTTATTTTTCTTGATTGTATTGAATATTTCTTGCCATCAAGTTAGTATTGTATCTTTTGATAGCCTAATAAAAACCAGTTTATTTAAATATTTTAATTTACATGTGTTTTCACAGAGATTTGTTATTCTTGTTAATTTTTTTCAAGACGAGGTTTAGGCATGTCAAACGTATGAATAATCAACGTGCAAAATGAACAGTGTAAATGAAAGTGAAAGGCGTGATAAAGTAAGCCTTAGGAGAGTATGGGTTATCAAGTAAATAATATTTGGAAAGAACGAAATGTAAAAAGTCAGAGAAATAAAATAAGATGTATGCATCATGAACCTTATATGCGTGTACAAGAAGCGAAAAATATTTTTCGTGATTAGTCTGTCGCTCTCTCTTTTCTGCCTTCTCGTAGAGATGAATTGTGTTTTGGTATGTATGTAAATTATGTCGTTCATTTTCGTCGAGTAAAGGATATTTTTGCATTTAATGACTACACACAATAGAACATTTACAAATAAGATACTTATGGTAAGTCGCACCATAGAGTATAAGTAGATAACAGTGAAGAAACCCACCATTTTGTGAATATGGACAACCACCTCACTCGGCACGGTCTCTGACGAAATAATCATAAATGGTATACATTTGTCCTCAATACTAAAACACTGTCAAGTTGTACTGTATACTACGAAAGTGCAATACACTACAAAAAAATAATTAAAGTTGACATCAAAACTGTACCCTTTAAATTTGTTATGTATTAACATATATTAAATCAATCAAATTGATTATGTTAAAAAAATTATTTCATAGATTCAAGCAGCCTGTCTAGCCCGCCAAAGTGTTAAGTATTTATAAACAATAAATTTTAATAAATACAAATCCGTCAAAAAGAATCTGAAGTTTTTTTTTAAGATAAGATTTTCAATTTGAAAAAAAGTCAAAAAGCTTTCAAAAAAGTTAAGTATTTTAAGTTTGTATTAACGTTGATGAATTTTCCGTGTCCAACATGACAAACCCACTTTTCAGACTATTTTTTGGCAATGAACTTAGTAAACAAAGAAAACGATAAGACGAAGAAGAGAAGGAATTTCTTTTGGGTAGATTTCTTGAAGCGTTAATCCATTGGGCTGTATTAACACCACGTACCGCTAAATAAATATCCTGAAATTCAGAATTAAATTTCAGGATCAATTTCAGGATTAAATTTCAGCAATTATTGAAGTGTTAGGATTTAAAACTTCCTCTTCTTTTTACTCTCCCGTGAAGTAATTGTTGATTTTAATGTAAACACATGAGTTAATTTTAATATACAAATGTGTTTGTTATTTATTTTTGATTGGCATTTTATTAAAAACCAAATCAAATCAGTAAGCGGGCATCGAAAAATTGCTCGGTGTGTTTCTATTGTATGTTAATATTTTGTCAAAGTAACCAGTTACCTACTCAAATATTGACCATAATGACGATGTTAATACTAGTTATAAAATTAAGACTAGTTATCCATTCGATGGCTGTGGTTTAACGGTTGACATTCGCGCTAAAGAAGTGAGCACCTGAGGTTCTATTCCTGGTGAATTCACTCTCCGGTGGATTTTATTCTCAGACCATTTGATATCTTTGATATCTGGATTACTGGTTAGATGAAGCTTTGATGTTTCGTATTATATTTTTGTGTAACTAACAACACAAATATTTGCATCCAGATAAGCTGCATTCGATTAATAAAAGATTATCGTCTTGAAAGTTTCGACTCTTTAATATTGAAATTTTAGGTTTGATCTTTGAAAACTGTGTGCTTGCTGAAGTACGACAGCGTGCAAACAATAAACAATCAACACGTTGACTGACGATTACGCGTTAGTGCGTAATGAGAAGAGAGCGCTGGGTGCCGATTACGCACTTACACGTAATATCAGTATGTCACTTATATTGGTCAGTCTGCCGCCGAACCCTGTAGTAGTGAGTTGTTTGTGCTTATGCCTTCAACGTGTTAACATATGAATATATTTTATTCACAGAATGACTGATAATTATAGTCAATCCCGAGGGACAGCCTATCAATGTTATCCATTATTGATAAAAAAAAAGTGTAAAGATCTGTTCTCTCTGTCAAATGATATGTCGTAACGTTATATATGTATTTAAGATTATAAGTTAAAATCATTTTGTGTACTCAAAAGAAATATTCTGGGGTTTTATTATGGGTGTTAATTAATACTTTAATTTTATTTCCTTTTAATTACAATACATTAAAGTGTGAAAATTAAAATATGTTGGTTGGTTGGAAGAGATTGCCACCTGGCAATAAGCCCACCAGATTATTTTTACAATGAAGTATTCAATAAATAAACTGAATGAAAGATTGGAAAATAAACACTAAAAAAGATTCATTTATGATTATCACATCATAGACTGACTGGTCACTAAAGCAGGTATGCAAAAATGCCAATTCTGAAATATAATGTTTTTGTTTTTCATTTGATTTTTAAAATTGATTTACTATAACTGGGAATTTGAATTTTTAATTTCAATTTTCCAGCTTTCGGTATCAAAACAGTTTCATTGTTTCAGATGTTTCATATTTATTCAGGAACCGATTGAATATTAACGACTTCCAAATACTGATTCAATATTTTGACTGATGATTATTTGTCAGGTGGTTTTTGATATTAAATTTAACAGACAAATTGGACAGTTTTTATTATCAATCACCGAAATACACTATGGAATATATATTGTTTACAGTTAAGGCATTAACGTTGTGGAGGTTTAAAGACATTGTAATTTATTTTATCAAACACTGTTTAACCACTTTTTTGTCCAGTCTTGTTTGTGCTCCCCTGAAGATGAGGGGAAAGCCTTGAAACCGGTAGGGTTATACCGTAACAAAAAAGTGGAATAAACACTATTGAATATATTTAAATGGCAAATTGTATTACTCCTAATTTTACTTTCCTCATCGTCGTTACCTCAATTCTGAAAATAAAGATAGCAAAGTAAATCTTGTAAGAACATTGATTTTCTTAATCTATTATGGTGACGCTTTTCCCAATGTTATAGTGCCAGTTTTCCAAGTGTTTCACATAGCCTTCAAATTATGAAAGGTTTCAATAGCAACAGTTGTTTTTAGCATTATATTCCCTAAACCCTTAATTTGGGAAGATGTGCTACCCAAATACAAAGATTTATCAACATGAACGCAATTTATGCACATGTAAGCGTTTTTGTTAAAGTTAGGAAACATAAGTTTTTTTCTTTTAAACTACACAGTATTTAATTGCAAATAACATATTATTGAAACAGTCGAGGAAAATAATAGATGATGAGTATCTGTCATTCGCCTTCACCAATTGCCGGAAATGACTCCACATGTTGTAAAAAATTTGTTACAACTCACTAAAAATAGCATGTCAGTCATACTTCATTTCATTTCAAATAACAATAGTTTCATTTCCTCAAATGAACAACAAACATTGTATTAAACCACCCTAATACAAGGAAAACCACCCTACTACAAGGAAAGTCCCTTCACCCTGTTAATGCTGGGAGTCATAATATGGACTCCCAGCATCAATCGGCAAACCACATTTGATAAGACTTATTACACATAACTCCCTTCACCCTGTTGTTAATAATATGGACTCCCGGCATCAATCGGCAAACCACATTTGATAAAACTAATTTTACATAAGTCCCTTCACCCTGTTGTTAATAATATGGACTCCCGGCATCAATCGGCAAACCACGTTTGATAAGACTAATTATCCTTAATAACTTCACGAAAAATCTAACTTTCTTTTAGAACACGGTCATTCTCTTCAATCAGGTGCTAAGAGACATGTTTGCATACCACCACACCACATTTTATTACCATTGCTTTTAATCGCGATGGTTCACTATATGTAAATCCAATAAATATGTGTAAGCGACCGAGCGAGTTTTCCTATCTTTAAAAAAGTTGCAGAACACCTGGCTACTCTAATGAGACATTATTGTATTATTAAGCAAAAAAAAAACCGACCGGACCGAACCGGACATGAGCGCTGTTGGAATAGTTTTTCGAAAAGTGCGCAATTATCGATAATTAACGCACCTTGCTATGCCATAACGCTACGTAATTGTGGCATTAGTTTTAACTAGTGTGAGTTCTATATTTGCTCCAGACGTGCGAAGAAATGTTTAAAATGTTTTGCGGAAATTAGCAGACATTAATTTTAGAGAATTAAGGCGAATAAACAAACTGTCTGTTTGACCTTGACCTAATTTTGGCTTTGATTATTAATGGTAATCGGAAAAAAAATGTTCAAAAGGGGTCAGATATGTTTTGAAGTTTTCACGTTCTTCGTATCAGTTGTATAATACGGTCTTTTAAATTGTTGTACGGGTTGAACCGCGTGGTTTTTCCTATGATGCCCGTATTTTGACAACACATACCAAACAATGCTGTTCAATATTCCTAAAGGCCTTATAACAATAGTCAAGGGGTGCTAATATTACCTTAAGGCGTGTGGTAGCATAACGATTACATACGAGTACAACATTGGAAAGAGATATATATCATTATGAGATTGTAAACTTTAAGTTTATTTTTTAAACATACATATTCTGGTAAGTTTTTTGGCGATTTCCACATGGCAACAGAACGAATAGGTTGTATTTCATACATCGAAAGCATTAAATACAGTAAAATACATAAATATCATCACGTCGTTTTATTGCCGGGGTAGGCGTCAAGGACAGAACACCAGACTTTCCTGTCTTGACATACATATTTCGCCGCCTCTACATCCATACACCTTCTCATACAGCTTCTACAATTTCCCTTAAATTTCCTTCTTTCAAAATATAATTCACTTGATATACCATACTTTCATTGGTCTTCCTCTTTCATGCATTTCCCTCATATTTGCAATATAAATTTGTATTTCTTAATTCATTCGTTCCACGTATCCAAACCATTTCAGAGTGCTCTTCAATATCATAAACAACACATCAGCTTTAAGTACACATTCGTCCTTTACCACTTCATTCCGTATTCTTTCATACATTGTCAGCTCATGTATTATTCTAAGTGCATACATATTTCACAAAATTTATGTGGTTGTTTTAAGTCTTTCAAGTTTGATTTTCGTTGCAGCCCAACAAATTTGAAAAAAGAGTCGGTGTCCAGTTTTTCACGTAGGACTTTTAAACAAACGTAAGTTTGATTGAAAGAAATTGCCGTATTTTAATAAGCTCTTTCTTTAAGTTGTACTGCATACTAAAAAAATGTAATATAACTACCTCCGTGACCTAGTTGGTAAAATGTAATATAACTACCTCCGTGACCTAGTTGGTAAAATGTAATATAACTACCTCCGTGACCTAGTTGGTAAAATGTAATATAACTACCTCCGTGACCTAGTTGGTAAAATGTAATATAACTACCTCCGTCACCTAGTTGGTAAAATGTAATATAACTACCTCCGTCACCTAGTTGGTAAAATGTAATATAACTACCTCCGTCACCTAGTTGGTAAAATGTAATATAACTACCTCCGTGACCTAGTTGGTAAAATGTAATATAACTACCTCCGTGACCTAGTTGGTAAAATGTAATATAACTACCTCCGTCACCTAGTTGGTAAAATGTAATATAACTACCTCCGTCACCTAGTTGGTAAAATGTAATAAAACTACCTCCGTGACCTAGTTGGTAAAATGTAATATAACTACCTCCGTGACCTAGTTGGTAAAATGTAATATAACTACCTCCGTCACCTAGTTGGTAAAATGTAATATAACTACCTCCGTCACCTAGTTGGTAAAATGTAATAAAACTACCTCCGTGACCTAGTTGGTAAAATGTAATATAACTACCTCCGTCACCTAGTTGGTAAAATGTAATATAACTACCTCCGTGACCTAGTTGGTAAAATGTAATATAACTACCTCCGTGACCTAGTTGGTAAAATACATGTCTCTCATCCTGACGATTGCACCGTTCGATCCCTGTTGGAACCTAATGTATTTTAAAAAGGGTTCCAGTCTTGCTTTTACTTCAGGTATGTTTAACACTTTTTTGGTAAGTAAGAAGAGATTAATATAAACAAGAAAAAACTAGAAAATTGTAATACAATATTCAATACTTTCTCAACACCTGCTATATTTATTCTATTCTGTAATATTCTATAATTTTATAAAACTTATAAAGTTCTGAAACAAAAGTGACGAAAATTAGGTAACAAAACGTATTTCCTTAGCAGTTAATTTCTAGTGACTAACTCTAGCGGTCATAGTAACTGAAATTTGTATGAATAATATATATTTGATGCGAACATTTGGTCTTTGAATGGATAATTTTTTGCCAAGTTTTTACTATCTGATGATAACATTTGCACGGTCATGTGATAAATATGATATTCAAGGTAATGTTTGATTCAGTGTTTCTAAATCTTATCTTATTTTTTCTGTTTTATATTACGATATCTTCGAATTGAGAATGAGGAAACGCTTAGATGAAAAGCTAAACTAGAATTACAATGTATTTAAACCTTCATAATGTTAATGCTTTAACTATTAACAAAATATAAGAACAGTAACGGTGAAAAATAGGGATAATAAAAGGAAAATTAATAATATATTTCGCTATTTAGAGCACAAACTCTAATCAAGGGTGTTCTTACTCGGGACTCGAACCACTTTAATTGAGAGATTAAATAAATTAACAAAACATTAGTGTAAAGTTAGGAAGATGATGGTTGCGTCCATTAAATTAGTAGCTTCCTCGCATCTGCATATTTAAGAATAACATTTTAGATTTTAGTATCTTCACGACGCTGTAAACGGTTAGTTTTTAAGTATGTTGAACATTTTCACGGGAATTTTTAAAGTCCAAAGATTTTTCAGAATTATAGGGGTGTCGTGTATATGGTAATGTATTAATCACGTCGCCTTGATAATGAATACTTAAATATATTCGAAACGTCGGCCATTTTTCAAGCCAACCAAGCGCATCATTAATACAGATTTAAGATATACGAGTACATTAAAAAAATTTGACGACCTCCGTAGTCTAGGTCAACGGTCGGCAAACTTTTTTGTAATAGACAAAATCTTCCGAATTATAACTGTGTAACGTCACAGCAAAATCGGACATTCGTTTACAGTGAAAACTTTGAAATTATGAAGAATTTAAAATTGTAAAATCCTTTCTTAGCTCGCGGGTCGTACAAAAAGAAGCCGTGAGCCGTAATTGGCCGACATTTGGTCTAGTTGGTCAAATGTTGAAGTTTCTACTTTAGTTGGTAAGACGCTGGTTTGAAATCCGATTATTTAAAACATATAGAAAAGGTCCAAGTTTTGGTAACAATACTCGTGGGCAAAAGACCTGTGTGAATGTTGTTATATCTTCATGTGCTGCAGTATTACCAAGACTTGCGATGACGAACTTCAAATTCCGTGCTTACTCGATTAATGAAGCGGACGACAATAATGTCATCATACCACGCTTTTTAATTTGTCCAACATCAGTTCGAATTATTCAGAGGCACCATACAAATAATTGACTGAAATAAAAATATATCTTCGACTTGTTAATTTAATAATTTTTAAATGAAATATTTTATTCGTAAATTTACGGCTATTCACAGAACACAGTTTTGCAATCGAAGTGTTTGAAAGAGCAGCGAACCAATGTCATTAAAAAGTAATTGTATTCAGAAACAATTCTGTATGAAATATGTGAAAATATGTTATTTCCTGTAATGAAAAATATCTAGAATTTTCATATGATTTTGAATAACAAAAATATTTTTGGAATAACATTCAGAGGTGCTTAAACCTGTTTGACTTTTTTTCTTGAGTTTATATGGTATTTTCTTGAATTCAAATGTTATTTTTTTGAATTCATATGGTATTTTAAATAAAATATATATTTTTTGAAGAACATAGGCAGAGAAAACAGATATACAGTTTTTCCTGTCCAAGCACACAACTTACTTCTTTTCTACATTCATATTTCTTGTCATGTATAATTTCTATTATTCATATTTCTCACTTTACCTTCTCAATAATCGATCTGAAGCAAACACCTCTGAGGCACTACAACAGTTTTGCAGTTCAAGTATGACTCGATGTAAATCATTATATGTTAGTTTAATTTGGGTTGTTTTAAACTCTGAATGAGTAATTGTCCTAAAATTCTATTGAGGAATTGTAAAAACAATCAAGGCACCTTTTTTAAACTAAAAATATTTGTTTTGTATTATTTATAAAAGTTTTTTTTTTGTTTTTTTTTTTTCATATATAATAGGAAATCCATCCAAGAAAGTATTATTTGTGTCACCAAATTAAAGTCACTTTTCAACTATTTGATTCAATATAATAAAGCTTAATAAAAAAATATGACAAATCTATATGTACTCGTATTATAATTAAAAGTTTCAAAAATTTAACAATCGATTGATAGTAAGTGGAAAAGTAACACGAAGAAAAAAGAAACGCTGCATTAATTGGACGTGATCAAGATATGGATTTAAGTAAATCAAATGTCTCGCAAAGGACAATTGAAAAATACATGATCTTTAGTTTCATCATCTAGGCCAGTGCTTCCCAAATTGGGGGCCGCGGCATTTCTCGTGGGGGTCGCGAAAATATTCAGTACAAAGTACAAATATTCATGTGAGTATTAAATTGTTTCATGTGAGTATAGTTTTTATTTAAAAAAAAGTGTTTAACCCTTCCATTACGGTGATAAAAATAATACGCGTGCTCCGGTGTTGGGTAGTGAGTACGCAATAAAAAATTAGCGATTTTAAATCGGAAAAATAAGAACATTCATAGATAATCCCCTTAATTTATTATAATTGAAGTTAAAAATTATAATAATTGAGATTTATTTGCTGAAAACATTAAAAACCCATCTGGCACCGCTCACGGAACGGTCGTACGTCTAACCTATTTGCAAGCTTAGAAGCTACTAGTGGCGCGGAATGTCAGTCGCATACCCCGGCGCTTACGCTTATGCTTGCGGCGTTGAGACAATTCAACTCCTCGCAATTCAGTCAAGTATGCAAGAGTGAGATGCGAATATAGTGTCGCGCTTCCCGCATACTATTCACCTATCGTCAAGACGAGGCACTCGCAGCGTTTAAATGCGAATTTGTTTTCGATCTTTACAAAACACCTCGATGTAGTCGATAAATTCTGATTATTATTAATATTATTTTTTAAATCAATGCGTAAATATATTATGGAGGAATACCTAAAATCTTAACCTTGTATTTATTATATTTATAGAGATATTGATGGTTATTAGAAGCAACGTGTAGAAGATACCCAACACAGGGAAGGAAAGGTTAATGGCTTAGTTGGTAAGAAACCTTTCTCCCAATCCTGGAGTTATGAGTTGAATTCACATTAGAACTCAGATTTTAACAAGATTCTAGTTTGGTTTTCCCTTTTGACTCTTAAACATCTTTCTGGTTAATTGAAAAACTGTCACATGGCGATAAGGGCGTCAGGATGTTTTATATGCGACCAAAAGTAACATGGCGATAAGGGCGTCAGGATGTTTTATATGCGACCAAAAGTATTAACATAGAATACAAAACAGTAATCATTTATTTATTTATTAATTTTTTATTTTAAACCTGGCGAGTTTATTGCCATGTGGCAATCTCTTCCAATCATGTCACTTTGGCAAGAAAATTTCCCACTTGGCTAGACGATTGTCTCCCACCCAGGGATTTTGGGTTTGATTTTCGATGGTATCAAAAAAAAAAGTTTTATAAAAGGATCATCAAGTTTGCAGACAAGAATTGCACGTGGCGAGTAGTGTTCGGGAGATGTTTTTAATGGGAATAATCTTGAGATCAGAAAGGTCCTCACCATCCTTTTATCTTCGTTCTTAACTGGTAGACCAGCTATTTCTTTCTATCCTCAGTATTTTTTTAATAATTTTAACAATAACCTCATATTCCACTTTTTTGTGACGGTATAACCCTACCGGTTTCAAGGCTTTCACCTCATCTTCAGGGGAGCGCAAACAAGACTAAATGCTGTTCGAACTGGTACCGATATACACGCTTCAACGGTTGGGGGCTGAGGGCTGAGAGAGGCATGGGACAATTTCGGCCAAGAGTGGAGAGATTTTTGGGAAATAACTGTTCAACAGATGTTCGGATCGGTGTACTGACTTAGACATTTCTAGGGCCTCCAATCTGTCTTGTTTGCGCTCCCCTGAAGATGAGGTGAAAGCCTTGAAACCGGTAGGGTTATACCGTCACAAAAAAGTGGAATAAACAGTGTTTGATAAAAATAAATTACAATGTCTTTAAACCTCCACAACGTTAATGCCTTAACTATAAACAACAATCTCATATTCTCTTTACTCTTGAGAAAGATTGTTTTCTTTATTTATTTATTTAACACTTTTATTGCAATACAATCTGGCGGGCTTATTGCCAGGTGGCAATTTCTTCCAGCCAACCAGACAAAAGTAAATGAAGCAAATTACGTGGTCGCATAAATCATTCAAATGACTATCCATCCCCACGAAATCCATAAACATACTTTATACGCGAGAACATGCCCACGAATCCCACAAAGACGGACAATCACCCAATTTCTCAAGTCTTGTAATATAGAATAAATTTTAGTTCATATATATGATTATTTTTACCATCGATATTTTCATATTTAGATACATATATTATACTATATAACATAAATTGATAGATTTTATTTATAAGTTTTTTTAGAAGATTATGAATATTTAATATACATTGTCTTTTGCATTATAATTGTTACTACAATATGTAAAGGACCCTTTAGATTCATTTTATTTCTTCAATAAATAAATAAACACGCAATTGGGTATTGTCACTTTTATATATCATAGTGAGGGAAGTAACAACTGGCATAATAAAATAGAATTAAAATAAGCTCTACTCCTTTTCTTGAGTTTAATATTATCAAAGTTAATTTCAAATCGTTCAATCATTGTAAAACACCCTCATATTGCGAGAGAATTCCAATGTACTGTCAACTCGAAATAGTATCGTTAACTGTTATTTCAGTTTTGATTGATTGATCGATTGATTGAATGATTGATTATTTGACTGAACGTTTAATGTTAGATTGTGTATGTAATACTGAAGTTCTAAAAAACCATGTTGAACTAATCAAAGTGGTACCCAATAATATATCGACATATAACTCGCATTCATTTATTTTTAATTATTTAAGACGACCTCCGTAGTCAAGTGGTAAGATTCTTAATCGCCACCCGGGGATTTCGATTCAATTTCCGACAGTACCCAAAAAAAGTGTTGCCAACACATTCAATCATGACCCACGAGTTCCGTGGCTACTCCAGAGGTTCTACGCCGAAGTCTCCATTAGTAGGGACCAAAGATATTACTGTATCCCGGCCACGCTCTTGAATAGGTCCAAAACACTAATTCAGATATATTGAAGGATACTATATGAAAAAATAATTATTTTAAATTTAATTATGTTTTTCCAATATACGAGGAATACGAAAATAATATAAAAATATTTTTTTTATTACCGTACAATAGTTTAACATGACTAAGAGAGTGTAGGAAAGGGAAGTGAAAGGGTAACTTAAAGGTATAAGAAACAGGTATATATAGACATTGTTATCATTGAACTTTTTTTTCTTTATTACATAGTTACATGAATTTCAGTTGATATATCACTGAGATTTCCCTATCGTACAAAAATGTATGAAGCATGATTGCATAAAGTAGGTTTTAAAATACTTGCAAAAATTGTTTGCTGGGTCGAGATGATCTCGAAAAGATGTAAACTTGAATTTCAATTAGCAGAAATGGGCTATCAATCAAATTGTTAATAATTTCATTGTGTAAATAAAGTAGAACGATAACTTCTCTACTATCGAAAAATGAAATCATCTAACGGCTTTGAGGTATCTCTCCAGGACTTATATGAATCCTATTTATAAGGTTGCATAGTTGAGATATTAAAGAAATATATTTTGAACGCTGTTTATTATATTTACAAGGACATTGTTGGAAGGATTCCAAATAGATGACGCGAATTCACGGTTAAAGCAAACATAAGAGTGTTTCAGGAATTCATCTTACGGAAAATTTTAATGGATGTAAAATGAATCCTAAAGTTGTTATATTTTTGGGAATAATTATATCAATGTGTTGGTTGTTAATCAGTTTTTGTCCAAATGTATTCCTAAGTGTTTATCTTCGACTTTGTATTTAAGATATATTGTTCGATGTAATGCTATAACGTGATTGTCTTTTTTTTGAGTAACACGTAAAAGATCATTAATGTGTTTAAATTTTTTTTTCTGTTTTAAATCATTAGAAACATTACTTAAGTCTAAGCCTTTTTAATTAAATACAGTAGTATCATATGTGAAGAGGGTGACTTATCAGTAATTTATGTTATATTTAACAAGTCATTAATATAGGAAAAGCAAGGGGTGCAAGTGCGATCCTTGTGGAACTCCAAAGAAAACATGCGCATAACTTAATTAAAACCCCTTAGCGGACACAGCCTAAAATCTATTCTTAAAATATCATCTTAAAATGTTACAATTTATTCAAAATTTCTAAACAGTAGATATAATAAATAGGCAAATATGTTTCACAAAATAAAAACAAATCACATTACACAAAGAAAAAATATTTCAATCAAAAAAATTCAACCTACGAAAACCATTCACTGATTTGAAGATACAAAAATTCTCACGTAATCCACAATATTATGGAAAAGGGAAGTTTACGATAAAAGAGAAATGTGAAAAAATTTCAAATATTCTTAGTTTATGATAAGTTTATGATAAGTTAATGAAAATATATAAGGATGTACTGCATGAGACAATATGAACATTGATTCTCTGTACAATTGGAAGCAAACAGCAGCATATATGTATAACCAAATAGCGTAGAACTTTTGCTAGTTATCAAGGTCCCAATTGAGAAAAAGGACGTAGACAAGCTGCAACTTCTAAAGCTCCTTCCTCTTTATGCAACAGGATATGTCTATCACAAAAGGCTTACATGGTTATCTGCGGTGGCACCAACTTCAAGTACCCTGATCATCCACTTCGTATTATGCCTTATATTATATTAATAACGGGTAATGGAGTCTAATTAATTCATTCGGTATATAAAGTTTACCTTTTGGTGTGTGGTGCAGATATATATATAAACTCCAATTTGGTTAATCAGCTGATTTAAGGTATTACCTGAAATGAAAAAAAAAACAATTATTACCTATTATATATGTTTTGAGGCTTTTGCGATCCTTCATATGTCTTGGATAAAGTTTTTCGGAGTATTTATCCGCGTGGTTTAATTTATGATGTCGAAATTTCGAAAATGTTGCAGTTTTTATCTTAAAGACTTGTTCATGGTTGACTATGAACCAGCCCTGAAAATGAAAACTGCAAAGTTTTCGAAACGTCGGCGTCATAAGGCTAACCATGAAGTTATACAACTCCTACCTTATATTTAAGAAGTCAAAATAGAAAAAATGGATTAATTAATGAAAAATTGTTAAATATTCCCAGTTTTACTTTTTTACAACATGGAAAGTAAAATATGTATTCATACATATACGCCATCACACTTTTTTCCCATCGGAGTAGGCAGATAGGACATAGCACCAGAATTGCCTGTCTTAGCACTAATATTTCGCTTCTTCTATATTCATACACTCCCTATGATTTCTCTGACTCCCTATATTTCCTTTATTTAAAACCACTTGCTTCAAACCTACTTTCCTTTGTCTTCCTCTACCGTGCTTTTTCGTCGTCGGTTGCTGGGCCTCGAGGTCCAGGATACTCTCGTCATTCCTAAGTCAATTCAATTGGAAAGCGAAGCTGTGCCGTGGAGTTTTTTTTAAGTGACTGAGTCGTTGCACACCAGCAAACTCACCAGCCATAACGCTGAACTATGTCAGATGGCACACTAACATATTGTTTTCCTCTTTTTGAGATAATAGATTGTACTGAAGTCATAGGTATTCTTTTACTCCGGAATACTTGGCGGAAAAAATACCTGTATTATTCGAGGGGAGTGGTTTTGAACTGACGACCTTCTGCACTGAATTCCAGTGCTTTGCCACGCGATCATGCACCTCTATAAGTCTTCTACTCACAATTGCACTATATATAATATATTTGTTTTGTTAGTCTTTCTTAATTTATAAAAACCATTTCAGAGAGCCCTTTTTCATAGTACTCGACACATCAGCCTTAAGTTCGAATTGACCTCTTAACAGTTCAATCCCTCTTTTGTAAAATATTTTCACCCCCATGTGTTTCTTTCAGTAAACGCATTTCAACGGCATTTTTGCCTGACTAGTCCACCTAAAGTATTAGCTGGGACGACCAAGGTCTGAGTGAACGTGATGGAATACAAGTAGCCTGAACAAGTGGACTTGTTCTTGCTAAATAATTTAGTTGTCAGAATTGTTGTCTAGTTATAAGTATTATGTAGATGTTAATTATTTCTAAGAAATCATATATTAAGGCTTTAAAAAATAAAAATAAAATGATATGTAGGAAAATAAGATTAAGTAAGTTTATAAATTATCATATATAAATAAGATTAGTTAAGTAATATTTATTAAGTAAATTAGATTAGTTAAGTAGATTTATTTTAAATAATATTGTTGTTTTTTGAAGAAATTGATATTTTACTTTTGCTTTTATTATGACTACTTAAGTGGTGTACGTTTTTTATTTAAATTCATAAATAAAATTGTCACACATTGTTGATTTATCAAAACATATCTTTCATGTCACAACTTTATTTTATTATTAACAAAGCTGCGTCATTTTGTTATACGAAAATAACAATTAATCCAAATACTCAACCATCGAAACCTGAAAAGAGTGATAAGGCTAGTACGCATTGTTTATAGCGAAAAAGGCTTTTCAAAATAATACAATAATAATGAAGCCTTTTCATTGTAATATTCCGTGGGTGTGTGTATCATTTTGGATAGCAATCTTCCTGCTTAGCCCGTAGAATTAAAGTCATAATCTAGACAATACGAAATTACACAACATATTATGTGGTATTGAAAGCTTTCATATATACATGAGGTTGCAGCTTTGTATGACTCCCGTCCTGAGTTGGTTAACTGTTTATCCAATACTTCATATTGTAAGGTTCTTATTGAATTACTTTACCATACAGAAACGTTACACAATAACTTTGCTTAATCATTTAATGAAGACTGGCATCTTGAACCGAATCAAAGTAAGTTATTATAACAAAGAAAACTTGTATTGCCTTTGTGGTAAGGCGCTGGAATTCCACCCGAGGGTTTTGGGTTCGGTATCCGAAATAAATAAACATGCACATTGAATGACAGTCTTGCCTCTCAAATCTCCTCCGTAACAGCAATTCTAAAGGACGACACGTTGTTGTCAAGACCAAGACGGTAATTAAAGAATTACATTTTCACAAATATATCAGCACTTCTAATACGGGACTGCCGATGAGATGCTCGACTAAAATCGGCAGGGAGAAAACTTTGAAAGAGATCAATATCCACGTTGCATTTAGGTGCTAAAGATAATAAAATTACAAAGTCTTTTTACCTTAGATAATTTGTAGGACACTAGTTTATTAATATTGTCATCCAATGGGTTAGAATCCATCAACTCACCATTCATTCGCACGGTATACTTCAATAATTCAAACTGACGTTAGATGTATTGAAGAGTCTAGCCGGAAGACAACAATGTCTTTGGTCCCATCAATCAAGGCTCGAATTTTACAATCACTTGAAAAGGAACATCATCGCTAGTATTGGCAATTCTACCACACGATAAGAGACGAAAACATACACACACGTCTAATGAATGCGGGTATTGTTACAGGTGAACTTTTGTTTAGCAAAATTAACCTCTTTTTTTTATTTTCGGCTATCTTCATAAATCGAACACAAAACCTTTGAGAAAACGTTCAAAATCTTGCCATCTAGACCATGGAGGTTGTCATCTATTCACCGGAAATAATACTTTGTTTACACGTGGCGAGTACTCGGCCAAGTGCTATACACAGCCAATGTAACGCAATTAAAAAAATATTGCTTGGCTGTTCTCTACTATTATACACGATGGACTCTTCTCGCCACTACACTAGCATAAGAAAACACCTTAGAAGAGTAACAAGTGCCGAGTTTATTAGGGAACACTTGGAATATGAAAATGTAATATATACACATAAATGTTACTATCACGCCGTCTCCTTATCGAGATAGGCAGAAAGGAGATAACGCCAAACATTTCTATCGCTAAACACTTATTTTGCCTCTCATTCATCACATTCCTTATCACACAGCTCCTGCGACTTTTCTAACTTTTTACATTAACTTCTTTCAAAATATTATACAATTGATCTAACTATACTTTCCTTGGTCTTCCACGCCTCACAGTTACAATGAATATTCGTTATATTAGTATTTGCTAATCTTTCGTTCCACGTCCCCATAACATCTCTGAGTCCTCTTCATCATCTTGCTGAACAAGTCAGCCTTAAGTTCACGGTCATTCGTAATAAAATAATTCCGTATCCTATCAGACAATGTCACTCCATATGTTCTTCTAAGTGCAAGCATTTCTACAACATTTATTCGACTCTTTTCAGTATTGTTTTACGTCCACATTTCACTCCCACACGTCAAAGTTGGTATTAAAATACTGTCGCGGAACATCATCTTAGCAGACACTGACCGGTTTAAGTATTTATCTTCTAGTACCTCATTGACTTTGTTTCTTATTGCTTCACGCCATCCAATATCCCTCGTAACTCTTTCGTCATCTGAGAAAATGGTACCTAAATTAAACAAGTAATTACTCACATTGTTATAATCTTTCATAACTCACCCATATATTACATAAACATTTCCTTTCAAACTTTTCTATCACCATGACTTATGTTTACATCACCATAAATATTTAATAATCAACCTTAATTTATTTACTTATTTTAATGGCCGCCGCTTTACAGAAAACAGAAACTAAATAAAATTATAATATTGTTTGTTTTGAGATCATATTTGAAACAAAATTTTAAAACTTCGTTCGTTGTTATATGGCATAAAATTGATTTCAGCTAGAACAGAAAATAAACTCTGAAATAACAAACAAACCTTGAAATATCTCAAAAAAATTGAGGTATATTTTATTGATAGTTTGAATACATCCAACATCAATTGCTTTTGCTTTCGAAATTTCAGGCTTACACACAATTGATTTAATTTAGTATTCAGCCGAGCACTTGTTGCGTTAAACAAACACATAACAACATTGGCATGACTCATATACAAAAGGTTTGGGCTGATAAACATTTGATATTTTAACGGCCGGACTCGCCCTCTATTGCGGAGAGGGGTGGAGGGTATCTCAACTGGGGGGACGTTACGAGATGGGCACAGACATTTTGATAGTTCTATATCTTAAATGTATTTGCTTCGACATTATATTTATGTATTTCAGGATATATATACACATAATTTATTGCTATCAATAAATTTATATTTATTATCATTAAAAATAATACTTGAAAAAAGAACATGCGTTAGTATTAGGGATACAAATGCATGTTCATTATGTATATTTTCAAGTATGTATATTTTGATGTAGGTTGTACCACTAAATACAACTCTGATGTTACAGTTGAAATTGTATACCCCTACCCAAGCAATATTTCACCAAACATCGACTTAAGGCGTGTTGTTTCGTTATATTCTGAAATGTAAAAAACAACATCACTCGGTTATCATCTTTCTTTCAAAATAAAGAATAATCCAGGAAAAATTGGACGACGTTTTAATTATGTATATCAAAATCATCTCCGTAGACAGTATCGAAACGTTGTTTAGTTCCTGTCAGGCATTTCCCTTGTTTTGGAAGAAACTTGATAACCGTGCGATGTCAATTTTAAAAATTGAAAATATGACGAAACAACAGAACCTGTCCATACACGCTCTGACTTGTTCTTTACTTTTAAACTATTTGGACCTTAGAAGTAATACAAGTTCACAACATGTAAGGTCTAAGAAGAGCCGCAGATATAACACATATACTATATTATAAGATTCATAAAAAATAATAACAAACACCAAAAAATAATAAATATGTTAAAAAAAAAATCTCAAATCGTTCACTACGAGTATTTCCATACGTATCAAAGCTATAAAATGATGACATGGTCTACCGATAATATTACACCAAACCTTAATCAGTGAATAATATTTTTTTTAGAGTCGCAAAGGTTAAATTTTATTGCTATATTATCCAGGTCTGAAGGGTTATCTCTCATGACTAAAATATTTATTGCAGTATTTTACAATAACGATTTACTGGGGGGCCTTATATAAAGAAACAATAAAAAAAATTAAATGATGTAATTCACCGAAATAGAAAAAAATTCAATCTGTTATTTTAATAGTGAAAAGTTTGATCTGCATGCAAGACTGTTTGTTGAAGTCCACATTTTTCTATAGTTTAATATGAAGGTATTAAAAACCCGCCTCTGGTCGCCGTGCTCTAGTCGGTAACACGCTTGTCTTTCGACACGGGGATTGCGGATATAAATCTCGTTGGAACCCAAATTTAAAAAAATTATTCAACTCATACTTACTCTTCAGACCTCTTTAAATTATTTATAAAAGGGTGATGAAACCAAAACCCCAACTAGTTATATTATTCACAAAGAAAGTATAATACAATACAATAGAAAACTTCCTCCGTGGCCTTCTCCATCTCCCATTTTACGTATCTTATCTCTAATCCAACCTGGAAGTTATGTTATCTCCCAATCCGGAGGTTCCGGGTTTGATTCCCGTTGGAACCCAATTTTTTTTAAAACGGACTTCAGTCTAGTTTTCACTTAAGGCCTCTTTAACATATTTCTGGTTGGTTGGAAGATATGGCAATAAGACAACTAGGTTGTACTGCATACAACGAAAGTGCAGTTAATATATTGTAATATTATACAAAAACTTTTTATTTAAGTTATTAATTTACAAACAGAATATGAACACAAACAATTAAGGGATAATTTTAACCAAATTAAATGTATTTCTTTGTACAATGTACGGCCGATCTTAACTATTTAAACATGTAAATCTTAATACAAAGTACTAGTGAAATGAGGTGCATGGTCGCGCAGTAACGCACTGGACTTCCGTGCGAAAGGTCGTCGGTTCGAACCCCGCGCTGTGCTTCTCTCCTCAAACGACACAGGCACTTTTTCCACCTAGTGTTCGATGGCATAAGGATGTCTATGACTTCGGTCATATCTATTCTTTTAAAAAAGAAAAACATAAATAATTTTTTTTTAAAAGTGAGTTAAAAGTATTAGATGTTATAAAAAGAATAAATAATTACCTGAGTCATACAAATAACAATAAGAGAGAAGTAACATATAGTACATACCTACAAACACACATTCAAGAACACAAAAGGACATGGCTCAGGAGACCTAGGGCCTTATTCCACTAAAAAGTCAACGTACACAAAAACTCAATATATATAAATAAGGGAAATTTTAGGGGAAAATCCATATGATTCACACCATGGTGCAGGATTTATGGTTCGAATATACAAAAAATTGAAGCTGGATGCATTGTTTCGTCGTAGCATTAAACTTTTTTCTCCCCTTGTTTTTAGTTTCTTTTTCGCTCGCTTCTAATTTCTTTTTATATTTTAACATCTGTAATTTGTTGTTCAATAAACAGTGTTAAACTAAACAAATCACGATGTCTTGAAACTTCCACAGTGTTAATGCTTTAACTTAAAATAATATTTTAGCATCTTGTGATGTGGTCCATATTGGCTGTTAATTTCGCTTAAACTATAAATATTTCAATTATTTCTATTTTAACTGTACTTTTCATTCAAGATAAATTTCAAGTGATGGTCGGTGTGGTGCGACGAGGACTGCCTGTCTTGAGAAGATCGCGTTTCGTATTAAAATCTGTGTATATTGTAAAACTATTGTATTTTTCAGAGTTTTGACGTGTGTACATACATTCTTATATGATGTTTGAATTATTTCAGCATGTTTTAAATTATTTTTTTTTTTTAATATTTGTTTTTCGTAATGATGAAAACACTGTCATTTTTTTATTAAATATTGTTATAAGGTACATTTTACCGTTGATATAATTAATAAATAAATAAAACTCTCCCTTAGAGAACTTATATAGGTAGTAAAACTATTTTGGAAAATATTCATAACTTCTGTAGGTATATCTATTACCCAATATTCAATTTATTTGTTAAGAATTAATAGATAAACTAAGATGTAAATTTTATCTTAACATGTTTGAACAAAATCCATAATCAATAACGATATGTCGTACTTACCATTTTATAAGTTATTTGTATTAATCTATCTTAATTCAATAAATTGTATATAAAACTTTAAAGAATAACAGATTTGTATTATATTATCTCTTCTTATTTTTCTTCATCACGTGCTTAATGCTGAGTGTCATGGTCAACGTTTCCATCTCTCTAGGTCCTGGGATATGCTCTATGAAGCGCTTAAAGAAGATTATTTAACTCCTTTATTTATCTCCATCTCTTACACACCTTTATCTTGCTCGCCTTCTCTCAACTAGCTCCGTGATCATCAGTTTTGTATTAACTAAATTAACCGGTAAGGTGCCTTAAGCGTGTTAACTCGCTCTCTGTTGCCATGCCCGTGGGACCGGCCATACAAAATTAGCGAGTTAAATCACTCAAATTTATGCCTGTTTCTAGACAATGACTAATTTGAATAATCTAAAATATGGAACATATAGATACATCTATTGAGATGATGAATAAATACTATAATATTACAGTTTACTGATATTATCGAATTTACAGATTTGCCTAAAAGCTTTGCATGACAGTCGACATGTGTCTAATACAGGGTTGTCAGTTTTGCGTTTTACTTAATGTATTTAACCGTTGAAATTTGAAATGATTTTATAGTTCCATTATTTACTTTCCGTGCGTTATTAAAATAATTCATATTTTCGTGTTTCATATACTTTTAATTCTATCAAATATTTTATTAACGTATGTTGTCATATTTTCTGTGATAAGCTGCGACATCCCTGACATTTTGTTAAAGTTTTAGTTGTGTTTTTCTGAGTGAACGAAAAACAACGACACATATTGTACATATTTGGTAAGTCTTCATAATATCCTTTGAATATATAATATATATACAAAAAAGATAATTCTATTAGGTTTTATTTTTGCAAAAAAATTCACGACCCTCCGGGATCAGCCATACTAATTCCTTCGTGCCTTCCGGCATTTAAAGGGTTAAATAGAAAAGCCATTATTTGAATCATATTTGCATATCATTGTACTCAGGCGAGTTTTGTGCAAATAACACTTTCAGAGGTTTAAAATAATTCCAAGTACAATATAATAATGCATATCTGATCCTTTTTGAACTGCCAAGATATTGCTATGCTTCTGAGCTGGTTGCCAGAATTTAATGCACTTCTGAGGCAACGCATACAAAGAATACATTAGGGTGTTATATGAACTGATAAATTATTATTTCGAGTTATTGTAAGTAAACAATTTATGTTGCGCCACTGATTAATGCGTTAGCGACTAAATTAATATTTATGGATGTAAAACTGAATGAAAAAATTTTTTATATTTTTTTTTATATTTTTTTTATTTATCAATTTTACTAAACTCTGTGTTTTTTATTGTTGTATTGTATTTTATATACTTGAAATTTTTTTCAAACGAAATATTAACCTTCATTATTAAAGAATATAAAACAATATTTAAGTAGTTTGAACCTGTTGAACAAATGGGTGACGAAAGACTGAATGAACAAAATTATAATCTAAGCATGTATGAAATTCTTTATAGAGGACGACCGAGAAAGTGTGGTTGGAACAAGTGAATGAATTTTTGAAAGAAGGAGGAAAAGTAAGGAGTAGGCAAAAAAGAAAGAGCTGCAGCAGAAGATGTATGGATTTGATAAGATTAAGCAAATATGTCGTAATAGGAAAGTTTGGCACACTGTCTTCTCTGTCTACCCCAACAATTAATTAGTGTAATGGTATTGTATGTAAAATATTATTTAATTAACTTTTGTATTGTACACTTCAACAGATCCAAGTCGGTGATTCGAGCACATTGAAGAGTGTGGCCGGATGATATTATTGTCTTTGAGTCCAGTTATCAAGTCATCAGATTTAGAACCACTGTAGTAGACACGGAACTCTAGGTTTATTATTATTGTACGTGTTGATAACACAACTGCACATAATGACACAGCACGTGCTAACGTACTTGACACGTGGGACTATTGTTACCTGAAGAACATTTTTACCAGACTGGGACCGCATTTTTTTAGATCCATCGGAAATCCAACCCAAAACCCTCGAGTAGAAGTCAAGCGTCTCACCAACTACGTCACGAAGGTCGATATTAACATTTGATTTATCATTTGGAATTCAGCGACTTAAATATAACATAGTACACATGTCCAGGAATATGTGTATTAGGGCCAACTTATTTCCTTTGTATGTGGTATATCGGAGAAAATAGCACGAAGGAAAAACTAGCATGGAGCTCATTTGGACGTTTGAACAACATCTTCAAAAGTAATCTACCAATATCTTGAAGCGAAAGGTCTTCAACTAGTGAATTCTCCTAGCACTTACATATGGCTGCGAGACATGGACGCTCACAGCAAAGAACACACAACACCTCCAGACCACACAAAGGAGCATGGAAAGATATATGTTGGAATATACCAAAAGAGACCATAAACGTGGATTCGCAACATAACAAAGGTAAAATACGTTATCAAGATGTGCAAAAGAATGAAGTGACTATGGGCAGGACACGTAGCCAGAATGTCAGACTCCCGATGGACATACGAAATTATCAAATGGTACCCAAGAGACATAAAGAGGCCCAGAAAAAGACCGGAGGTACGCTGGATAGATGAAATTAGGAAGTGTGGCAGCATCACATGGCATCAATGAGCAAAAAAACGAACTATTTGGAGTCAATGAGCAAAAAACTAACTATTTGGAGACCTTCATCCAGCAGTGGATCGACCCTGGTTGACAATAATGATGATGATGACACATGTACTATGTATTATGATTTGCGTTATTAAATAAATTATTTAATAATTTTCCGATAACTTACTTATTATGTGCATAAATTATTTACCGAGTACAATTGGCACTAAGGAGACGACAATAGGGCAGCTATAATAATATAATTGAAAATAAAATGCATTGAAAACACTGCACTGTGACGGATGTCAAGGAAAACTATCAGATGGATGTGTTATATAAACGTAGTTTAGTAATAGGTATGTCAAATAGTGATCACGCTCTCTTCTTGGTAAATTTATCATAACTGAATATCCTGGTACCTTTAGTATATCTACACAACTCGACGACGATTTTTCACTTCACCCTGTTTTGGGGCAAATGATGTGCTACTTTGGACTTCACAGAACACCCTGTTGCGTTCCTGATCTGATAAGCCCATTCTGGTGTTTTGCTGGTCATCTTCCACACTGCCTGTTAAAACGAGTTTTCCTAATACTTTTCTCTTTTGCATACTAAATGGCCAAAGAGTTGAAGGATTCGTTGAAGATAAATCGTGGACAGCCTGTCCTGAATCCAAAGTGTTTTGGATGATGGATACATCGGAGACTCCAAAGTATCCTCAGCTTATGTCTCCAAAACCACATCTCGAGTGCATCCACCTGTATTATCATTTTTGCCTTCAGTATTCATGTACATGCATATAAATACTACACTATACCTAAATTCGAATATGTTACTATCTCATTTCGGACGATCTACAAAGTTTTCCATCTAGTTCGTCTTCCCTTGGTAAGTTTGTGTAAACATATGCAGATGCGGAAAAGTACCTCATTTAAAGGCCCCAGCCACTGCCTTCTTAGAGCTTGCTTTAAATACAGAAATGGAACCTGCGTATAAATAAAAATGATAATTCAAACGTCACATTTTCCCTCATGCTAAACGGATCAACACTTCAACGCTGAGACGATTCATTTATACCCAGCATCATCGTTACCTATCCCAGGACAACAGTTCGATTTTATGTTTTAGTGCTCCGTTGAATTTATTTTCTATCGCTATATGCCGTCCAATAAATCTCGTTATACTACACAAATAGCAGAATATTCCACCTTTAATCGTTCATTGTTATATCAAAATTACTTTTCCTTTAATATTTTTCAAACACCATTACTTTTAATTTTGCAACAGTCATTCTCTAATTTTTGTCTTCGCTTCTCTTATACAATTTACTTATGTTGTTTATAGTTAAGGCATTAACGTTGTGGAGGTTTAAAGACATTGTAATTTATTTTTAACAAACACTGTTTATTCCACTTTTTTATGACGGTATAACCCTACCGGTTTCAAGGCTTTCACCTCATCTTCAGGGGAGCGTAAACAAGACTAAATGCTGTTCGGACTGGCACCGACATAGACACTTCAACGGTTGGAGGCGGGAGGGGTGAGGGGAAGGCTAGGTATAATTTCGGCCAGGAACGGGGAGATTTTGGGGAAATAACTATTCAACAGATGCTCCGATCGGTATACTGACTTAGAAATTTCTAGGGCCTCTAATCTGTCCAATTTATTTCCGTTGCCACTAATATGTAAGAATTTGGCATCATCGATAGAAAAAGTATGATTCTCACGGTGACAATGATTAGCCATTTCAGAATAAATTAGAGGATTTGTTAAAGCAGATTGGTGTTCACGAAATCTCTTTTCAAAAGATCTTCCTGTGATAATTTCTATATAGGAAAGACAGGAAGATCTTTTGAAAAGAGATTTCGTGAACACCAATCTGCTTTAACAAATCCTCTAATTTATTCTGAAATGGCTAATCATTGTCACCGTGAGAATCATACTTTTTCTATCGATGATGCCAAATTCTTACATATTAGCGGCAACGGAAATAAATTGGACAGATTAGAGGCCCTAGAAATTTCTAAGTCAGTATACCGATCGGAGCATCTGTTGAATAGTTATTTCCCCAAAATCTCCCCGTTCCTGGCCGAAATTATACCTAGCCTTCCCCTCACCCCTCCCGCCTCCAACCGTTGAAGTGTCTATGTCGGTGCCGGTCCGAGTTTTACTACAGATACCTGAAATGAAGATAGACTTACCAATCTCTATACTTCTGCCCATATTGTGAACTTTTGTGAACCCAGCAACAAAAAAGCTACGTGGAGGATTGAAGACCTTGGTTCATTTTCTTCAGATGTGGCGAAATTGTTGATTTGTCTTTATGGTGATACGGGTACATATAATGAAGAATATTGCTGGTAGACTCCAATAATCGATCCTTTAGATTAAGAACCACGGGAATAGGCACTCAGCTCATTCGCCATCGTATGTATTTAAAATACGAGTACTTCCGCGCGTGACAATTTTACAATACTTGCAAATTATTACCAAACTTGGACCTTTTTCACGATTCGATACAAAAAAAATTAACATTTGTGATTATACTTGTTTTATTTGGTACTAGTTTTATAGAACAAGACATGACTGGACGAATGATATTGTCTTTCTAGCCACAGAAACCTTCATGAGTAGTTTAGCATAAAATAATGCATTTGCAAATCATCCTGTATGTAATATTGTATGTTAATAGCGATCGAAGAAGACAAAGGCCACGGATAATGGTTGGCACAATTTTCCGCTGTTCTGGCACAAAATGAGGGCATGTATTGACAACAGTATACAATTCAGAGCACATACCGACGATAAATACTAACAATCCACCCGTGGGAGTCGGCAAACTTTTGGACTTTCCAACTTATCTTCGGTCATGGAAACACTCGGAATATTTTTAGCTTTATTCTTGTACTATCGTTTAACTTTTTTTAAATGTTATTATCCACAATGCGGAATTTAAAATTTAGATAGTTTTGATATACTATACGATGTACGATAGGCCCTCTTGTGGATAGAAAACGCAAGTGAGATGTTGCACTTTAACAAACACACAGTCTTAGTGTATGAAAGCCAAAGTTCGAATGGCAAGGAAATCATGGTTCGAGGATAATTGACAGTTTCACTTTAATATTCCATCAAGATTTCATTGTGATTAGTCAGCTTCGCTTCACTCAAATACCTTCAACGATCATCAGTATAGATAATGTAAATAAATAAGTGTCTTCTATAACCATCACGCTTACTCCCTACTGATACAGAAAACCTATCTCTATTTCATTATATCCTAAAGCTCCCTCGGTGTCTATACACCTTACCATATTATCATATTTTAAGGTTGTACACCATACAGCGAGTCTGAACCCCGATCTCGATAAAATGAACCGGAAGGCAAGTTCACCAGCAATTTTCAGTTCATTATATCGTAAACTTCCATGTCCATACACCTTACCATACTATCTTATTTTTAAGAATGTACACCATACAGCGTTTTTGAACCCCAATCTTGATATAATGAACCGGAAGGCAAGTTCACCAGCCATATTCAGTTCATTATATCTTAAACTTTAAACATCTCCATACACCTCACCACACTATCATATTTTAAGGCTGTACACCATACAGCGTGTCTGAACCCCGATCTTGATAAATGGGCCGGAAGGCAAGTTTACCAGCAATATTCAGTTCATTATATCATTAACTTCCAACATGTCCATACACCTTACCACACTATCCTGTTTTTAAGGCTGTACACCATACAGCGTGTCTGGACCCCAATCTTGATAAAATGAACCGGTAGACAAGTTCACCAGCAATATTCCGTTCAATATATCCTAAACTTCCATAATGTTCATACACCTTATCATACTATACTATTTTAAGGCTGTACACCAAACAGTGTCTCTGAACTCCAACCTTGATATATTGAACCGGAAGGCAAGTTCACCAGCAATATTCAGTTCATTACATCCTTAACTTCCTACATGTCCATACACCTTACCATACTATCCTATTTTTAAGGTTGTACACCATACAGCGTGTCTGAGCCCCGATCTTGAAAAAATAGGCCGGAAGACATGTTTACTAGCAATATTTAGTCCATCAAAGACAGTTTGACAATACATGGTGGCGAGGGTTCATTTGGAACACTTAAAAAAATTGCAATACAGGTGAAATATTCTTTAATGAATTTATTTTGCTTCACATTTTGTGAATCAAGTTTCATTCAATTAATTTGTAATAAATTACGTTTAATTTAATTGTGTCCAATACAAGCTAGTTAATTGGAAGAAATACCTATTTTGCAATAAGCCTGCCTAATAAACCATTTATAAACATGTACATGAAACAATAAATTGGTTAATTTCAAATAATTATTGAATTCACTTCAAATTCTCTAACACAAACTAAATTGTAACGAAAATAATGTATTTATCAAAACAATTTAATTTCAAATTTACATCACAAAATTCATATGTCATAGAAAACAGACAGTTGCGAAATTCACAAGACATTTCCAAGACGAAGGAAATATTATTCCTTTCATTGCTTTTAATTAAAATGATGTCAATTAATTTCTCCACTGACATTTCTGTTCCTTAAATAAGAAATATTTTAAAATACATTTCCTGGAATGTTTTTATTATTGTTTTGTTTTGAGATAATTCTGAAATCTCCGCTTACAATACTGATGAGATACATTCAGTTCAGAATGCTAATATCCTAAAGGAAAAATAGTAAACAAGTAATTTGAGTTGTATTTAAATTGGGAATAAATAGAACAGTTTATCTTGCATGGCTTTTTTTCTCGATGAAAATGTATCTCCTTAAAATTACTTTTTTTTTCTATCGTAGCTATCCAACCAAATTTAGAAGTTCTCAACTTTTTCCACTATTTGCGTTCCTCAGATAGGAAATTTTTCCTCCACCATGACAGGGAACATTTTACACTAGACTTACAGAAACATTTTTATTACTGTCTTGTTTGAATATCTGAGAACATTTAAAAGTCTCTACTCACAATTCTGAACATACACGTATATAAATACAAGGTTTGGAACGTTCGTATCATCAAGGAAAGATGCTATTATATGGTTTGTATTCCTATTTGAAAGAAATAGGACAGTTTACCTCATAAGTTTTTTTCGATGAAAATTTACGTCATTAAAATTATTAACATTTTTTTCTTTGATTCGGCCAAATTCCAGTATACACAATCACTGAGCAATGCTGAGTTAAACATACATTAAGAAAACAGAATATTTTCTAGTAACACAAACACTAAGATCTCATTGTCAAATTTTTATACCAAATATGTATGTATAGTTTCTATTTTTTTTTGTTCAAACATGAGTGTTAAGATACTCTCAAAATACTTATAAACAACAAACAAATCATTTTTGACAACTTTTATCGATTTCCAATTCCGGTCGACGAATTGATGACTGTCAAAAGTTTTCGAATCATACTTCATGAAAACTTTTCCAAAACACATCGAAGAGGTAAATTAAGAAAAAGTGGATTGAAAAAAAATGGGGGATTGAAATAAGTATGAAGAAAGTACAGCATGTCTGACGAGACGTTTGGAAAAGAACAACGCGACAGATTTGAGCATGAATGGAAATACGTAGAGGCAGTGCTTTTTTTTTTTAAAAAAAAAGGTGCTGGAGCTCAATTCTTGTCAAACCTTTTGTAAACCGTAAAAAAAGGTGGTGGAGCGCCACTCCATTGCGCTCCACCGCAAAAAAAGCACTGACAGTGCTTTTTTTTTTAAAAAAAGGTGAGGGAGCTCACTTCTTGTCAAGCTTTTTTATACCGTAAAAAATGGGGGAGCGCCGCTCCACTGCGCTCCACCGCAAAAAAAACACTGCGTAGATTGCGTATATTCTCTCTGCCTATCCCTGCGTATATTCTCTCTGCCTATCCCATCAGGGATATAGCCTGATGGTATAAATGTATGTATATTATTCCCAATTTTGATACAGAGGATGAACTTGGAAGAGTCATGAAAAACTAAATAATGTAAAAATCCCTTCTCACACTGGCTGCAAGGACCAGTCACATTTAATGTGTGAAAGGAAAGGACACTTCATATTTTATGATACCCTACAATTACTCGCCCATTTATCTTGAAAAAAAAATATTATTCCATAGGAAATATTTGATTATATGTCGGTAATAAATAAACCCATCACGCATTTACCCTGTTGGAGTAGGCAGAGAGGGCAAAGCGTCAAACTTTCCTATCACGACACATCTTTTCATACAATTTATATGCTTTCTCTGATATTCTACGTTTCCTTCTTTCAAAATATATTTAATTTGATCTAACCATACATTCCTTGGTATTCCTCTAAGGTGATTTCTCACATTTGCACTTTATATACTTTTTGTAATTTAAATATGTATGGAGATTGAAAAGGTAAAACATATACTATATGTAGAGATAAAAGAAAATGAAACTTAGTAATTTGTTTATAACCCTATCGGTTTCAAGGTTTTTACCTCATAATCAGGAAAACATAAACAAGACTCTTGAGTCGGGTGGTAGGGTTATACTGTTATATATGTTAAAGTGCAAAAAACAGTGTTTGACTTGACAAAATACAATATCTTTACACCTCAACAGTGTTAATGTCTTAACTATAAACAATAGATACCATTTAAACTATTTCCCTTCTGCTTATAGGGAAACGGCGTATATGTATGTATGTATAAATCATTCAAATAAAGCATAATTCATGAATTACAACACTATGAAACACATAGTCCATAAAACACGTACAAAAACTCTTAGCTAAGATTTCACACGTAGCCCATATATAATATAACGGTGTGCAAATATTATATGTGCGCCCGATTTCTCCTGGCATCCCATTGAACGATCTGATGAATAACTTCCTCCCGTTATATGCAGAATAAATATGTATTCTAGGGTGAATATTGTTATAGTTCAAAGACTTTCGTGGACCCTAGTTCAGTTGGAATTTCATAAGGTTATAATGTGTTTTGATGAACAAGTGGATAAATGGACGACCCCCTTGGCCTGGTTGGTCAGACGCTCGACATTAGCCGGGGGGTTGATTCCCAATGGTACCCGAGAAAAAAGATAAAAAAAGGACTCCAGTCTAGTAAAATAGTTCACCTTGTAACAATACTCGCACGCGGTGGACATAAGGGAGTGTTATAGTCTCTTTACAGGCAGTTAACGTTGCGGGTTCAATTCCCGTTGCCTCTTCACAGGCAATTGACGTTGCGGGTTCAATTCCCGTTAACACTCAATTTATTTAAAATGTGTTTCAGGCTTGATTCCACTAACTTGTTTGTATCGTATTTAACTTTCGTTGTATTCAGTTGAACCTTTTTTTTATTAAACAAAGCTATATATTGTACAAATATTTGTCAAGGCTATACCTATATACAAATTTATTACTAACTAATCTTATTTATATATTATAATTTATGACCTTACTTATTCTTATTTTCCTACACGTCATTTTGTTTTTATTTTTCATAATCTTAATATGTGATTTCTTAGAAATAATTAACACCTACATACTACTTATAACAATTCTTACAACTAATTATTTAGCAAGAACAAGTCCACTCGTTCAGACTACTTGTATTCCATCACATTAACTCAGACCTTGGTCGTCCCAGCTTAACCTGGGCTGTTTAATACTAAGTACGAGTATGTGACAATCTCTTCTAATCAACTAAAAAAATTAAATAGATTTAAGGAAAAAAGATAATAAAACAAACAGAAGGAGCTGTTTGAAAAGATGTGTGGATGCCAAAAAACCAAAGAAGGATGTCGTGATAGGAAACATAGGTGCTCTATTGTCTCTGCCAAACAGGGAAATTGCGTGTTTGTACTGTATTATACTTTTGTTGTATACAGTACAACCTGGTGGGCTTATTGCCATATTGTTATCTCTTACAGCCAACCAGAAAAATATTAAAGAGGGTTTAAGTAAAAACCAGACTAGAATCCTTTAAACAAAATCTGAACTCCAGCGGGAGTTAAACCCGCAACCTCGTTGGGAGACATGCTTCTTACCAACTAGGCCATGAAGGGGGTCTGTATGTGTGTTAAATAAAAACAAAACAAGGAATGTTTTTTTCAATTTATAGCATAAATCGAATCTGCAGTCACCGTGTTTAAAGATAGGCATCTTACCAATAAGGCCACAATCACCTTTGTTGTTTGGAAGAGATTTTTAGGTGATACTGAACCCGATAAGTTGTAATATATGTATATAACGAAAATATAATATAGTTAATCATTTATTAAAACTGAATTTAAATATATATTTTATTTTAAAAGGCACCGTAACTACGTATATAGAAACCTTCCAGTGTAATTTATTCTACTACACATAGATAATACGGCTGTATTACGCTATATTATATCCCGTTACGGAGTATATTATGTATATGTCAGAGTATCTGAATAGACTCTCTCTCCTTTTGGACTTAAGTATCCCATATATTGAACAATAGCTTTCAGCTTAATACTCAACTATTCTTAGAGAGTGCTATTCACTAACTAGGGTTATATCTTACCTTCAAGATATCCTTAATGCGCAGGTTGTATCACAAGAACAAACACTTAAGGGTTTTTATGCTTATTTTACTTTATTAAATTCATATATTTATTTATTTATTTAATACTTTTTTTGCAAATTTAATCTGGCGGGATGCATAAACGAAATCCATAAACGATCAATCAATCCACGAACCCCACAAAGACGCACAATCATCCGAACATTATCTATCTTCTATATAAATAAAAATGTTAATGTTCGTTAATTATTGGTAGCTAATCTCCGAAAGTTCTCTACCGATCGCTTTGAAATTTTGAGTAAAGTTAATATTCGTCAACGGAAATGTTTTTTGATTTTTATTTATATATATATATATATATATATATCAGTGTATATAATAAAATTTTTAATTCAGAAATGAATATTTTCGCGAACCTGTGGTTTGACATGGAATTAATGGAATTAATCTGTCAAATTTCATCTGTCAAATTTCATTTTCGGCGTTTCGGAATTTAGGATGATTTAATGTAAAATTAATTATTATAAATAAATTATAAATAAATTATTTTATAATTTTATGTTTAATAAAAATTGAATCATTAATTTTATTAATAATAGAATTTTTTTATGTATTACGTACCTTTATAAGTCGAGACACGAAACAATTGCGATCTGTTTTACCGACACTCGGTGATCTCACTGAGCAATTAAATTACGCAATGCTCACTGAGATCGCCATTTTGTATTGACGATCACAAGTCGATTTACGTTCAATATGTATAAAATTTTAGTTATATAGATAAGATAATAGATAATTGACTTCAATAAATGTGGTAAGTTATTGATATTATATTTAAATTAAAAAATATGAAGTAAAATCGTTCATTTAAAAAAAAAACTAATTACGAACATTTAATTAAAACGTCACTAAATATTATTTGGCAGAATTTGATTGTATCTCTGTTTATATTTCAAAATCTATCAAATCGTATGTAGTAATGGAGATTTGTAACAGGTGAGTATTGTATGTTTTTAAATAACTTGCTATTTATTAGAATCGATAAAATTTATGTGAGTGAGATGTACTTTTACGACGTAAAAAGGAAAAGATATTATACTCAAACTGAAAACATTAGATAATATATATTGAACTTAAATACAGATATAATTATTAAATAATTTTAAAACAATGACTTTAATTTATTATTACTACTGCTTGCTTTTTGTATCCTCATGTTAATTTAAGATAAAGTTGTATTATTTGTCAATAATTTTAAGTACTTGTATAACCTTTCACATGTTCATTTGTATATAAAGACACTTTTATGTCATTAATTAAATAAATAAATTATTTGGTGGTACATTAGAAAGAAGTACCCGTAGAAATATCGCAAAAAAAATGAAAATTAAAACAAACTTTTACGCTGCTCAGTTCCTTTTTTAATGTTTCATAATTTTATATGTTTTAACTTTCTTTTTTCTTACTGAACGTTGTTACATAAATAAATTATAGGTTTATTGATAGCAGCATAGTATGTCCAGATTATATTTAAATAACACTTTTAAAACACATAAATTGCAGATAATACATTATATACAGAAGCTATCAAAAGATCTGGGCTCATCTAATAGCATCCCTTCAGCCAAGATACACCCCACCAATATAGGGCGAACCCAGCCACGGGGACACCAGATGTTTTGCAGCCCACACACTAGCTTTTTCAGCCCAGCACATCGTATTGGGGCAAATTTGTCAACTGTAAAATGGTAAGCTGTTGATTTTTTTATAAATCGAAAAATTATTTTCTCTAAACTGACGTTTTAATTACTAATTTTTATTATACTGACTTTCTAATGTATTGTATGAATGAAAATTAAAACAAACTTTTACGCTGCTCAGTTCCTTTTTTAATGTTTCACAATTTTATATGTTTTAACTTTCTTTTTTCTTACTGAACGTTGTTACATAAATAAATAATAGGTTTATTGATAGCAGCATAGTATGTCCAGATTATATTTAAATAACACTTTTAAAACACATAAATTGCAGATAATACATTATATACAGAAGCTATCAAAAGGTCTGGGCTCATCTAATAGCATCCCTTCGGCCAAGATACACCCCACCAATATAGGGCGAACCCAGCCACGGGGACACCAGATGTTTTGCAGCCCACACACTAGCTTTTTCAGCCCAGCACATCGTATTGGGGCAAATTTGTCAACTGTAAAATGGTAAGCTGTTGATTTTTTTTATAAATCGAAAAATTGTTTTCTCTTAACTGACGTTTTAATTACTAATTTTTATTATACTGACTTTCTAATGACTGTCAATAAAGGGGTTGGAGAAATCTTCTTCTTAGATGCGCCAGGAGGAACTGGTAAAACGTTCCTAATTAGATTGATTCTGGCAGCAATTCGATCTCAAAATGGCATAGCCTTAGCTCTTGCGTCGTCAGGAATAGCTGCGACACTTCTACCAGGTGGAAGAATTGCTCATTCCGCTTTGAAATTGCCATTGAACATGCGATTCATTGAAACTCCCACGTGCAACGTTTCCAAAGCATCCGGCATGGGAAAAGTATTGCAGAAATGCAAACTTATTGTTTGGGATGAATGCACAATGGCACACAAAAAGTCGCTCGAAGCTCTTGATCGATCATTGCGAGATTTGCGTGGAAACATCAGACCATTTGGGAACGCATTTATATTGCTTGCAGGAGATTTCAGGCAAACATTACCTGTAATTCCTCGATCGACACCGGCGGATGAAATAAATGCTTGCCTGAAATACTCTATTTTGTGGCGAGAGGTAAAGACGTTGAAATTAACTACAAATATGCGTGTCCAGTTGCAAAACGATCGATCAGCTGAGATATTCTCACATCAATTGCTGGAAATCGGGAATGGAAAGGTACCAGTTGATCTGATCTCAGGACGAATTTCATTGCCTCATAACTTCTGCAATTTAGTGACGTCAAAAGAAGAATTGCTTTTTAATATAAAATATTGTTTATCCACAAGCATTGTGAAATTTAATAAACAGTTGTATATAAAACAGACAATATAATAAGAGCGCCCCCTGTTGAATGTAACGGCAACACACGCAATATAGATTTCAATTTATTTTAATTCCGAATATTAAATATCTTTCAATTCGGGTTTTTTAAACCGGTTTTTGTTATTATTGATTTTCATTTGAATTAATGGTATATATCTGTGTATGTTTGAATTATTAAAAGTTTCATGCAACTAACTTTTAACAAATGTCACATTAGATTTTTAACGAACTGCCCATTTTTGCTAATTTGTAACAAGATTTATTATTAGTTTTATTTGATGTATTTACCTAAATAACTTGCTATTTATTACAATCGAGGCCTATATTAAAGTTGATAAAATTTGATATTCATCCGTTTGAATAAGACCAAGCTTCGCTCTGAAGTATACGTTGATTTGCGAGATGCAGTTGTAAATGACGGTAATAGAACTTCTGCAATTTAGTGACGTTAAAAGAGGAATTGTTTGAAAAAGTATTTCCCTATATTCAAATCAATTATAAGAATCACGATTAGCTAAGTGAGCTATTGTTGGCGGCAAGAACAAAGATGTATCCGAACTTAACAATATTATTGAGTTCGTTTTTTAATGTTTCGCAATTTTATATGTTTTTGTTATAACTATTTTTCTTCTTTTTCAGTGCAATCGATCTTTGATTTGAATTCAAATCATATCGGGAATCGACCTCTTGGAGTGACGCGATCATTTGCAAGCACGGTGATAAACGCGACAGACTGAGAGTGCCTGAAAGACATCAAAAATATTGTATACCCAGATTGTATACAAGACATCAAAAATATTGTATACAATACATCAAAAATATTGTATACGCATTGTGAAATTAAACACAATTGAAACGTGTGCTTTCTCTTTTCTTTCTTTTCCATTTAACCAGACTGAGCCACAGCAACGCGTGGCTGGGTACAGCTATTTTTCATAAAAAGTGAGATATCATCAATCAAAAGGAAAGGAAGGAATGGTGGAGGAAAGGAAAATAAAATTCAGGAATGAAACACGTTATTTTACTGACTAGAAATTAAGAGTTTTTTCAGTCGCTTCTTAAAGCATGCCAAGGACGGAACGAGCCTTATATTGGTTTGTAAGTGATTCCAGAGTCTCACTGCATGGACAGTGAGACTCTGGATAAGTCATTTAATGTAAACCAATAATATAAATGTTATTTTTATTGTGGTAGCTCGTCAACAAATGTGGTGTTTTATCGTCCGCAAGGGACTCGACAAACCGAAAGCCCCTTCGACTTCGATACATCGATGGCAACAGTACGATAAAACAATCACAGCCTTTAAAAAAAGCTTGAGGACGTGGACTACCGGAGTTCAGAAGGTTTCATTAGTTCTGATGATACTTTTTGTTTCTGTTTTATCCACTCTAGACCTGTATTTTTCAACTACCGATCCGCAGAAATATCCTGCTGTTCCGCGAAAAAAATATTGCCGCTTAGCATATGGTACACCGAGTATCTAGGCTTGAATTTCCATTTTATAAAATTAAATTTGAAAACTAATACACAAAATACTTCATAAATAATGGTTTTATTTCCGCCTTAATGGTTTATGAAACATTTCTCCTTCTTTTGTACTGTACTGTATTACACTTTTGTTGCATACAGTAAAATCTAGTGGGCTTACTGCCATGTGGCAATCTCTTCCGATCAACCAAAAATATGTAACAATGACCTTTAGTAAAAAAACAGGAATCCTTTTTTGAAAAATATATGCGCTGAATTTGAGCCCGCTATCTCCGGGCTGGGAGACAGGCACCTTACCAACTAGGCCAAGGTTCACCAGTTCACATGTGTATAAAGGTTGAAAACCACAACTCTAGACTATATTCTACAATATAAGTCATGAATGACAAATTATGAATTCAGTATAATCAAAATTATTAATAAGAAATAATTAAATTAATTATTCACCTCATTAAATATTAAGGTATTGGGTTAAGTAAGCAGATCTCAAAATGAGAATAGGAAATTTAAATTTAATAACTCCATTAACTTAATCAACTAATATGGCATCAACTAATATGGCACTTTCTTCCATACAGTGTCTACTTAAAAATAAGTTTCAACAATAAGTTACAAGTTAAAGAAAAGTATTTAAAATTTTCTCTTTTTCACTCCAGAAACTTTAAATTAGCAGGGAGATGAATTCTATGCGGTAAATATATAATGACGAGGTTAAATATCTTACTTACCGGAGGCTGCGTTTTTTCCGCCCTAAATTTATGATGAGCCGGTAATATGTTCCCAGAATAGCCGAACGGGCTTGCCCGGGTATTACAGCCCTCACTTAGTATTGTAGGCATTTTAATGAAGGTAGGCATGATGGGATTTTACGTTGTTTAGTACTTGTTGATAAGGATCGATAACAGTTCATTATGGTTTTATTTTTTAAATATTTACATTGCTTTATTTTATTTTGACTATACAATTAAACACAGACGACCTCCGTGATCTAGTTGGTATATAAGTCTCCGTATCTTTAAACCTGCAGGTTCCAGTTTCGAATTTTGTTGCTATCCAGAATGATTGTTTCATAAATTGATTTATTTTATTTTACATTTGATACATGTTCAACCCAATTCAATCAATTAAAATATAGCGCAAAAAATAATTTCACCGTGAACAACGATACTCATGTTTCACTGTAAAGTACTCAGCCATGAATTTATCAAGAAACTCTAACATCAATTTATTCACTGAAATGTGTATTCTTTTTCTTCTTCTTGGTCTAGGTTGTATGACCTGTTTGTGACGGTGGGCTGTCCTGGGATGATGACGTCTAGCTGTCCTTCCACCTTTTCGGCGGCCTTCCTGGTAATCTCCTGCTGCTAGGGTTTTCAGTCTTAGCGATTTTTGCCAGTCTTGTAACCTCCATGCTGTCCGCATGATCCCTCCAGAAGCGCCTTCTATTTCTTCCCCACCTCACTATATCTTCAACACCACAAACCTACCTTATCGTCTCATTTCTGATCCGATCTCTGAGAGTTCTGCCTGCAATGGAGCGTAGGGTTCTCATTTCCGCCACTCTGAGAAGGTTTTTTGTCTTGTTGGTATCGGCTCTTACTTCTTTCCCATATGTCATGATGGGGCGGACGCATGTCTTATATATCCTGACCTTACTTTCGGTTAGCATGTGTTTGTTTCTCCATATAGTGTCCCGCAGGCAGCCAGCCAAAGCTGTCGCTTATTATTGTGTTATTAGTTTGTGCTCGTACTTCACTATATAGGTCACTGTTACTGGAGATCTCTACACCTAGGTAAGTGAATCGCATGACTTGCTCGATGGATACGTTATCGATGATCAGTTTGCATATAAGTGGCTATTTTGATATTGTTAACCACTTGGTTTTATTGACAGAAATCTTCATATTGTATTTCTTAGAAGCAAGGTGAAATTTGTAGAGCATTCTCTGAAGATCATCTTCGTTTTCTGCTAATATTGCAGCGTCGTCGGCATAACACACTATACTGATCAATTTGTTTCCAATTTTGTAACCCGAGCCCAAAGAAGACACCTCCTTTATGATTCTATTCATAATAATGTTAAAAAGGAATGGGCTGAGACTATCTCCCTGTTTGACACCGGTTGCAGTGGGTATCTCTTTTGTTAAGTATCCGTTTGTCTTGATTCGTGTCTTCCAATTATTGTTAATACTTTGTTAATACTTTGATTATATATTGTTAATGTTTTGATTATTGATGCAGGAACTTCGTATTCTCTCATTATGTTATTGAAAAATTAATTCAATTAAGTCACTCCGTGTGCGAGCGCTCTTAATAGACCAGTTTGTAAATACGGCACCGAAAACCATCTCAATTAAGAATAAATAATTGTCAGGCACATTTAAAGTTTTTTTTCAGTCAACGAAGGCTTTGTTGTTTTCGCTGTAAGCAATTTGTAAATTTACAAACAGGAATAATACCCAAGCATAAAAATCATTAATAATTAAAAAACGTAGGAGTGAGTTAAATCCATACTATTTGCATAAAACGTGTCACGTTAATATATTTTGAACTCTCTTATTCTGGATTCCGTTCGGGTTCCATATGATTAAGCCACACTCCAATCTACTGCGAACCTGTGGATCATGAAGCGATCTCATGACAGCGCCACCATCAAATGCTAATGAATAAAGGGTCCACGTCAGGTTTTCATTTAAACCTTGTTTAAACACCATGCTGGTTAGATGAAAGAGGTTGTACTGTATACAACGAAAATGTAACATATTACAAAACATACCATCACATTATTTTACTATCGGACTACGAAGAAAACCAATTGAGATTTTGCTTTATCCATATTCAAATACTTGCTAATATAATGAATTACTTTAATTTCACTGACTTTCACAATATTGGTGCAATTTTTATCATGTTCTCCATTCAAAATATTGATAGAACGATTCTTTCCTTAGTCTTTATACGTGTATATGTTACATCCCCCTCGTTTAACATTTAAATCGTATATATTTTGTTAGTCTTTTCGCATGTATCCATTAAATATTCCCAAACTATTTTAGATACATAAATAAAATTACAATAATATAAAACAAAACTCATGCATGCATAGTTTCCCTGTCAGGATAGAGAAAAAGAAAAGAACGCCAGACTTTCCTATTGTCACACAGATATTTTTCACTTCCTCTTTATCCATATGCCTTTTCATACAACTCTTTTATGACTTTTTGAATTTTCTTCTTCAAAATAGCATTCACTTGATTCAACCATACTTTTTTTTATTTTCCTTTACCACATTTCATTAACATGTGCAGTATATAAATGTTTTATTATTCCTTCGTTCTATATTCCCAACCCATGTCAGAATGTTCATCGTCTTCTCATTTAATACGTCATTCTTAAGTTTATATTCATCCCATATCGTTTCATTCCGTATTATGTTGTACATTATCACCTCATGTATTCTTTTGAATGCAAGCATTTCTACAACATTCAGTTGGTACTAGAATACAGTTGTGAACTGTAGGATGGCGCAACTGCAATTTTAAATTTGAAGCCACTTTTCAGCTTTCAAACGTATAAATATCCTTTTCCACACATTATTTATGGTATATGTGCACGAATTACCATGATACCAATAAACATTAAAATGAAAAAAACTTGTTTTACATTCATTTCAAATTGCAGTTCTAATTGTGTCATTTTCGAATCGGTGTTTGATTGTATTCAACAGAACCACTTTATTGGTATTTTTTGATTAAATTCTTCTGTGCATTGAATGTTGATACATGATTTCGCGGGAAAACAGCACAAATTTTCTAATAACTGATCTTTTCACAATTTTAATAATTTCTAAGCGTTCTGCAATCGTGTACCACTCCATCATTAATGTTTAAGTCATATAGATGACGTGTGTTCATTATAAATATACACATTTAACAGCTGAAAACTTGTGGCAAATTTAAAATTCCAGTTCTCGTTGCGCCACCCTAATCATCTTAACGGTTTTTTATATTATTTAATAAGCAATTTTATTCAAATATATTGGGTGGAATTAATGCTTTGAAGTAATTTCTTCCCCTCAACCATATTTTGTTTAAAAATATTTTTAGTATCAAAAACCGTGTCTTCAACACAGTGTAAAAAAACGATATTTAGGAAAAACAAATAATAATTAAAATGAAATATGAATCTTAAAGAAAAATGCATTAGTACGAAAATTGCACAAGAATTAAGGAAGAGGAGTATTTTGAGATAAATATTTGAGATTAAAATCAATCTTATACAGTTGTTTAAAATTTCTCCAAATATAAAACATATATTCGAGACTGCAAAGTATTAATTACTCAATCAATTGAATTGAATAGTTAATAATTGTTATACCGAAACAATTGAATCGAATAGTTGATAATTCTTGTGCCGAAACAATTGAATCGAATAGTTAATAATTCTTATACCGAAACCATTAAATCGAATAGTTAATAATTCTTATACCGAAACAATTGAAACGAATAGTTAATAATTCTTATTCAGAAACAATTAAATCGAATAGTTAATAATTCTTATACCGAAACAATTGAATCGAATAGTTAATAATTCTTATAGCGAAACAATTGAATCGAATAGTTAATAATTCTTATTCAGAAACAATTGAATCGAATAGTTAATAATTCTTATACCGAAACAATTGAATCGAATAGTTAATAATTCTTATACCGATACAATTGAATCGAATAGTTTATAATTCTTATACCGAAACAATTGAATCGAATAGTATCAATTGTTCTTATACCGAAACAATTGAATCGAATAGTTAATAATTCATATACCAAAACACAAGTTAAACCCACATTTTTTTTAATATAAAACCTTCTTTAAAATAAGTTATTTATTTTGTGAAATAATTTCATGAATCAAAACTTTATACAAATTAATTCAATGAAATTTGTCTCACAAAATGTGAAACATAATAAATTGAATAAGAAACCTGACACCCCTTTGCAACAAAGTTTTGAAGTGTTTCAAAGGAACTCTCGCCACCATATATCGTCATGCATGCTTGAGGTTCTTTCAGGAACACGCACAAACTGTCCCGACTGAACTGAATATTCCTAGCAAACTTCTCTTCCGGCTCGGGATCAGGATCGGAGCTCAAGGATGTTGTATCGTGTGTTAGTTATTTTGTAATGCAGCATAATGTAATTGATGTCACCGTCATATGCATGGTTACATACGACGGTGACATCAGTTAAATTATCTATTAAACATAGTTTCATGTGACAGTGATATCAGTGAAATAAAATATAATGCATAGTTTCATTTGACGTTGACATCGGTTAAATTCACTTTTTACATGGTTTCATATGACGGTGACATCCAAATAAATCAATTTTTATACATAGTTTTGTATAGTGGCAACATCGGGTAAATCAACTTTTATAAATCGCTCATATGATGGTAACATCGGTTCAATTAACTTTTATACACAGGTTCATACAAGTATTTTGCCGTATAAAGCGAAAACTATGTTATTATTAATGTAATTACATCGTTGTACATCATACGTTTAACTATGATCATTACTTTACTGCAATATCTTTCAATCAATCAACCAAAAATTCCAGTATTTGCTTGTGAACTATAATCAAATCACGAGGAATTTTAAAATTGCTTGAGGAAAACATGAGTCAATCCCAGAAAGCTGGAAAGTTAGGAAGCTAATCGAATATTCAGGGATGATTATTCATCACAATCAAACCCAATCGAGCCCCTGTCACTTCGGGTCGTGGGCAGCCCTTTTATCTCGGCCCTGGGGGGAAATCCTTATCATCGAGGGTTCCACTTTGAAGTTAGGATCCTTAAACTTTTTGAGAAGATACCTCGTCTGGAAGTTTTCTAATAAGTATATTTATTCAAGTAGATAGCTATAAGTTACATTTATTTGGAGAGAGGTACTCGTAGATCTTTGAGGTTGATTTCGTCTCCATCGAATGGATTGATTGTTTAGAATCGATCTTGTAGGGTAGGGTATTATAACAAGACGTTGGTCATTGCTGGTTCTGTGGCGTGAAATGGTTTGCTTTTAAGTGTTACAGATATAATTAATGAAGCTTTGGGATGCACTTGAATGTAACGTTTTTGATAGTTCTAATAGAAATTATGATTATATATGAGCACTACACACATAAACTTCACTCCACCTAAAATTGAATGACTTACTTTCACACATCGGAAGATAAAACGTTTCTCTGTAGTTCGTCATCCCTTGGTAAGTTTTCAGCATTTTTTTAACCACATTTACAGATGCAGAGCAGTGCCTTATCTTATGACCACAGCTACCACCTTTATTTCCTTATACTCAACATATTAACACTTATTTTGTTAAAAAAAATATTTTATTAGTGTGTTTTAATCTTAAGGGAGAGTGGTCCGCTCTCTTAACGGCGCTGTATAAATTGTGGTTTTATTATTACTATAATCACTAGCCCTTAAGTAATGCCTTTAAATCATGCCTTTACGATGACTGGTCTTATGACTGGTTGGGAAGTTGTATTGTATTACATTTTTCGTGTATACAGTACAACCTTAAATACATATTACCATGTGGCAATATCTTCCAATTAACCAGAAAGATATAAAAAGGCTTTAAGGTATAACCAGAAAAGATTTTTTTTTTCATCTGGGTTCCAACGCGAATCAAACTTGTTACCCTCGATTTATAAAACAGGCATCATACCTAATGAGCCACAGAGGTCAAAAAATTCTTGTATGTAAAAGAAAAATGATAAAGGTATGAAATTTCAGAAATAATTCGAATTATTTCATAATGTTTTTTTTATTTTTTTGTTTTTTTTTTACAGAAACGTTCAAAATAGTACTAGGTTTGATAAAGTACAGACTGTCTGACTTAGACGGCCACGTATTATGTTCACAACTATAAAGTGCTACTTTTTATGAGTTTTGACGTTGGTACTTGAATAACAACATAAATTTGTTTTTTTTTCTAATGATTGTTTATTTTCATTTATTTAAAATGTTATTGTTTTTTTTTCTTGTAATTTATTTTACTTACCTTTTTTAAATACTGTTTTAAGATGCAATGTATCGTTGATATATAAATTGCCATTGTGTGAGGTATTTATACTAAAAAATATTTCCATAACACTTTAAAGCTTAATTTCTCGTTTTTACATATCGCAAAACTAACAAGTTTAAATTTTGACAAGTCACAAAAAATTGGCTAAAATTTACATTTATTATGAAAGTACAACACCTTACAATCTTCATTATTTTTTTTCTCAATATGACACTCATTTTGAGAAGCTTTTTCAGTATTACGTCAGACGTAGAGAGGTGCTAATGATTATTATTTGCGTTGGCTTGGAAAATCCTGAAAAAATAATTTTTCAGGATATCTTCCATTAATCATATCACAGTGGTTAATTCATGGGGTATGTTTTATTTATCTTCCCAAAAAAACCTTTCGGGAAAGCCTAAAAAACATCCTGTTTTGAACGCACAAAAGTGTTGTGTGCATATTGCGTTACTACTCTTATTTTCTTGTGTTTTATTATGGTCACTACAGAGTTCAATGGGTGACATATGAATATTGAATGGGACTAAATGTGGATCGCGTTATGCTGATAATATGGTAGTGTTGGCAAGGAATGAGAATGAATCACAGACTTCACTCAGTTTAATGAGAGATATGGATAAAAATATATCTAAGAATAAATGTTATAAAATTCGAAATCATGATGATAGAAAAGTGGAAAAGGAACCCGACATATGGGTAGGCAATAAAAAAGAATAAAGGATTTCTCATATTTAAATGATATTTTTTTCAGATGGTGAGAGTTATGAGAGAAAGGCGTTTAACGATTGGAAACAAAGGCAATACGACACTTAAACGTGTTAAGTTTTTGATTAAATGTATCGTTTTAAGACGAAATATAAAAAGCATGAAAATTAAGAAAAATGTAAAAAAAAATTGGTGCTATTTTGAAAGGTGTCTCAAACAATTTTATATTTATTACTTTGCAACTTAAGTATAAATTGAGCACACGAGTTTATCTTGATAAAAAAGCAATATACGATATAGTAAAAAAAATATAAAATATCATTTATTTCAAATTCCAAGACATATAATCGATTCAATTTACGATGCAATATAATAATAAATTTATCATTAAAGTCATGAAATAAAAATTTCATTGTCAAAATCATATCTGATGTGTTGAAATGAGAATTCAATTGACAATACGGAACTAATAAAGTAAATCATGAATAACAAAAACGTTATATTTTTATTGGTATCTTGCGGCTATTGAAGTCAAGCACGACGATTTTTTTAACTATTGTAGGTTGAACGAGTTATTTTAATTGATTTGAAAAATAAAAATTGAAATAAATTATGTTCCACATGCAAACACCATCATTGATAAAATTTACGCACAAACCAAAACTCAGGTGAACTAAAATTTTATAAATTGAATACGATATCGTGAGTGTTTTATGTGTATACGTGTATTCGTCATCACTGAGTCTTACAGTCGAGGGTCCCCTCGCCAACTCAATATCAATTTAGTGAGAAAATTCAACTGTGCCGTGGAAGTTTTGTTTCTTTCTTTTTATTCGTTGAAGTAATGTGTTGTACACCAGCAAATTCGCCAGCCCCACCACTGTATATGATCCGATGGCACACCGAGTGAAACGATCGGAGTACACTGACATGTTTTTTTTTTAATGAATAGACATGACCATTGTCATAGATATCCTTATACCACAGAATTCTAGGTGTATGTATATCTTCTTCTTCCCAGTGTTATGTCAGGTCCCCCCAACGTTGAATATCACTTGAGAGTAGACATATTTCTCCCCGGCAGCCCGAAAAAGACCTCCAGCGCCCCTGATGCCAGTCCAATCACGTATATTGCGGAGCCAGGAGATTTGCCTCCTGCAACACCTCTTCGGCCTTCTATTTTGCCTTGGGTGATCAGCTGCAGTAATTTGTACTTTGCTCCTCTAAGTACATGACCCAAGTAGGACACTTTTCGGATTTTAATATTAGTCAGCAACTCTCTATTAACTTGGGTTATTTGAAAAACCTTTGTGTTGCTGACCATATTCGTCCAGGGTATCCGTAGTATTCTCCGGTACATCCACATTTCGAATGCTTCCAGTCAGTTCATACTACTAACTTTGAGGGTCCATGATTCCACTCCATGTAATAACACTGAACAAACGTAGCATTTGACTTATCGTTGTCGAATTTTCAAGTTTTGATTATCATCGCAGAATACGCTTCTCATTTTATTAAAAGCCGTACGAGATGATTCAATTCTGCACTTGACTTCGGTTTCTGGGTCGAGGTCTTCCACTAGGATACTTCCGAGGTATTTAAATGTATATATTACACTTTTTTTACTCTTTGTGTTTCCCTTTTTTTGTATTGTATCTGCTAACTAATGCAGAATCACATGTGTCCCGATCTTTGCCGAAGTCATTAACTTCCATGCAGCACAGTCGCAGCCCCCTCTTTGCATATAACTGTTGCTCTTGGCTACTTCAATTTCTTCTGGCATAAACTACAAGACCTACTAGGGGAACGTTAAAAATTTATGATAGTCATCATCATCAGACCATATCCTTATTGAGCAGAAAGAAAATACCTCCCCGCCATTGTATCTTGGCACACTTCTGTCACTTTTGCCACGTCCGTACATCTCATCAAGCATACTCTTTCATAAAATAAGGTTTTTTCTCCTTTTTCTTTCAGAATTGAATCCATTTGGTATTTGGTGTCACGTTTTTCTAGAACATCTAAAACTTCTTGCACCTACTGAACTACTCGTATATTACAATTTGTTAGCATTTTTTTATTTCTAAGTGGTTTAACTGTCTCTACGAATAGTCATCATCATCAGACCATATCCTTATTGAGCAGAAAGAAAATACCTCCCCGCCATTGTATCTTGGCACACTTCTGTCACTTTTGCCACGTCCGTACATCTCATCAAGCATACTCTTTCATAAAATAAGGTTTTTTCTCCTTTTTCTTTCAGAATTGAATCCATTTGGTATTTGGTGTCACGTTTTTCTAGAACATCTAAAACTTCTTGCACCTACTGAACTACTCGTATATTACAATTTGTTAGCATTTCTTTATTTCTAAGTGGTTTAACTGTCTCTACGCTCCTTCCTTGATTTTAAACATTATATTCTTTCAATCCACAACTTGTCTTTATGACTTCATTTCTTATTCTGTGATCGATTGTTTTTTACCACTTTCTACACGTCAGTTTTTTGCAGCTTTTGTGACTAAGAGCAACCAACTTTGCATGTCTTGAAATGCTCTGGTCAATAAACACGTTATACAAAACCATTTACTCTATTGTCAGCTACTTATAATCTTTCAATATCAACTTCACTCAGTCATCCGATTTAAACATGCTTCCTAAATATAAAATTTCATCAACTTGCTCTTAAAAAAGTAAACACATTCCTCTTGATAGATATATATCATACATACTTATTTTGTGAGTTAAAATATACAGTATAATATAAATTAAAGAGCTGGAGCGAAAATTAAGACATGTTTACAAATTAGATTAAAAAGCGAGGCCCAAGGGATTGTGGATGGGTGAGAGATGAAAAAGAGAATACTGAAGAGGAAAAGAGGGAAACCAGTACGAGTTTTTTGTGACAGAAAACGGAACTAGAATATGATTAAAAAAAATTTAAATGTATTAAGAAATGTGTTTATATTAAATTATTGCTAGAGATATATTTTTTATATGGTTTCATATTTATTTGAAACGAGGTGTTTTTTTTGTGTTATTGAAATCTGTTATATTTTTATGTATGCAGACGGCACATTTGTATGAAGCCTTGATATTTTTATATTGCTTTGAACATATTTATGTCACCTTGAAAATATTTATTTATCCTTTAACATATTTACGTATCTTTGAAAAGGTTTATGCAGTATTGAATATCATTATGTATCCTTGAGAATTGTTCTGTAACCTTGAACATTTTTATTTAGTCTTAATTGTTTTTATGTGACCTTGAATGTTTTTTTCATGTAGCATGGATGTTTTTATATAGTCTTGAACATGTTTATGTAGTCTTGAATATGTAAATATGGCCTTGAACATTTTTTGTGTAATCTTGTTATATTTTTAAATAACCTTAAACATTTTTTGTAACCTTGAACATTTTTATGTAGTCTAGAATATATTTATATGGCCTGGACATTTTCATACAGCCTTGAATATATTTATGTAACCTTGAACACATATATGTTGCCTTGAATATCTTAATGTAGCCTTGAACACGTTTATAAAATCTTTAATATTTGTATGTAGCTTTGATCATTTGCGAAGTTTTAAAGATCGATTTAATTTCGACAGAAGAAAACTCTTGGGACTTTTTGCTATGTAGTATTATTTCTTATCTAAGTAATAAATCAAATGATTTTTTCTCTTTCGAAAGACGTCATATTTTTAATATAGTCCAATGTATGAGAGAAGAGTTTAAAATACAAAGAAAAACTTTTTTTTAATATTCAATCATATATAAATAGACATCCTTGGTTTTATAATTTTACTCTGGAATAATTTTCGATTGCTTTATTGTACCGTATACGTCTTGCTCACTGAAATCTCAATTTTTCAAAATTCATATTTTGAATTCCTGTTAATGCAAATGTGATATTTAAGAAGGTTTTTATGAACTGCAGTTCACGCAATGATTTCCTAATTTATAATTATAATTTTCAAATTATGACATTCTACTACTATAGTTCGGTAATTCTAGGATGAGTCCTATGACAGCTCACAAATTTGCCCCAATACAACCTTATGTAATGTATTTACCTAAATAACTTGCTATTTATTAGAATTGATGCTTATATTAAAGTTGATGAAATAATTAAAATTACTGAACATCGTTATAAGGTTGTATTGGGGCAAATTTGTGAGCTGTCACAGGACTCATCCTAGAATTTCCGAACTATAACTCAGCTGTATTAGTAACAGCTGTTGGGCAACTTTGCTTATGTGGCTGCTGATTCTTGGGTCTCACTTTGTATTTTTGTCACGAAATATATGAACACTAGAATGAACTTAGTACCATAGTAGTCAATATATACATGGTCGATTCGAGATTCAATAAATGGCAAAAAATTGTGGCCAATGGTAAGGATGATTAATGGAAAACTAGTATTTATCCCAATTCAGCATCCACATTTTCATATTTGTTGCAGAGTACACATACATATATACCATTATGTCATTTCTCTGTCGGGGTAGGTAGAGAGGAAAGAGCGCCAAAATTCCTAATCTCGGCACACATCCTTAGCCTCTTCTACCATACACAGTACAACCTTATGTAATGTATTTACCTAAATAACTTGCTATTTATTAGAATTGATGCTTATATTAAAGTTGATAAAATAATTAAAATTACTGAACATCATTACAAGGTTGTATTGGGGCAAATTTGTGAGCTGTCACATGACTCATCCTAGAATTTCCGAACTATAATCAACATTTCAAATTTTTACTCTATTTAAATATTACAATGTATAAATTTATATTTTTTTTATTATAAAATCTTAATTAAGTGCAAAATTTACTATAAAGTCAAATGGACTTGAATATAACAAGTAATTTCAATTCGTTTTAACGTCAATTTGGAGGTAGGAGCCTCACTTGATGCTTAGAGCTATGCTGCGAGTTAGGCGACATATCCTAGCGAACCAACGCATCGCATACTATCGCAGTGGCTACACTGCACGCTTCGCGCCACGTTGCATGACGATTAATCACCGAGTGAATCTCCTAGCGAACAGACGTGTTGGTTAATTTTATTGTGTCATCGTGATTTTACAAGATGGCGGAAGTTTTAATAAAAGCTGTGTATGAAAGGGAGCCTTTGTGGTACCCATCGAGCAAATTATACGAAAATGTACCTGTAATAAAATCACTTTAGAACGAAGTTACACAGGAAGTAAATAAAGACGGTAAGTTGTAATGAAATTGGTTAGTTTTGAGAGTGGCATCGTGTGTTGACTCAACCGCTCCCAACTGACAAATGAATTTGTGCGTAGCACTTTGGTGTGGTCAAGAATGAGGTCACCTAGTATATGAGTCACGTAAAACCTAGCTTAGCACATAACGAAGAACTTTGATGTGGCCTCGGCCTCATACTTTTTTCAATTCAATACCTTAATCAATAGGTTTATCGAGTAGGAAAATATATCCTGAAATTTCTCATATATATTACGGCAAATGATAAAAAAAATCATTTTAGAAGTAAGCTATCAAACGGTCTGTAGTTATTTCATAATATAATTTCATTCGAGAAACACCCCCACCTATAAGAAGGTGAACTCGGCCTCGAGAACGTAAGATATTTTTCAAAATATAATTGCTGTTGAGCAATTGATATAATTTTAAACCCCCAAAATGTTCAAATATAAACACACACGTGTATGTTCACAGTCCCAGGTTAACTGCCAGCATAAATAGAGAAAATAAAACGTGTGTTAAATTTTGAAAAAATATAAAAAGAATTACAAGACATTTTTTGGAACATTTCATGTAGTTCGTTAATTAAAATGCTTTATATTTATTTATAAGTATTAAAATTACTCGACTAGCCCGGCAGGACGACTTATAAGGGTTTGGAGAAGAAACCTCCTTGAACTAATTAGTAAGACGCTTAACTTCCATCCAAGCGTTTTGGGATCAATTCCTAATGGTACCCAAAATAAGGAGTCCCAGTCTAGTACAAGAATTCGTCAAGGTAACAACATTTGCGAGCAATTTGTATAAAATAAAAAAAGGTAATTACCAACGTGTATGGTAGCTGTTAGAACCTTTAATACCTTCGATCTTCTTTCTTTGTTGTGACCTCAATGCTGATGAACGTGATTCACAAATTGTTGAGCGTATTCATGTGGTTTTCTTTGGAGAAATAGTGCGGTGGTTTCTCATTGCCTAGCACAGGGGTTGGTAAACCGCGGCTTGCGAGCCGCATGCGGCTCTTTTCATAGGCATTTGTGACTCTTCAACTCGCTTCATCTTCAGAACTTCTAGGACTGCCGCCACTCAAGGGGCAAACTTGTGGAGAAGATATTGCGAATTCTGTAGAAAAAAAATCTACTTTTTGTGCGATAGTCGGCACATGGTCCCAATGAAGAACTTCTAGGACTGCCGCCACTCAAGGGACAAACTTGTGGAGAAGATATTGCGAATGCTGTAGAAAAAAAATCTACTGTTTGTGCGATATATGTCGGCACATGGTCCCAAAGAACTAGGACTGCCGCCACTCAAGAGAATCAAATAAAAAGTAAGTTAAAAAGCAAATTAACCGACGATAATTTACAATCATGCCTAAAATTGAAAACACGTTGTTACTTGCCGGACATAGCAAAGTTTTCTAAAACGATGCGAAGTCACCGTTCTAACCAGTAAACTTTACAAAGTCCAAAAAGTGTTTTATTAGTGTTTAATTATTTAGGTTTTCTCGTTTTTTTATAAATAGTGCACTGAGCTACTGAAACTTATAACTCCCATTTATTATATTCTTCTAAGTAGCCTACGATTGTATTGTGAATTTTAGTTTTAAATAAAAATCTTGATTTTATCTCGTTTTTTTTTTCGTCATTAAAATGTACAGTAAAAATTTATGTTACAGTGAAAATTTATGTTGCGGCTCTATGAAAATGTTGATATTCTGTTAACTTAATATTTGGCTCTTCTCACTAGAAATTCTGCCAACCCCTGGCCTAGCACATCGCAGTAGATGCTAAATATTATACATCGTATAGATGTTTCATGTATTGTAAACCCTACTGCCAAAACATAGTATTTTGGGATGTATTTTGGAATGTATACTGGATCCCAGAGGAAATATGCATTTTTGGATGTTAAGTGGGAACAGGAGGGATGTATAAATATTTTGGGATATATTAATGGGAAAAGGATATACATTTGATAGTAAAAGGAGATATTTTTGTACGTATGAAAATAAGTATTTAGTTAAAAAAAATACAAACTGTAGTTTTTGACTCTATATGATAATCAAATTATCTGGATTATATAACAATTGTGGATTTAAAGAATTGTGGATAATTTTTCTCTATTATTTATTGACCACTCCAGTCTAGTGATGTCAAAGGATAGTTTTGTTTAGTTTGAAATTTTCTGTGAAAGTACTGGCAACATGCTGGACTGTTTAAACTCCTGGCCTGAAGCCACTTTATAATTATACCATATTAAAACTGCATTGTTAATCATTTTCCTTTCGGACCTTAAGTCATATTGATTTCGGAATGAGTCCGTCGTCACTACTATTATTTCACACTCAGATGTGTTGTAACCGGAGAAGCAAGATTTCAATCTTCTAGTGTAGATTGCACTGGATGGGAACTTATTTTATCCTCCATAACCGAGTAGGTGGTGGTGGTATCGAACTGAACAGATCTGACGTATATTATTTATGGTTCAAACATTAATGCTGTGAATGTTTAAAAACATTGTTATTGTTTGTGAAAGTTTAAAAACATTGTTACTTGTATGATAAGTTGTATTTTCCTGTTAATTATTTCAGTATAAATTCGATATTAACCACATTTAACAGCTTTTTTTAAATTTTTACAAATATTTACATACATACTATCACGCTACGTCTCTTTTGGTGTAAGCAGAAAAGAAAGATTTTCATGTATTTCTATCAATTAATTTATTTATTTATTTAACTAACGACACAACAGTGTCTTTTATATACAAATGAACGTATGACAAATTATACAAGTACTTAAAATTATTGACAAAAAATACAAAACTTTGTCTTAAACTAAAATGGAGATACAAAAAGCAGAAGTAATAATAAATTACAAAGTCCTTGTTTAAAATTATTCAATATTAATATGTATATTTAAGTTCAATACGTGTATGTAACATATGTTATATCACAAAATATTACCAAATTTTACCAAGTACACTTACGTAATTGTCGAAGACTTGTTTTATAGTGGTCAAGAACTTAGATTTGTTTTTAGTGGAACAACGCTTACATAGAACAAGATCATGCATACATCCATAAGCTCCCCCTTCTTCTCTATACATCTCGTCATACGTACTTTTCTGTTTCTCACACTTCTTACATTTCCCTTAGTTAAAATTTCTTCAAACTTTCTCATTCCACTTCTCACTCTTCATTCATTTCAGACAAACGCATTTGTTTTTTTTATTCTTCTCACAACTCATTTTGTCAATAATCTATATCTCAAAATATATATTTTTTATAACATTTGTCTCTAGCAAACTCTATCAAACATTCATTGTATCATTACACCTTCCAATCAACCAGAAAGAGATCTAACCTATCTGAAATGAAAACCAGAATAGAATCTTTCTTTTTTTTAAATCTAGGTTCCTACAGGAACTGAACCGCAAAACTGAGGTTTGAAATTAGGTGTCTTATCTACTGGATCACACATATTAACATAACAATACTAGATCAAATTTTATAAATAGTCAGGTTTTACTTTCATAGCGTGCTAGTGCCAACCTTTATACATATATGAAGGTTTCCCTTTCATATATAAAGCACGCCGTTGTGTTAGTCTCGACCTTGCAAGTTTTCCAATCAATTCCATATTTATGTGGATAATTTATTGTTGACGAAAACTAAAACGAGACTAAGTGCATAGTTTTTTAAAAAGATTTCAGTTAAGTTGTCGGTTATTCATTGAAAGAGGTTGCAATGTAGCAATTAGGTACTTAAGTTGTACATACTGTATGCAATGAACATCATAAGAAGGCTCTTTAGGGAAGCAGTCACTATGACTATCTTATGTATCGTTGAAAGTGGATACTACAATGTATGTTCCACTTTGCGAACGAGTATGAAAATGAAAAAAATATCTAAGTCGAAAATATAAAATTTATATAACTTTCAGCTTTAAAATCTGAAAAACCCCTATTCCTGAAAAAAATCAGTCCGACTGAAAAGTAACTTACCAATTGTGTACATAAAATCATGAAGTCTATTTCCGGGGTGTATAATTTTATAATTACGGCACGAATTTATTATGAGTTTTTGCAAAAATGTACAACGTAATTTCATTTTAAATAGCGAAATTCTAACAGTGAAAATGTATTTGATAGCCTTACGAATACTTAATATTATTTATTTTGACAGACGGCATCGTAAATATGTTGCGGATTGTATATTTTAGTTTTTTTTTATCTAAAAGCAGTCGACATTTTAGCATTAATTGGAGTTTTTAATAGTTCCGATCCCACGATATTATAAATTTTATTTAGGGCAACTTTAAAATACGAATTTAGAAATTAAGTTCAAAAAATTTGCATGTTTATCAAAGTTACTTTTAACAAACTATTAAAAATTATTTTTTTACCAACAACGTAAATAATTAGTCTAAAAAAATATTAATATTGACTATGAAATAATATATATTATATTAATATTATCTACGTGTAAGGAAAAAAATAAAAGTATCAATGTATGAAAGAAGATGTAATGAAGATGTCAAAAACGAATGCATGGGTACAGTGGATGTCTTAAGTAAGATGAAAAAAAGGAGCTTTAAGATTATTAAGAGAAATGAAAAAAAATAATAAGAACTTAGCGAGAATACAAGTCAAAAATACAAGGTGTGTGTAGATGAGGTACACCAAGAAATAGATGGCTGAATCAAGTGAACACGGTTATGTCAGAAAGAAGAGTGAGAAGTATGAATAAGGAAGATTGTACATAACAAAATGTATTAATGCAGAGAAGGCGAAAGTAGTACACTCGGATAGAAAAAAATGGAGATTAATCCTTTCTGCCTTCCCAGCAAGCGGCATTGCTTGATGGATTATATAAACAGAATATTCATCCAACACTTTTTGTTTATAAATTCACTTTTGTTTTCCGGATGACCTCCTTGACCTTGCTAGTAAGACGTCTGTCTTCCATCCCAGTGTTTGCAGGTTCAAATCCCGCTGGAGCCCAGATTTTTATAAAACGGATTCCAGTCTTGTTTTCACCTAAGGCCTCTTTAACATTTTTCTGGTTGTTTGGAAGAGATTGTCACGTGGCAATAAGCCTGCCATGTTGTACTGTATACAACGGAAGTATAATACAATACAATATTTTCACATATTTTTTTAAACTTTTCACAACAAATATTTTTCAAGAAATCATCTGATTTTATTTCGACATACACCTATGAGTTTTTTTTATTTTGGTCAGTGGCTGTAAAGATTTAAATCATTTAACCAGATAAATCTTTTTATTTTTCATTTACTTTTAAATTACAATATTCTAAGATAAAATGAACGAGGAACAGGTGTTCCATTAAATAATAAAAAAACACAAGTTATCAAAACAAAATTTGAAACATAAAATGGCTATGCTAATTTTATTTTCAATGTTTATATTTTAAGAACATGTATTTAATATTCAAATGTTTGAACTTCTTTGTTAAGATGAAAATCAATTAAATCGACTGCGTCTTAAAATAATATACCCTACAAACTAATACATTACGTCATCACCTTTCTCAAATATGGCAAACTCCCTGGTCTAATTGGTAAAACGACCGTCATACGAGTATATCATACGTATAGTCTGAGGGACATTGAATTCAATTTCTGTTGATACCATATTGTTTTTAAAAGAAAGGCCTCATCACGTCTTATGTAACACTTTATTGCAAATATTATCTGGCGGGTTTATTGTCAGGCAGCAATTTCTTCCAGCCAATCAGACAAAAGTGAATAATGCAAGTTAAATGATCGCAAAAATCATAAATTTATTCATATTAAAAATAAAGATTATTCATATTTATGTACATAAACATATTGAAGTAAAAGTCAGATATCATCAATTAAAGGAAAAAGGAAGAGATGGTGGTGAGGGAAGAAAAACCGGGAATGAAACACGTTATTTTATTACTGACAAGAAATAAAGAGTTTTTTCAGTCGCTTCTTAAAGCATGCCATGGACGGAACAAGTCTAACATTGGTTTGTAACTGGTTCCAGAGGCTCACTGCACGGACAGTAAAGGACAACTTAAAAAAATAAGAGCGTTGAACTGGGAAGGCCAATAAACAATATATGTCTAAATTCTGCACAAGTCCATGATCGGAAAATCGCTAAAAAGTTTCGGCGAGATAAGAAGAGGCAGCGGGACAGTTAAGAATATTATACAATGGAGACAGTATGTGAATTTGGCATCTATATAACTGGTTGATTTGAAGAAACTTCCATATGGCCATAAATCCGCCAGGTTGTAATATATACAACAAAAGCGTTATACGATACAATATAAAATGGTGTAGTTAACATATTATTGCATTAACAATCACAATGGTTTATTTTATACACCACGAAAGGACCAAAATGTAAATGTTTGTATTTTCATAACCCCAACACATACACACACACAATCATGCCGTTTCCTTACTGGGGCAGAAAGAGAGGAATAGACGCCAGACTTCTCTATCCCGAAACACATATTTCATGTTTTGTACATCCAGACACCTTTTTATACAGCACATACGATTTTTCTTTCTTATTAAATTTCTTTCTTTCAAAATATCAAACACTTAACCCAACCACACTTTCCTTGGTCTTCCTCTGCCACGTCTTCCACCATAATTGACACTTTTTAATCTAATATGCTTTTTAAACTAATATGTGAATATTTGTGTTATATTTAAATCTATGAAATGACACTTTAAAACTAAAATATGTATTTTTTCTGTTTTGTAAGCCACGCAATTTGTTATCGTTCTACCATTAAGATCGTAAAGGAGATGATTTTTATTTGGTTTGTAAAATCAACAAATAGTGTAAATTAAAAAAACTATCACTAACTAAATACTCGTATGTTATTCGTAAGAAATAAACGCTGAAATGATTATCGTATTAATATGAGTTTTGTGTTTGATAATTTTTCTCAAGTTCTACGAGAGTATCTGTTTGCAGTTTTGCAACGAAACGTCTTAAATCTACACGACCCTTAATTTGTAACTAATTACTATAATATTTTTTGTAAGTATCTAACATACTGAACTTAAACTTGCTTAAACGAGGTTGAAAGGCGGAAAAGCTAAGAACAAAAGCAGTTGTGAGACAAATAACATTTATTGTATAAGGGAGCTTTGCGGTTAGGCTGAGGGCTATTTCATTCCTGGAAATTTTAATAATTACCTGGCCCCTAGAAAGTCCTAACACCTCCACTTATTATTTCGTACACCTAAACGCCCCCTAAATATTAAAATTGCCCCCAGGAAGGTGATTTAGCTCACTTTGGGAATTGCTGGAATAAGTAATCATAATTATACACATATAATATAAATTCTAGCATTTTTTTTTGAAGAAATCAGATTTCAGATAAATGTGCATACGATACGATAGGCCTCGTGATCGAGTATGATTTAATGTCATCCTGCGAATAGAAGGCGCTTTAGCGTGTATATGTGTATTGTGTGCAAGCTATTGCACTTCAACAAAGTTTTGACAGATCTCAAAGATCTGGTATCAAAAAAAATTAAACTCCAAGATGATTAGTAGATAAAATCAACTACATACTTTCGTTTGACAGTTTTGTACTAGCATTATTTTTTCTTGGTTGCTTAGTAGCGTTATAAAAGTTTATGATAAGCGGTATACATACATACCATCACGCAATATCAGAGTCAGCAGAGAGAATAGAGCGTCTGACTCTCGTATCTCTAAACACAACTTTCGCCTCTTCTGCATACATATACATTTTCATGCGATTCCTACGATTTCTTTAACTTTCTATATCCAACCATTTCTTCTTAGTCTTCATGTCTCATGCATTTTACTCACATATTTAATATGTAGATGTTTTGTAAGTATTTCTTTGTTCATTCATTGTACATGCCTTAACCATCTGAGAGTGCTTCAAACAGCATATACGAGTGAGCATAAGAAGAAAAAAATTCAAACTGAATTTACATAAATGTGGTATAGCAATAGATACAACTTATGACGATGGCATTCAAAGCTTATATGATAATCTAATAAAAACAAATTAGAATATGCATATGCAATTTGGGTTCCTCATCAGCTCAAATATAAGAATAATATAGAACAAATACAAAAAAATCCTCAGATATATATGGCACAGAACAAAGGGTGATTACCCAAAGTATGCTCACCATGTCGAACTTATCACGGTGTACAACTGTAGAAGCCTTAAAACAAGAAGGCAGGAATCTATTGCGATATTCCTACTTAAGGTTTTTTAAGGTTGATTTGATTGCCCCGCGATAATAGAAGCACTAAGTTTATACATATGTCTCCAATTAATATAGCCGTGCAAAGAATCACCCTCCATTCTATATACCAACTAACAGAACGAATATCATGACTTAGCACTCAGTCACGCGTGGTATAGAGATATTGAACCAACTGAGTGACACTGAGGATATATTCTCGGTACCACTAAGCAGTAGAAAAAGAATCCTGGCTGATATTCTTCCTTACCAATAAACTAACTAGACCCTCTTTGCGTAACAGGAAAGTGAAATAGATTTTTTTTTACGTTTTTCGTACAACGAAAGCCCAATACTAAACTAAGTACTTGTCTCAAAATAAGTAGAATTTGACAAGGACCCTTTTTGTGATAAACACATCCAAATATTTATTATTTGGTTTCATAACTAAAATCACTTTAATATGTGATACGAAATAAAAGTGATAAATTTAAAATTAGTTTCGTCTTAATATTATTTCTGTGCTGTAAATAAATCTCGGTCAAGATGTGAAGATGAGAAATGATAAATCTATGATATTTTCAGCTTCACAACCTTGGAAATACGTTCCAAGATATTTTGACAAGAGCCAACATTGAATCCCAAACAAAATCAACCGTTATCTTGAAACGCCACTATACACAGAACCACTGGCCTGTGGTTTTTCGATATTACTAAATTCATATCATACAATGGACATGTGTTTACCCTTTACAATAGATCTTATAAAAAAGAACGTCATTGTATTGACAACAAAACTTCTTAAGAAAAATATGAATCGGACTTAACTTATGGTTTTACTTATTTTTTACTAAAGATACTTGAAAAGTATAACTCAACTTTTTGCCTTCTTCATCACTAAGTTTCTTCTAATTTCCTTAGATAATGAAATATATCGAATGGCGTGTAGCGATAAGCAACAAAGTCAAACGTTTAAGCGTAAAATCTCGAACTGGACAGAATCAAAAGATGATAGTCCACAGTAGTATTTAAGCGTCCACTTTGATATATGGGAGTGAGACGTGGATGTGAAGAAAGATTGAGAAGAGGCAAATAAATGCGGTAGAAATGCGTGCATTGAGAAGAATATATGAAGTGATAATGTATTATATGTTAGAATACAGATTGAGCGGTGAGGAATAATGCAAACTTAAGGCTGATGAATTAAGCAAGGTGAAGAAGAGCATGCTGAGATGGTTTGGACATGTAGAACAAGTAAACGAAGAAAGACTTACAAAACAGAGATATAATGCAAATGTAAGTGGAAGCTATGTGAAAGAGAGACTAAGAAAAGTATGGTGGGATCAAGTGATAATGATATAGTAAAAGAAGGAAACGTAAAAAGTCAGAAAAATCGTAGAAGTTGTATGAAAAAGTGTCTGAGTATAGAATCGGCTAACGATATGTAGAGAGATACATAAGAAAGTCTAGCACTATATCTTCTCTGCCTTCCTCGTTAGGGAAATGGCGTGATAGTATGTATGTATATATAAAATATTTAAATAAAATTAAAAAATTTACAACAGTCCACCTAAAGTCGAATGTCATTCATTCATTACGATGAATTATCATGCCACGTGTTTCTAGTAGGGGGCAACATACCATACACATATATTGCCCTATCATTCGCATCAATCAGAATGGCGGTCTGCAGAGAGCATATAGTTCTGATAATTGGACAAACTAGCATGTATTGTTCGTTATACAGGTGTCCAAAATATATATACACACTATGAATTATCATAAATTCAGTATTTATCAAGGCAGACTTTTTAATTATCTCTAATGCACAAATAAATGTTTGCTCTGGTTCATGTACTGTTGATAATGTGGAATCGCAAACATTACGAATTTAGTGTTTGGGCGCATTATATTTGATTTCTCATTTCATCGACTGTTGCATAAACTTAATCTTTGATAAGTCTCTATGAAAAAATCCATTGGTGCTAGGTGTCTAGGATCGACGGGAGGTGTTTAAATCTATATCTACGTCAAATCTATATGTTCTGCAAATTGTCATCAAGATAGGCCCTCGCATCACGATGATAATGACTAGGTCATCCTTGCTGGAAATAAAAATCCTCTTTATCCTTTATCTCATGAATGCGTGATATGACAAATTGATGTAGTAAGTTCATGTAAGGGGCATGGTCTAAAAGTGTGTATACATTTTCGTGACTCCCTATTTATAACCCCACTATCACATTCGATGCCATGTTCGTTTGTGAAACCCCATTTCTGCATGTTCACCTTGCATCTAATATCCCCTAATCGGAGTCTCTTCAAGGCTCTCCAAGCAGTCTACAAGTGATATCTTTACCATCAACTTTGTCCAGTCGTCAGGTTTTTTTTTTCCACTTCGAAAAACGGACTTTATCCGAAGGAATTGTCAGTTGTCGCACTCCCTTCATGAAAGTGTTTCTAGATTTTAATCTCGATATGAAAATCAAACAAGATACATCACAGTCAAGCGTCCCTGAATTTTCTCTACAAAATTAGTCAAACAAAACTACTTGAACCAACATGATATGATATTCAAGAAAGATCCACCCCTTTTTATTTCATATCAAAGTTTTCTTTGAAAAAAATCTCAAAGTTATCGCTGTAGACGTGCTTACCGAAATCAATATCCTGCAACAATGACCCCTTTCTTCTATCCTTAACCTTATCATCCCTTACAGAGGTTTTGTCATCCCGTCTTCAAAAGTTAGGGGTAGAGAAACTAATGACGGACCTACAATGGCTGATATAAAATATAAAGAAACCTTATCCTCATAGACATTTTTTTCAGTGTGTGTGTACTATATTCTTAAAATCTTTAACGGTCATAAATAACTTAATCTCAAAGATAACAATTTTACCATGTGTGCCAAAACAACCATCAAAAATGTTTAAAAAATGACAATATTTGTAGCAAACAGGGGAACAAGATAAACATCATAAATGCACATACATATCCCAAGCTGTTGCTAAAGAAATGCTTGTGAAGGAATTTGTTTATTGAACCACAGTTTTTTTCCGATTCATTTAATGACATATATTTTTTGCCCATACAATTACGAATATTTATTGCCGACCTCACATCGGAAATCGTTTGGACATTTTCATCGTAAAAGGGCAATGGTTGTCTCGTCGCTCTGATTTACATATGGAAATTTAATATTTAAAGAACATCAACACATCACATCATACAATACACAGAGTTAGAAATTATTCAATTTATAATATAATATATTCCATTACCGAAATAAAGTTCCAACCTTCTTTAATGTCGTGCATCATTTAGTGACTTCTATGCGTCATCTGTTAAATAGTTTGAATATTTTGGATGATTTTTTATATCAACAAACCTACATAATAAAGTCAGTCATTCCAAAATCAAGTCAATGATACCCAATTTGTCAACCAGATTCACATTAACAAGACCAGTTTTTTTTATGCAGGAGAATAAAAGAGCTTGGAAGAAAGGCACCAAAAAGTAAAGAGAAAAAAATATCCCTTTTTTGTGAAGTTTTATATACTCGTTTATATTAAAAACAGTTTTCTTACAAAAAAGTATTTCGAAGCACCATGTAAATAAATATTATTAAACTAATATTTATTAAATCATTGATTATATTATACATTATAAGAATCATTCGAGTTCCTTGTGCCAAGAATTTATAACGCATTCCTGAGGAAAAGTGTTGATTTTTTTAAATGTCGCACCTTGAAATTTAAAAAAAATATCTGACGCGGTGGTGTGAACAAGGAATGACGGGATTGTGTAGGTTTCCACATGGGTATACTCGTATGAGTGAATGACTGATGCGAATGTTAAACGTGTTATAAGGAGTTGTTGGAAATAATGATGATGCGGTTTTTTGAAATTATTTAAGTGATAGCTTTGGATTTACGAGTAAATGTATGTATAGATATGAATATTCAACTGAATATTTTGGTATTTATATCAAATATGTAAAATAGTGATCAAGGAATGAGACCTCTTCGTCACAGGCCTTGCCTTGTGATGTTGTTGTCTATATCCATAATGGAGAATATTTCAAATTGTTCTTTATCACTACTGTTGGCCTTATATTGTATTTAAGGTAGTAAAAAAAGTAATTGAATAACTAAAAGTAATTTTTCACGAATGGCTTTATAAAATCGTTTTATAAAATCTAAAAGGGCAAAATAATGGACGATACTTATCAATTTCTTCGAAAAATTTGTTTATATCTTATAGTAACAAAATCACTGTTATAACCTTTCCGCTATCGACGACCTATGTTATGAAGTAAAGTCGGTAAAGCACTTGATTTCATCCTTTACTGTCCGTGCAGTGAGACTCTGGAACTACTAGTAGTTACAAACCAATCCTAGACTTGCTCCGTCATTGACATGTTTTAAAAAGCGACTGAAAAACTCTTAATTTCAAGTCAGTTATTTAACGTGTTTCATTCCTGATTTTTCTTTTCTCTCCATCCTTTCTTTCATCTCCACCATTCCTTAGATTGATGGTAATTTTGTCATTTGTTCATAAAAATCGTTTGAATATTTTTTGCAATGTAACTTTATTTACCTTAATTTTGCCAAATTGTTTCACAATGAAGTGTTGAATTAATAAATAAACCTATAAAAAGTGAAATCCTTTTTAAAAAATCTGGTTCCAACTAGGACGTCCTCCGTGGCCTGGTGGTAAGACACTTGTCTGCCGATCCGGAGGTTCCGGGTTCGATCCCCGCTGGAACCCAGATTTTTTTAAATAGGATTCCAGTCTGATTAACACTTAGGGCCTAAAAAACATATTTCTGGTTGATTGGAAGAGATTGCCACATGGCAATAAATCAACAGGTAAAAAAAAAAAAAAAAAAAAAAAAAAAAAAACGAGCAACAAACGGATTTGAAAACAGGCCAACTAACATTTATCAACTAGGTTACGAATTCGCAATTTTTCTTGGAGTTTTTTTTAAATACTACCCTTAGAGTGCGTATCACTTAATGTGATTTGTTTTATGTCAAATAGTACATTATTCAAGCAAATAATTTCCCTTAAAGTAAATCTTAATATTTCCCGGTTCCTGTATCCGTTTGTTTACCCCGTTTAGCTTTCCACCATGGAGATATCACATTTCTCCTCTCAGAATCACATTTCCAAGCGTTTTAATATCGTATTCTGTTCCAGCGGCTTTATATCTTATTCTGTTCGCGGTTTCCAAATAACTCAATCCACCTCTTGCTAAAGGAAACCGTTCACAGCCTCGGTGACAGATGAGCTGCTAACGGAATTCATCTTCTTTATATTCTTTCGAGTTGGCAGAATTTTAAGAGAAGTATTGTTCCAGTTTCTTAAATTTTGTTTTGAATTCCTATATTCGTTGTTGCTGGGCCTCCAGCCCCTGGCCATTCCAATGTCAAATCAGCTGGAAAGTAAAGCTGTACCATGGAGTTTTGTTTTCCTTTCCCTCCATTAAATAAGTGAGCCGTTGCCCACCAGTAAACTTACCGGCCATTCCGCCGTACTTGATTCAATGGCATACCGAAGTGAGACGATTGGAGTACGCTGGCATGTTTTGTTTCCTTTTTTTGAATTTATTTGACAAAGAATAGATATGACATAGAAATAATAGATATGACAAATATGTGAGAGTAGCACAGCACGGGGTTCGAACCGGCGACCTTCATTATTATACCCCTCTGGCGAAAAACTAACTTTCCTATTTATTTTCCTAATATAAAAAAAAATCTTTTAACGATAATAACGAGTATTTCTTAATTCTTTAGCTTTTTTCTCGTTAGGTGAGGAAAACCAAATCAGTTAAATGACTGCTTCTTTATCGCTCACAAATCAGAACATTAGGACATTTCGCGTGACATTATCTAATGTTTTTAAGCTTATTGCGACAATTTCTTCACGAATGTTAGTTTTGGGATGTACATTACTCTTTTTTATATTTAATAAAGCAATCTGTGACACAAATATTTGCCAAAGGCTATATCTATATACTTATTTAAATTTTAAGATTTAAGCTCATTTATATAGTAAAACTATGAAATAACTTAATTTTAATTTCCTACGTGTCATTTTATTTTGAATAATCTTAATATTTAATTTCTTAGAAATAGTTAACACCTATATATCACTTATAACTAGATAATAATTCTTACAACCAAGTATTTTAACACTAATTATTTAACACGTACAAGACCACTCGTTCATGCTACTTGCATTCCATCACATTCAGACCTTAGTTGTCCCTGCTAATACTGTATGTGGACTACCCAGGCAACAGATGATGCTTCAGAATCCTGTGCTTATAATGGAAAGGGAGATCGGACTTACTCCCTCAGGGCATAGATTAGAGGATTGTTATGGTTCTTATGACTTTCATAAAACTTTACGGTTCAAGCGAGGATGTGGGGTTGGAGGGTTTCTTCGCGCTGTTCGGCATGAAGTTAAGATAGGTTTGCTCTCGGATGGGTGTTGAAAGAGATCTTGGAGGTATTCTTCTGCAATCGCTGAAGTTTCAAGTGAAACATGTTTCTCACAAACATGTTGTTTACCCCAAACAGGTGCAGCATAGATCAATTTGGGACGAATATGGGTTTAACAGAGGAGTAGCTTATTTTTGGGTTAAAGGAAACTGCGCCAATGAAACGTTGAACTGATAACCCTTATGTCCATTTAGTCCTTCTGTATGATGGTATTCAGATGAGTTTTTCACGTCAGTCACCGGTCAATGTACAGGCTGAGGTAACTGACCACGTCCCACCACTTGACCAGGCAAGCACCGATGAATAAGACCATCGATGGAACTCTTTCCTTGAATTTGCAGGAGAACATATTGTTCGTAGCTTGTTTACATAAACTTTTTCTGTAAGGTTTTTCTCAAAGGAAAAAAGTCTCTTGCGGTCAAATCAGGTAATCGCGGGGGATAATTTTTGTGATAATTTGACCTGGAAACTGTTCCATTAAGGGCTGCATTGTAACTTTGTCTGAATAAACGTTAGCTATTGAAATGAAATATACTTGTCCTCTTCTTGTAGTTTAGGCACCAAAAAAATAAAGAGCATTACTCTTCATCGTAAATGCTTCTGTAGTTACAGAAGCATTTACGTCATTTTCGAAGAAATGTGGACCAATTATTCTAATGCGACACTAAAGCGTTACTAGAATTGGTTGAAGAGACGTTTGATGAAGTTGTCTTGAATGTTCAACATCTTAGAAACGACAATTAGGCTTATTAACTAAATCATTTAAATGGAAATGTGCTTCGTTACTCATCGTTAATTAACAGTGAAATTCGTCGTTATTTTCTACAATATATAACAGGGTGCAGGAATATTCCAGACGTAATGGATTGTCTTTGGGATGAAGTTGTTTTTATGTACCTTACAAATTCTTATAGCAACACTATACGAGTATATTATACATTAGATTTGTAATATATTTAATCTGTCAATAAAAGAGGGTTAGGATCCTGCATTAGAGCGCCCTTCATGAGGGTCTGTTATCTAAATGGTGCTATATAAATTGATCTTTTTTTATTATTTAATAGACTGAACATAACATGTTTTGAAAGGAAAATTGGTATTAAATATAAAATAAATAACTACCAGTCCCCAGCCTCTAGGTTGAAATCCAGGTACTTTTTCATTAGGGCCACTAAGCCTCTGGAACAACCACCCCCTATTGGTAGGATGAACAAAAGGAGAGAAATATCGGGCACCAGGGGCTGGATTTTATATGTTAAGATATTACTGCATGGCTCTAAACTCTTCACATTCTCCGAACTGAAATTGGAAGAACCAACTACAACGCGTCAAAATGGAGACTGTTACATGATGTATCAACTGTCTGTACTATATCTGTGGTTCATGCGACTATTGCTGAAGTGCCCTAAGAACATAATGTCTAGCTTCGAAGAGGACTTGCTTCGTGGAATGCCCAGTGCTATCCAAGTACCCAGAATTCTGGGAAGAAATAGTGGCATTGTAAGGAAGGAAGGAAGTAGTTGCCCGAAGTAAGAATAGTATCGCTGACACGAAAAAAGAAAATTGCTTTAAAGCATTTTTTTCCATCAAACAATATTTAATCATTATAAATATCGGTCTCCTTGGTAATGTATCGAACTTAATAAATGAAAATAATATTAAATAATAAATTACATACTTCTCAAAAGGAGAAACGCACGATAAAGAGCACGCTGAAATGGGCATATGGAATGAATGAAGAAAGACTTGAAAAACAGGTATACACGTATAATGCCAATGCGAGTGTAAAATATATGAAAGGAAGACCACGGAAAATATGGTTGAATCAAGTGAATGATATTCTGAAAAAAGGAAACGAAGAAAGTCAGAGTAATCATAGAAGTTGTATGGATGTCGAAGATGTTAAAGATGTGTGTCGAGTTTGGAAAATCTGGTGCTCTTTTCTCTCTGCCTACCCCGACAGGGAAACGGCATGATGGTATGTATGCATTGTGTAGAAATGAGGTGGAAGTGATATTTAGAGAAAAATAATTATTATTTACTTTTTCTTGAATATCGATAATGCTGAAACTCTTCTGATTGAGTCAGGAAGATCGTTCCAAAGTCAAGCCAAGTGAATCACAAAAGATGCTCAGTGAAATGTGTGATGCGTTGGTATACAATGGATTCTACCGTCACCAGATCCAAAGGACAATCCATGATCAGTTACTGAAAACAGCTTGATTTAGGCGGGCAAAGGACAATAAAAAATGTAGATGCATAAATGTGTTGTTACCCAGGAATACATTTAAAAATCCGACAAGGTATCCAGTATATATTACAGAAATTAAAAAAATATATTCTTTTATGGTTTGAGACTTCCGTGGTTCTTCATATTACTTGCAAAAAAAATTACCAGTGTTGTAGAGTTCTAGCAAAATATGAAGACCTTTCTTTACACATAACATACATTCTAAATTGTTTCTATAGTATGTAAAATGCATCAGTAAATTGAGCTCATTCTAGTATGTCATTGGTCACTCGTTCGTCTTTGCTCTCAGCTACAGTATCACCCGAAAGTATTTAATAGTTTAATTTTCAAATTAAATAAAAATGTGTTCAAAAGTTGGACGTGGTTTTCATTTGAAAAAAACAATCGAAAGATATAATAGCGAATATCTTAGAACACATTAGGCCATTTCACGCTAAAAAAAACATTGCATTGTGACGGTTCAAAAGTAACCGGAGTGTCTATTAGTTTAATTAAACGCATAGATAACGAAAAAAATAATAATGGTGTGTTACGATCCCCCAAAAAAAACATCGCTATTTAACTAAATCACAGATTTCTTTATGAAAAAAAATATATTTTTATAGGTTTCTTTATGTTTATACTACAATTTATCACGACGATATCCACTTTATTCATAATATTGTATATTTTTTATGATACTTTTTGAGTTTTTAGAAGTTTTTATGTTTCTACCGCAATATGTTTTATAAAAACGATAATCACTTATTTCATTCTACTGCATTTTTTTTTCAAATTTTAATATATGAAATGTATGTATGCTATTGATTTTTATTTTATGTATTGCTTTTGTTTTGTCTTTTGAAATAATTTTTCCTTTGTTTTACAATTTTAAATAAAACATTTTATATATGAATAAATTTTTCTGTCTTATTATTGGGCGCATTCCTCTACTTGTTTATAAATATAACATTACCCAAATAACGGAATAATTTATTAGTATTTATGTAGTTAGTGAAAGTGAAGGATGTAGATCATTATAAATATATTAGGGGATAATAAACTGAATTCCTGTAATTAATAAATAGACTATTAGGGTTAATCATGTAATGGAAAATTATGGTGAATACAAAAAAAAATAGAGCAATTACGAAAGATAGGCAGTAACAAATAATTAAATTGCATTAATATGACATCAAAATTTTCAACAAAAATCACATGACGCGGTGAATTGTTAAAGAAATATTTTTTGAATAAAAGAGATATACGAGTACTTTATTTTTTTAATTAGGTACATTAAAAATATATATATTTTACTAAATCTACTTTTGAACCATCCTAACATATACCCGAAGGTCTCTATATTTTGCTAGAACTCTACCGTGTGGTTTCACTAACGATGTCGACATTTCAAAACTAATGCAGTTTTCATCTTCAAGGCTTGTTCATAGTTAACTTCGCCATACGCCTACAAACAACCCTTTATAATGAAAACTGCAATGTTTTCGAAACATTGGCATCATAAACCAAACGACGTGGTACAACAATCCGAAAGACTATAAATGAAAAAGATGTTCTGTCACATAAGTGGACAAAGGTCTAAAGAAATTACTCTTCTGATGAGCAAGACTGATAGTGAAATATTTGTCTTGTCTTTCATACAGGCACATGAAAAAACTAAATGTGAAGTTTGTTTTTTTTTCAATTCATCAGATTGTGTTAAAAATATATGACAACTCGGAACGCTACGACTGATGAAGACGCACAGTACCAAGTGGACCGTTCTCAGTTCGATTTTTTAATCTATTTCCAAAATATAATCTTTGTCATTCTGCCAGATTCCCTCCTTCCTAATTATCTAGCTTCAACTTGAGCCCGTTTCATATGCTGGATTTCATTAACATCTCCATTACTATTTTCCTTTTCTTGTTATTTTTTACTCTCTGTGACCTAGTTGGTAAGATGCTTGACTTATATTCGGGGAGTTTAAGTTCGATTGCCGATGGTAATCTAATTTGTTTACAAAAGTGTACCAGTCTGACAAGAGGCAAAACAGTCGTAAACATTAAATACGTATGTAAGTATTGTTTTCTCTTTACGTGCGGAGTAGTGTTACCAAAACGCGGCATGAAAACTGCGAGTTCCGTGCCCACTCCAGTTACGAGTATGCTAAGCCCGAAGATTCGAGGTATGGGATAGAAAATATCTACCGGGCATGCCCTTCAATACGTTTGTCATCGTTGTTGCTGAACCACGCAGTCAAGGATTCTCTCGCCATTCAAATATTAATTCAGTTGGAAATCTTTGTTGTGCCGTAGAGTTCTTTGTTGTATTTATTTTCATTTTAAAGCGAGTGATGTATTTGAAATGTGGTGCCGGAGAAGGACGTTACAAATTCCACGGCAATAAGGCGAACTAACGCCTCCATTCTCGAATAATTGAGAATTACTGACCGATTGTCAACAATATGCTTTCGACGAGTCCTCCAATTCTTTGGGTGTATTGTTCGTGGCCAATGAGACAGTTTGGAGACGTTTGTGGTTAATGCAGGCGTGAAAGGATGACACACAATAGGAAAATCCCAATGCGTTGGATACATCAAAGTTGATCCTCCCACATTACCAAACCATCTAAAGTGCTCTTCTTCATCTTACACAAGACATCAGCATTAAGTTCACATTCATCCCTAACCACTTATTCTATCATACATTATACAATAACTTCACGTATTCTTCTCAGTGCACGCATTTCTACAGCTCTTTTCAATCTTTTTCCACGTCTACGTTTCACTCCCATACATCTAAGTGGGCACCAAAACGAGATATTTTAATTTATTTATTATTACACATGACAAGAAATATACATAATTTACGAAAAAACGACAGGTAATTTAATTAAGACATACATTATTTTAATTGATCTGGGTTTGTCTCCTTTCATTTGTCGTATCCCCAGTAAACTAGGTTTTTGCCTGTATCTCACTGAGGATATTTAGCATGAAAAAATAAATCGATACTTCTTTCCGATTTTTGATTACACAAAAACAAAACCCCGTTGCACGTTCTCATCAACCTGACAAATAGTGACACTCAATTACAACTGGAAACATCATGCGGAATCAAACTCTTCACACATCATCACTCCAGAAAGACCAAACTTGTTCATCCCATAATATACCGCAGACAATCATAAGAATAAAAACAAAAACAAAAGTCAAACCAAAAATGAACCTAAAATGAAACAAAAATAAAACCAAAAATGTTCATCCCATAATATACCGCACACAATCATAAGAATAAAAATTAACACAAAAATATACAGAAACACAAATACAAAACAACAAGTAGAAACCCACACTCAAGAGCCCACACAAATCTTTTCCACACGTCATTCCTCCTGAAAGCCCAAGTACTCAAAATCCTGTCGCAATAATTATTTTAAAATATCACCAAAATAAGGTTTTTGATTGTATTAAAATATTAAGTTAACCGCATTTTTAAGGACTCGTTTTAATTTAAAAATCAAAACTGAAAAATCGATGTTTATATCTGTAAATTTTTTTAAACAAAATGGGTAATTCCTAACTACACATTTCCCAAATTTATTGAAGTGGTGTTGTTCAAGTTTACGAACATGAGGCCATTCCTTTTCTTTCTTTTATTCAGTTATAGTTTTATTGCTAACTTTTCTCACGTGTTTCAAAGGTTGGGGGTGGATATTTGGGTGGTGTTTACAAAACTTTTGAAAATGTATTTTTTTTTACTTTTCCCAAGTTTAATGTTGAATATCTGTGTGTTGAGATAATGAGATTGGAAAGAAAAAGATTTCGGACAGTAAAAAAATTCAAAACAAAGATTTTTCTAGATATTTTATATGGTTTTTAGGGCGAAATATATCAGAACTGTTTTCTTTATCGCGTTTTATACACAAATAATTTTCTAGATATTTTATTTGGTTTTCAGGGCGAAATATATCAGAACAGTTTTCTGTATAACGTTTTATACACAAATATTTTTCTAGATATTTTATTTGGTTTTTAGGGCGAAATATATCAGAACATTTTTCTATATCACGTTTTATACACAAGCTTTTTTTTCTTCACGCAATTATATAATATTTAAATAGAATTGGGAATAAGTAACTGAAAATATTTTTTTTTAAAATGTTTTTCATTCTTTCATTGGATTCCAATTTATTTTAAAATGAAACCTGATTTAGCTTTCACTTTCGGTTTCCGTTCTGGTTGGTTGAATAAAATTATCACATGGCAATAAACCCACTAGGTTGCACCGTATACAACAAAAATGTAATGATATACAAGTTGAAAAAAATAAACATCATGAAACGATTTATTGAAGAAAGAAACCCTAATTAATTTAAGTAATGTTGTTTAAATAATACATTTTTTAACACATTCGTTGAATACAGTATAATCTTATAAGCAATATTTTCCAACCAACCAGAAAGACGACCTCCTTGGCCTGGTGGTAAGACACTTGTCTGCCGATCCGGAGGTTGCGGGTTCGATCCCCGCTGGAACCCAGATTGTTTTTAAATAGGATTCCAGTCTGGTTAACTCTTAGGGTCTATAAAAACATATTTCTGGTTGGTTGGAAGAGATTGCCACATGGCAATAAACTCGCCAGGTTTTAAAAAAAATATGTTAAATGAGTCTTAAATGAAAACTTTAAAAACATCTGTGTACTTATATGAATCGAACAAATGTACGAGTACAATAAATTAGAGAAATAATTATTGATGCATTTTTCGTTTTATTTAAAAAAAAAATCGTTTTTTTTTCGAAATATCAATTATGATTTTGCTATAAACAGATATCTTCAAAAATGATCACAATTTGCTCAACGAGTATCGTCGAAATTGCATATTGTGATAATACTCGTTAAGCGAAATCAATAATAGTGCATTTTTTGTTTAATTTTGTTTAAAAAAAATAAACATCTCAAGATCGTTTTTATTTCAGTATATTGTAAATCGTGCTTAGTGATTCTATTAAAAGCCAACATGTCACAAAGAAATGACTGATCTCTCCGTAGACATACACCTTAAGAAATGGAAATAAAAAGCTTGTGTGGCGTCACAGCTGACGCACGTGCACGTCTGAACCGTTTAATATTCACTAAATAATGTTGAAAAAGATTAATTGGAAGAATCGCTCGAGGTATCCACTCATCATCACTAATAGATTTGTTGCTCTTGTTGATAGGAATTTTGTACAAACTACGAATAAATTATCAGCGAATGAAGACATTACGAGTATGAGAACGACATTTATAAAATATTTAGTAGATTTTTGTATATAAGCTTGGGCATTAAAAACAGCTGTAACGTGAACAGTATAAAAGTTGTTCGACCAGGGAAGAGTGATAAGTGGGAAGCTTTTGGAGGTTTCACATAGGTATGTGAGTGAATGACTGATGCAAATGTTGAGAGTGTGATTAAGAGTTGTTGGACATGATTTAATGTGGTTGGAATTATGTATGGGATAGCTTGGAATTTAAATATGTTCAAAGATGTGACCAAAACTCGTCTAGTTAAGTCTTAAGCAGCGGCGACCGGTCTAGAGGTGTGTTGGTGCGCTGAACCGGAGAATTCGCAATAATTAAATTATATATTAACAAACATGACTTCCGAAAATGTTAAATATTTGTATGGATTAAAGATATATAAGAATACTGACAAATAGTACGAGTATTTTTAGTTAAGTGAAAATTTAAAAAAAAGTTATTAATTTAAAAAAAATATTCCTTTCAAATTGACCGGTCAAGTTTGCCAATACTACCGGAGCGATCTCCAATACGCACCGGACGGAAACGCAAATTCATATAGGGCAGACAGAGTACAGTAAACCGTGAGACAGCGATATTTCATATTCGCTCAGTGTCTCGAGGTGCGTTGGTGCTCAGCGCACCAGCGCACCTTGGGGCCGGCCGCCAATGGTCTTAAGTATTCTACATAGCACGTTATGGAGTGGAAATATGGACGATGATAAAGAAGGAAAGAAACGTGATATATAGCTTTAATATGCGGTATTGGTAGCGGATGCTCCATATTCCATGAACTGCAAAACGCACCAACGTCTCGAACATCCAAGAATTTGAGATTAACGAAAGACTTTCAACAACATGCAGAAAATGAATCCTAACGCACTTTAGGCATGTTAATAGCAAAAAATGTGAGTCTGGAGAAGCTGCTGATCATATTTATTTAACACTTTTATTGTAAATATAATCTTGCGGGCTTATTGCCAGGCTTATTCCAACCAACCAGACTAAAGTAAAAGAAGCAAGTTACGTGGTCGCAAAAATCATTCAAATGACTATCCGTCCCCACGAAATCAATAAACATATACGTGAGCATAAACCTACGAACCCCACAAAGGCGGGCAATCACCCGAACATTCCTTTTCATATAAAGTGAGATATCATAATCAAAAGGAAAGGAAGGGATGGTGGAAAGGAAAGGATCATAGGGACAGTTGAGGGAAGGTGAGTATGAGGAAGGCATTTTATGAAATTGACGGATCAAATAAAATAATTAGTAGAATCAATTTTAAGCATTGCATTAAGGGTGATCTAGGACCCGGAGGAATGAAGACAGACTAAAAAAGAGAGTTTTTTTCCATTCAAGTTTACTAAAGATTTATTCAAGTGTGAATAATTTTGTTTAATATTAAAGTGTGAATAACACCCTCAAACTTCATCATCAATTTCACTATTGCGTCCTTTTAGATGTTGTTGAAAACTTTTATGTATACCTTCTCAATGGCTTGTACTTTTAGATCTTCTAGTATTTGCGGGATGGGTAGGGCATCTATAGACATCCGAAATAATTAGGTGGAACCAAAAGGGATAAAAAAAAGTCTAGGAAAAGACCCAAAGTAAGTAAAGCAGGTGCACGGCAGCATCACATGGCACTAACGAATACAACACCAAATTATTTGGAGAGACCTTCATCAGCAGTTCATTGTTATTGTATCTCAATCAGAATTAAAAGTTTATAAAAAAAAATAATAACGTTATTTGTGCACTGTTTTTTGTGAACTTTTAATATTGTTGAAAAGATAAATTAGAGAAATCAGCGAAGATTTGAGGAATAAACTCCTCATCACTAATTGATTTGTTGCTCATGCTGGCGTGGATCTTGCCCAGCCAGTCAATTGATTTGTTGCTCATGCTGGCGTGGATCTTGCCCAGCCAGTCAATAAATTACCCGTGAATACACGATCAAAGACAGACGTAGAATAATGGCTTGCTTAAATTATTAAGTGTGTACAAATTGTTTCGTTCCATTTTTTACATTAATATTGGATTATAAAAAAAACTTGACGTGTTTTTTTTTTCGTCACTACGAATAGTGGCTCATATATTTTAAAAGCATACACTAATATCGAGAAAAATAAAGCAATAATACAAACAAAACATTACATATTATACATACCGTAGTAGCCCGACTATAAGGCGAAGTTTTTATTTAAAAAGGCGATACGTAAATAGGGGGGTCGCCTTTTATTCGAGTTTTATTTTTCATAATATTATAATGGTGAGGAAAATGTTTTTTTCTCCAAAAAGTAGATAAAAATAGCGGTCGCCTTATAATCAGGATCGCCCTATAGTCGGCCCAATACGGTAACATTAAAATAAATAAAACTTAATGGACAATTTATACAGTTAAGTTTAGAGAACAAACTATATTTAAGGGTGCTGTAACTCGGAATTCGAACCCACTATTATTGACAGGTTACACAAGAAATAAGAATATAAAGATGGTAACTGCTCTCTAAAGCTGCAAACGACATCCATCATATAAGAGTGTGTACTTTCTTACATTCATATATAATATATATATTTTTTTATTTTGTACCTGTTTCCGTTTTTTTTTTTAAATATACTCGTACATATTTTTTTAAATATATTCTGTTTTTTTCTAAGGTATGAAACATTCAATACTATTTTCATTATTATTATTGTTATAAGGTTTATATAAATAAATAAATAAATATAATAAGCAAATAATTACCTCTTAACACCTAGAGGCAGAAAATTCTACATCACAAGACCTGTAAAGACTAAAGCCCGGTCATGACATGACGCCCTATTGTATTGATTCGGGACAATCAATATTTATTCAATCAAGACAAAATCGACCTTAAAGTTCTTCTCCTCTCCGAAGGAACATCTCTCAGATACAGATTAAAAAATAAAACAAAAGAAAACTTGAGCTACTTTATGAAGGGTTGAAGCACCTTTAATGAAAGTCTGCTTTCTAAACCTTAAAGTTCTACTCCTATTCAAAGAAACGTCTCTCAGACACACATTCGAAAAGGAAACAATGAAAAATTGGAGCTCCTTTAAGAACAGTTAGAGCACCTTTAAAGAAAGTCTTTCTAAAAGGTGCTATAAAAATTATTATTTTATTATAATTATACCATTAAGCTTCGTACAATATATTCCAAAGTTTCCATTCCATTGTATTGAGTTCTAAAAGAAGACCTGCAAAATAGTCTGGAAAGGTGGAGAAGAATCTTGGAGGGCAATGGATTGAGACTGAGCAGAAAGAAAACAGAGTCAATGTACCTACCATTCGAGAACACAAATGCTGTCACTCCCGTAATGCAAATGGATGGAAACACTACCAAATTGTGACTCATTTAAGTATCTTGGGGCACTCATGCATAGCGATGGAGGATGTGCAGCAGATGTAACACATAGAATTAGTGTGGGATGGATGAAGTTTAGATCAATGACGGGAGTTCTATGTGATCCGAAAATGCCAGTAAAGTTAATAGGAAAAGTATACCAAACAATTGTCAGACCCGCACTCCTCTATGGCTCCGAATGCTGGACGATGTATAACTCTTACGCTAGGCAACTAGAAACTAAGATGGTCAGCTGGTGTGTCCCTAAGAGACAAAATAAAAAGCTCACGCATTCGTGGAAGCCTGGTGTTACAGACATCAACAGCAAGATGGAGGAGAGGCGATTGAGGTGGTATGGCCACGTTGGACGCAGAGCACCCGATCACATTGTGATCCAGGCAATCTCCATGGATCTTCCTCGAATAACAACCACAGGAAGACCAAAGAATTCATGGGTGGTGCAAAAAGATAACCTAATGCAGAGGCACGGCCTGGGGGACGTAGTCCGGGACAGAAGAGCATACAACATGAGGACGAGGAGAGCTGACCCCAACAGTCTTCGCAGACAGTGAGTTGGGATGGAGCCAGGGAGAAGAAGAGTTCTAAAAAAACGTTGAAGCTATTCAAATATAACATTTTCAAACATAGATGAACTTAGTAATATACTTTTCTTCAAAGTTAAAATTCTGACGTCTTTCTGCGATGGCAGAATATTTAGAGCTTTGGGAATCAAAATTCTTTCCTTACATGAGACTAACCTGGTGCTTTATAAAGGGAGTCGTTAGATCAAATATGTATGCATCAAATATCAAAAGAGCAGCTGCATTAAAAAGCAGCAGTAACCTATCACACTACATCATAAGTACCTCAATATACACTTTGAACCATGAATAAATATATAAAAGAACACATAAGGTTAAGAAAAATATTTGTTAATAAATGGTGAATCGAGTGTCGTGGTTATTGAAAGGAGTGAAAAACAAGTTGAAATTTTTTACTATTTGGGTAAAATATTTTTGACAGCTCGTAAGACGGAGAGATATATTAATATGCGTGTTTCTAGACGTAATAAGGTCAACGGCGCACCTACTAATGTTTTTGACATAATAAATGTGATAGAAGTGCGTGTCTTGCGTAGAATATCTAGTAATAAAACTCTTGATACAGGAATTAATAACCGAATGAAGGATAAATGGTTGTAAGAGATGGATGAATTAAATAGAATTAAGAAAATAATCTTGAGATGGTTTGGCCAAATTGAGAAAATAAGTGGGAAATGATTGGCGAAGCAAATACGAGTATATATGTCTAAAATGAATGAAGAACGAGAAATGGTGGAAAGATATAGTTGGAGACGTTTTAACAGCAGGGAAGGTAAGAAGTTTGGGAAAGCGGAGAGCATGCATAACGAGATTTATAAATGCGAACGGAGGGAGAGATGGAAGCATGAATAGAAATATGTTAATATCTAATATCTCTGCCTACGCCGAAATGAAAATGGTGTTATGGTTTGTATGTGCCCGTACTTACTTATATGTGTATTTTTTTTTTAAATTGAGATATTTCTTTTTCATATTTCACATCAACCATTTCGGGCAAGTCGTATACAGCGATAAATTTCAGAGTTTCGCAAAGAAAACTTTTGATATGAAATGATAAAAGATATCTCGTTCTAGTGTATAATATAATTTTGGTTCAAGTAGTGTTGTGTGGTCTTAATTGTTTGTTTACAAAATATAAAAAAAAGTTATTCAAATGAATAAACGAATGAATAAACAAACATGTTGCAATTACGAACATTTCAAACATGTCGTGCATCTATCACTGGCTTACGATCATGGTAGTACTATTTCAACGAATACCTGCAAAAAGGACACAACAGATATTTAATATTTTTGAAAATATAATATCGGTTTTTGATGTATCTAATAAATAAAGCCATGCAAGGAATCACAATCTGTTCTAGATACCAACTTACAGGACGAATATCATGGTTAAACACTCAGTTACGCGTGGTATAGATATATTGAACCAACTGAATGACACTGCCGATATATTCTCGGTACCGCCTAGTATGTTAGTATGAGAAGAATCCTGGCTGATATTCTTCCTAACGAATAAGCTAACTAGAAGCAGACCCTCTTTGCGTTACAGGAAACAGGTGACCAGTTTGCTGGTGTATAACGGTTCACTGAATCAAAGAAGAGAAAAGAAGAAAGAAACATCACGACACAACTTCACTTTCCAACTGACCTGACATTGGAATGGCGAGGGGAATCTCGATTGCGAGCAACGAGATCCAGCAACGACGATGATATCTAAAATAAATTTTATAATGAAATCTATCCTTTTTTTTTTACTTTTGATGTTTTCATAAAAAACCCATCGTGTTTTTTTATTTAATTAAAAAAAAGACATGTAATTAATATTTGGAATAAAAATTCTATGATTTTTGTTACGAAAAAAATATTTTGTGCAATGGATACTTTTTACCGTAACAAGTCTAGTTATAAAAGTGATTCAACGTTTCTCCTTGCAAGTATGCTAAGTGAGTTCTCACGGACTAGTACATGTAAACAAGTCCATTCGATTACATTTCATGCAACGTAAGCCAGCACTCTAATAATCTGTATAAACTATCGTGAAATATTTATTTTATTTTTTCATTATTTTCCAGGTGAACAGAAAAAAATCGATTATTAACATAATGCCGTGACCCCGAAAATAAAACAAAAACCAACTGTGACCGTGAAGTGAAAATGAAACAAACATAAATACGAAAGTTAGTGCGTGAGATAAGTATTTCAATTTTGAAACGCATGCTATCGAAGTAAAACGAGTCAGAAATTGGAGGATAGGTACTTACAATACTAAATTGGAGGGTAAGTACTTGCAATACTAAATTAGGTGATTTATTTTTTAAATATTACATTCGATTTGTACTTTTTTACAAAACAAATGAAAATATATTTATTATCAGAAGCATCCACTTAAAAAAAGATACACAATTTAATGTGTGTCTCTGTCATTTTAGTCTATTATGTAGATTTTATTCACATTTAGGTGTTAGATCATTCTGTTTAGATTAGAATCCTTTAAAATAACTGTATTCTAACTGGAATTGAACCAGCAACCATCGGATTATATGACATGTATCTTTCTTACTAGATTACGGAGGTTGTCATTTTTATAGTACCATTGGGAACTGAACCCGATACCCCCACGTGAAAAACTGGCGCCATACTAACCAAGCAACGGAAGACGCCTGACCTCCGCGTCCATTCATAACGAAGGATAGTTAGTATCTGATAAATAAATCCGTGGAAACAATCATTCAGCTCATCGCTTATGTATATATTTACATTTATTTTTAAACATATCGCCAAGATACGCTCTTGTATTAGCACTTTTTTTTCAATCTCCACACAAAAACACCTGTTTCAAAAATATTCCAAAGTTTTTTAATGCCCATGACATTTTTCCAAGTTGTTCAAATAACAAATGTATTGACAACAGCTGCGAGAGAATTCTGTAAAATTTCCACACATCAAATATGCAAATCTACCATTTAGTATTTAAACATTTTGTATTCTATTTCAGCGTTTGCCTTTGTTTTCCGGTACAGACAACGTTTTACATGAGGATTAATTCAAATATTTTTATTGTTTTTAACGAACATCCTTTTGGCAACCACCCACTACTGGTGCTACACATAAACTGCGAGTGCAAATATGAAAAAAATATAAATAAAATGATATTTCAAGTTCGGTAGTCTGTACTGCAGATGTTGGCCGCTATCCGTCATGGAAAACGATGTGCATGCAGTGACTAATAAAACACAGTAAATTTGACTCCATCACCACTAACGCTGTTATAGAAGACACAATAAGTTCTTATATAGTCACACTAGAAGATTGAAATCTTCTTAAATTATTCTAAGCGCAACGTCACCTAGAGGCGACGAAAGATCTTCTCAAAAGGATCCTTCTCCGACAATGCACACGTGAGTTTAAAAAGCAAATAAGTGACCACAGACTTAAGGTCTGCCGTTACGGGAGAAGAAAAATAACTCGGAGCGTTGTTAATACTTATATAGCGGCTCAAGGCCTGGAGTAAGCTCAAACAGTCCAGTAAATTTCCAGTACTATCCCAGAAAGCTTCGAATGCTGCAAAGAAACTATCCATTGACACTGAATCGGAGAAACTAATTGTTCGAAAGATGTATAGATGAAAGGATGAACTAGATAAAAATTAGATAGTCCAATAGTTAAGGTGTACCCACGAAGAGCCAAGGCGTACCCTGATGCAAGGAAAAAAACTAACTATGAGTTATTTATTACCAAGTTAGCAACTAAGTTTCTAAGTTGGTTTTATGTATCGCGCGAGCTTTTCTGATGACTGTGCTTCGCGCGAGCTTTTCTGATGACTGAACTCGATGCTTTATCTTCTCTCGAAATAATATATTAATATGAGGGTATGTTTTCATAAAATACATCGATAATAAGACACATTGTATTATTTTGAGAATCGTATAAGAGGTATGATGATTATTTTCTCAAGTGTAACTTGATGGGCTTATTGCTATATGGTTATCACTTCCAAGCAACCAGAGAGATTTTAAAGATGCATACAATAAAAAGCAGAATTTTTAATGAAACTGGGTCTAAAATATAATCAAATTCGCAGCCTTCGAATTGGAGGACATTTGTTTTTCAAACTAAGTCACAGTTTTCATTGAATGATTGTCCTCAACATATCCACATTAGTTGATTGGACTTATATAAAAAAGAGACTACGAGATTTCATTGGGAGACAATATTGTTTTCGATTGGTTTAGAACCACTGGAGTTGGCAGGTAACTAACAGTCCGTCGTTGTGCATATGGGCAATATCACATATTATGAGAGGAAAGAATAATCTGAAGACAAACTCTTCACTTGACCGAGATCTTTGTATTTTTGGGAACAATCGGGAATTTAATCGGAAAACCCCGAGGTGGAAACAAGTGACCCCCAGGTCCTAGTTGGTATAAATAAATAAATAATAAATAATAGGTTTATTGATAGCAACATAGTATGTACAGATTATATTTAAATAACACTTCTAAAACACATAAATTGCAGATAATACATTAAATACAGAAGCTATCAAAAGGTCTGGGCTCATCTAATAGCATCCCCTCGGCCAAGATACACCCCACCAATATAGGGCGAACCCAGCCAGGGGAACACCAGATGTTTTTCAGCCCACACCAGGTATGACGCCTGCCTTCCATTTTATAGGTTATAGGTTCCGTTGATGCCTAATTTTATCAATCAATCAATTTAAATGACAATTATTAACGTTTATACGCTAATTGGACAATTACTTAAACGAGTTTTTTAACAAGTCACTACTTTCACTCGGAATCTAACTTTTAAATACAATATATACGAGTACATAACTTCACACCTTACCTTTGTCAGGGTAGGCGGAGAAAAGAAAGCCTCAAACTTTTCAATCGCGACACATCTTTCATCCCTTATACATCCATACACCTTATTTCAAAAACTTTTACATTCCCTTCTTTCAAAAACTCATTCACTCAATACAACCATATATTCCTTGTTCTTCCTCTACCACGCCTCCCACTCACTCACATTTGCACTATGCATTTGATACGTTAGTCTTTCTTCATTCATTCAATTGTTTAATATAACAATTATTTTTAAAGGACCTTTTAGTAACCGAGTATTATCCTAATTAACAAATTATTATGTATAAACATACTCGTATATACACACCATCACGCCGTGTCCCTGCTGGGGTTGAACTGTGAACATAACATTTTTATGTCGAAATATTCCATATATCGAAGGTAAATTAAGAATTGAGCTTTTTAATAACCTTTAAAGGCATATCTGAACTACTTCATAGAGAAACACGAGTATCATTGACCTTATTGTTATTATATTTTATTTAAGCTTTTATTATTATTTTTTTCTTAAAATTATTTACTTAAATTAGAAAAGAAATCAGCGGGAATCGAACTAGCAGTCTTCAGGCTAGTATACAGGCATCTTACCACTTAGACCACGGAGGTCATCAGTAGATCACATTCAAAATGATAAAACTAAATGGCAGGCTTTTTTAATGTTTCCCTAAAATACAAGAAAGTAAAATGATCGATGAAAAAGTTTTTGTTTCCCAAGGGATAACTCCCGAGAATGAAAATATCTTCCTTGTCGGTATAAAGGTCAACAAAAAATTTGAAGAATTCTTAAGAGATCTTCAATAATTTAGTGTCCAGAAACTGTCTTACTTTTCGCCTTAAAGATTCGACGCGTGACAAAACTGAGAAATCCAGCAGCTTTATTCAATATATGTGTATATAGAGAAAAAAAAACTTAACAACATTTTTTTTTTAATCGATTTTTTTTATATGACCACAATTTAAAATTTTATTTCCAGAAAAGGAGAATAAAAAAAAAAGTTCCAGTTGTAATAATACTAAAAAGAGAACATTTTTAAAGTGCCGTTTAGACAGCAAACTCTTTTCAGGAACACTTTTACTAAAGATTCAAACCCATTAATAAATTTTGGTAGGACCTTCCTAAAAGGATTGTCTCTAAGCACTTCCTAAAGCTGCACACGCCACCCACATCTTTGACATTAGGAGACAGACCACTTTACGCCATAGGAGCAGCATCGACTTTTCAGGAATACTTTTACTAAAGATTCAAACCCATTAATAAATTTTGGTAGGACCTCCTTAAAAGGATTGTCTTTAAGCACTTCCTAAAGCTGCACACGCCACCCATATATCTGACAATAGGAGACAGGCCACTTCACGCCACAAGATTAGCATCGACTTTTTCATTTTACCCGCTCTATTGGATTGATTTAGAAAGACCAATAAATTAGATGGAGAAGAAATCGACCTTAAAGTTCCTCTTCCAAAGAAGGAACATCTCTCAGACAAAGATTCAAGAGATACAATGGAGACATCCCATTAAGGGACTTGAATATAAAGAGATAAATTTTGAAATCAATCCGTCCGCGGCACTTAAGTTAGTCAAGGCTTTTGAAAGCGGACCAATATGGTAATATTTATGACTACAATATATCAGCCTAGCAGATGCATTTAAAACAGACTGGAGTTTAGAAATTTATAAGCGGAGGCTCCCACCACCAGCCACTTGTCATGAGGACAAAAATAGGTCCCTTTTCAGCGTGATCAATAATAGATATAAATCTTCTTTATTTATTATGAGTTGGATGTCACTTAGTGACAATGAACGAACTGTTCAAAGGAGCTCTTCCGCAATTGGTGATACGCCTAAGTATGGAAATAATTTATATAGCGACGTCAGACTTAAGGTCCAAGTAAGTTACCAGTAATTTTACAGAAACTTTGAATTCACCAAAACTATCCTTCAACCCTTAAAGATCAGCGTAGCCAATCGGTTCGAAGATGTATTGATGTAAGACTAAATGAAAATTACTGAAGATGTATCGATGTAAGACTACATGAAAATTACTGAGGAAATTATTAACTCAATTATCATCGTGGGAGTGAATGAACGAAGAAAGACTAACAAAACAGATATTAATTACACACGTGAAAGGTAGGCGTATGAAAGAAAGACCAAGGAAAGTATGGTTGAATCAAAGGAATGATGTTTTGAAAGACGAATACGTAGAACGTCTGAAAAATGGTAGAAATTATGTGAGATGAAGCGCATGGCCGCGCGGTAACGCACTAGACTTCCGTGCGAAACGTCGCTGGTTTGAACCTCACGCTTTTCTAATCCCCTCGAATGACACAGGCATTTTTTACGCTTAGAATTCAGGGGTATTAGGATACCTATGACTTCAGTCATATATATTCTTTAAAAAAAATGTTAGTATGATCCGATGTCTCACTTTGGTGTGCCCGGGGATCCAATATCGCGGTGTGGCCGGTGAGTTTGCTGATGATCAATGGCTCACTTAAAACAAACATTTCGGCATAGCTTCACTTTCCAACTGAATCGACGATGGAATGGCGAAGGGGTCCTCGACTACGAGGCCTAGTAACGACGGCGACAATGATATGGTGCTTGGATGTAGAAAAGGCTAAGAGGATGTGTGTCCAGATAAGAAATTATGGCACTATGTCCTCTCTGCCTTAACCGACAAAGAAATGGCGTGACGGTATGTATGTACCATGGCAGTACCACAAAATGTGATCTGCGGATTGATACAGGTGGCCATCCGCAGACTAAAACAGCGGAATACATGGACAACTGGAATACGCATGACAAACAGAAGTTGCAATGTGGGTCACATTCCTCAGCATTGTGGTCACGAAGTAAAAGGAAAAAAATATCCTGTCATTAGTTGTACTCGCCTTAGGTATTTATGATATTCACGAATCAGAATAATTTGAGAATTCTTAAGAGAATTTTTATCCTTTGAGAATTCTTAAGAAACTCCTTGATTTTTTTGTGAAATGTAATGTATTATTTATTTCAAGTTCTGGAATTCATTGCTACGTGTCTCAATACTTGATTTTTTCGATATACAGCAAATAAAACTAGGGGTTTTCAGCTATTAAAGAATCTTCACAAACTGGGGGATCCTGAAAGGGTGAAGTTCAAGCTTCCGAATGGAGTCAAAACTTTTATTCACTTTTGGTCTTTGAATGATAGAATTTTGTGTTTGATACTTGTTTTTTGAGAGACGCGGCATGTTATCGATTGGATTTCTGGAAGTTTAGGGGTTTTCTTTATTGAAATGTTTTGAAAAAAAAACATGTTCTGCATTCTCATTGAAAATATGTTAACATACTCGTATTTAAGAGTAAATTTAAGGATATTATTTTTATAATATTTTTTTTTGTCAACTGTATTGCATATAACTTGTCATCTATGCTGTACACACAACGGGTTTATTGCAATGTGGCAATATCTTCCGAACAACTAGACATATACTAATATGGCCGAAAATCAGACTAAAAACTTTTTTGAATAATTGAGAACCAACAGAAATCGAACCCGCAACTTCCTAGTTGATAGATGCAAAGGTCGTCAACACTTTTTGCAAAACGAATTTTATTCAATATGGTGGTTGATAATATTTTTTCCAATACGGATGTTTATAACAGTTTTTCCGATACGAAGGTTTAGAACACTTACAATATGAAGATTCGTTACACTTTTTACTCGACGGACGTATGTACACAGACAATCATAAATTGTTACATTTTTATCTACGAAATAATCAAAACAAATAGAAAAATTTATTGTAATCAATAATCGGGGCAAGATTAAGGGTTGGTTGATTGATTCATCTAGATATCTACCCCAACATCCCTGCAACAATTCCGATGTCAAATGCCTTTAGAATATAAGGGTTTGTTATTCATTATTGGCATCCCGGTTCGGCTATTGTTTATTGATTAAAAACAACGCGCTCTTGAGATGACAATATAAAACGAAACAGCGCTACAAAAGTAGTGATTCGATATTTTTAATTTAGAAAGTGTAATAGAAAGTTATGCTGATATATTTATTAGAAAAGTACCCATTTCGATTAAGCGAAATATTATGTTATTTGAAGTTGCCATTTGAAGCATGCATTTAATTTGATTCTTCAAATGTTTGCATTGTGCTTGTCCATTCATATGGTATGTGGTCATTGACTTATCATAAATTACCAAAACTTCAAATTCGTATTAATACTAATAATCCTTTATAAGAGATCGTTTCTTAATTTATCATTTTATATGTACACTGCACTTAAAGCCGAATGTTTGAGTATTATATATCGGAAGATCTATGAAGGTTTCTTTGTACAGGGTGGCGCAACAAAAAATGCAATTTAAAATTAAGCCTAAAAAACTAGTTTTTTTTTAAATGTTCATATTTATTGGTATCAATGTAATTAGTGTCTATTGGAATTATGTGTGGAAAATAATATCGGTCAACTGGCCACCTCGGCTCCTGTTACAGATGACGACTCTTTGAGCAAAATTTTCAAAAACGGATTCACATAAATGAATACGTATATATGCAATGACACGAGTGATGTTGGATTTAAGGTCATCGATGAATACCTATATCTGCAATGACACGAGTGAGGTTGGATTTAAGGTAATCGATGGTTTTTGGATTCTTTGTGTACACTTGAGATTGTACATAACCCCAGAGGAAAAAATCTAAAGGGGTAAATCACACGATCGTAGCGGCCAATTCACACTTCCACTACGATAAATTACACGGTCGTAGAACTTTTCCTGCAATAAAGCCATTTTTAATCAGCAGTATGATAAATAGCCCCATTCTGCTGAAATAACGTGTTTTCCAAATCTATTTCGTTCAATTGATGCCAAAAAAGAAGTTTAAATCATGTCACGATATCGATTTCCACTGACCGACGGTATTATTTCATAGGGTGGCTCAACAAGAACTGCAATTTTAAATTAGCCGCCATTTTTAGCTGTCATACTTATAATGCACATACATCATACTCATAACTTATAAATTATTTATGCAACGGCACACGGTTGTAGAACTTAATTTAAATTTAAAATTTCAGCTCTTCTTGCGCAACCTTATTGTTTATCTTCTATTGGTAAGTATTTTACGGTTTTCTTATCACACATGTTTTTCTAAATATACCACGAAGGTCCAAAAGCTTCAGTTTCCGGTCTGAATAAGTAAGAGCGTATATGGACAGATACCACGTCCAACGCATGGTTAGACGACGATAAAGTTATAATTAAATACATCTACCTTCAGTAGTATGTCAACTAGAGCCGATAGAAGTGTTGTTTTGGTATATTCTGAAACGTTAAAAATTTACTATCGCGCGATTATCAAATATCTTTCAAAATAAAATAATATCCCGGTAGACTAACCCTAACAATCGTTCTGGATCTGTGATATCCTTTCCATCGGAACTTTGGGTTTAATCTGTTCAGACTGTGTAATTTCTGAAGCATAATAGCTTGCACACTATAAAGCAATATGTGGGAAACATCTTCCATCCACACGATGGATAACAATCATACTCAATCACTAGATATAGCCTATCGTATCGCACGGAAGTTAAAAAGAGAAGCAAAGTAAATGGCAACATTAACTGATGCCATTAAATCGATTGGCATAAGTATTTTTTTACTCGAAATTCTCCCCTGCTTCGCTGGTAAGCAATTGCGAATAATTGAGCGCCCTAATATCGAGTCATTATTCATTGAAATCATAGTCATTTTCTCTGAAAGGTTCACCCCAAAATAGGCAAACGGGGAAATGTTGCCATTTTCAAGAAACGTATACCATAAGCAACAAAAATTCAATAAATCTTTCTTACTTGCTCTTTCGGTAAGGTATAATTTTACTTCTTTTTTTTTCAAATAATTGAATTGGTATCAATGATGAAGATTTTTTTTTTGACTAAATAGATAATCTCCGTGGCCTAGTTGTTAAGAGGTCTGTCCTCCAACCAGGAGATTATAGATTCAGTTCCAGTTGGAGCCCAATTAAAATAAAAAAAGGTTCAAGTTTTGTTTTCATGTAAGGCATTTTTAACATCTTTGTATTGTTTTGTATTCCGCTTTCACTGTAGAACTTTCTATGCCCTTCATGTGCGATAGCTTTCCGAAGAACTGAAGAATCCAGCGGATGCATTATCTTGACAACTTCTCTGAGGTGTTAAGTGTTTCTGGTATAGTCGTCGAACCTTGTAGTTCCTTTCATTAAACACCGAGTGATCGTCTCCAACACATCTTGAAAAAAGTTTATCTTTGATCTTTCTCTGTCATTAACTGTCCATATTTCTGAGCTATGAAGGAAAATTGAAAGAAAAAAAAAAGGTTTTACCTCGAATGACAACATTAAAAAAATTATTCATATAATTTTAATTCAACAGTCTCTTGTAAGTTATCGTGACTAAGTGAAAGATCGCTTGTCTTTCGCATCCCAAAGTTTTAAAATACTTTATTGTACAATGTATTGTTAGCAATCTCTTCCAACCGACCAAAAACTTATTTATAAATTTAGTTTATATTGTTTGGTGAAAGATTTACATTAGAACTTTAAATACGATAGAAAATTGTACGACAAAAAATATATCAGACATGAAACATTTAACGATTTAAATACGTATATGACAAATGTAACGATTTCATCTGCGGCTAAGAGATATGAAAATACATGTACAGAAGGATAATGAGGGAAGCAGGAAGGTATCGAGTTGGATTCTCAGTATTAACAATAAAATGACAATTTATATAGCGCCATTAAGAGAGCGGGCTCTTCTCAATTCAAACCAGCTATTACTGATAAATTAAAATACTTTAAAAAAGCACGTTGAGTGTACGGATAAGAAGGTGGTGGCAGCGACCTTAAGATTAGGAACATCCTCGCATTTGGATATGTTTAGGTCCTACCATAAGTATGTTACCAACCAACAACCTATCATAAATGTGTATCTACTATAAGTGAGTCCCCTACCATAAGTATGTCACCTATCATAAGTATGGCACCTACAATAAGTATGTCACGTACCATAAGTATGTCACTTACCAGCAGTATGTCACCTACTAAAAGTCACCTACCATAAGTATGTCACTTATCGTAAGTATATTATTTACCATAAGTATGTCACCTACCATAAGTATGTCACTGACTATAATTATGTCATCTAACATAAGTATGTCACTTGTCGTAAGTATATTATTTACCATAAGTATATCACCTACCATAAGTATGTCACTGTCTATAATTATGTCATCTTACATAATTATGTCACCTACCATAAGTAATTTATCTAATATAAGTACGTCACCATAAATATGTCACTTACCATAAGTAAGCCATCTATCATGGTATGTCGTCTACCATAAGTAAGTCACCTACCATAAATAATTAGCCAACAATTGAATAACAAGTTAAAATGTACGATTGCTAATAGTTTAATTTATCACAAACGCTAATTTTACATCTCAAATTTATCACACACGCTCATTTTACATCTAAAAAAATCGTATTTAGTATCTCATTTTTGACTAACATTAACCAGTGGCCTAAAAATGAGATTTTTAAATTAAAAGTAACATGGAGATAAACTTATTTTTTCTTACATTTTTTCGACATTTAAATGCCAAAATAAACACCCAATCTCATTTATTTATTACAAATAAAAAAAAATCAAACTTCAAACAAAACACTTTATCAACAAAATGTTTAATAAGGTCAACAACTCATTCGTCAGCTAAAATATTTTTATCATAATATTTAGACTTGGTCTCGTTGAGGCAAGATAAATGTATGATATATCAGCGGTTAGCTGCTTGCTAACACCAATCTTGGAGACGTCATCACATTGTAAGTGATCATTTCCTCTTATCTCAATTCAGACATCTTAACTGATCTGGTCATCACACCATCATCACTGATCGTTTGGAGCAAAATATAATCGTTAATTTACTTGACCTTTCCAATCTTCAAACATATGATTCAATATCACTGAATGATGTTGGTCGTACGTGTTTGTAATATTTTATTTTGATCCCTAGCGTCTGTTTTAAGACAAACAAACTCTTTTATCGAACAAAAACCTTTTTTTTTCGGGTGCTACTAGGAAACAAACTCGAAACCCTCGGGTAGAAAACAAACGTTTCACAACTTGGCCATAGATGTCGTTATGGACCAGACGGACCTATAGTTCAGCTTCTTTAAATAATAATAATAAATCAATAATAAATATAGGTTTATTGATAGCAACATAGTATGTACATAATATATTTAAATATACTTCAAGAACACATAAATTGCAGAGAATACATTAAAGACAGAAGCTATCAAAAGGTCTGGGCTCATCTAATACCACCCCTCCCGGCCAAGATACACCCCACCAATATAGAGCGAGCCCAGCCACGGGGACACCAGATGTTTTTCAGCCCACACCCTTGCACATGTAGCATAAGAAGAAGAGAAAAAAAACACAGAAAATAAATAGATGGCAGAAAAATATCATACATTGAAGAGAGAAGACATTAAAAGGTCCGGGCTCATCCCACAAACATTCCCCCGGCCGAAATACACCCCACTAATGTAGGGCGAGCCCGACCGCAAGGACATCGGAGGGCTTTCAGCCCACACCCCGTATATCTAGATAAAAAAAAAACAAATGTATCTTCTTCTCCCTGGCTCCATCCCAACTCACTGTCTGCGAAGACTGTTGGGGTCAGCTCTCCTCGTTCTCAGGTTGTATGCTCTTCTATCCCGGACTACGTCCCCCAGACCGTGCCTCTGCATCAGGTTATATTTTTGCACCACCCATGAATTATTTGGTCTTCCTCTGGTTGTTATTCGATGAAGGTAAAAATGTATGGCAGAAAACAAAATAAAAAGTAAACCTACATATACCACCTCAGGTTAACTGTCAGCAAGAACGAAAAAAAGAAAAGCCTCAAGGAGTTCAAATTTTATTAAAGTAAAATGACAAATGGGAAATGATGTTCACACATAAAAAAAACCACGACACAATAATTGTGAAGTGTTCCGGCTGCTCTGGTCCCAATTTGAATCCTTATTTGGATCGATGTTTGGATATCCATGGTACTTTTGTGATCTAAGAGATTAACAGTGAATTATTCATAATGCCTTGAAAGAAAAGCAGTCGCGCTATTGATAGCGGTAGTCTCGTAAGTAAAAATTGTATCGAACCATCCGTGGCGTTATCAAAAACAAGTAATTAAAACTGAGTTATGTTATTATCTTATCTTAAAATCTCGAGTACAACTGTAGTTAAACATCAAATACAAAATATCTCCATTCGTGCACAGCAAAAATAATGTAAAACGTTATAATGATAATTATATAAATATATTACCATATTTTTACCTCTGAGTATATGAGTACAAGTACATCTCTGAGTATATGAGTATAGGTATCCCTCTTGAGCATATGAGAAACATATAGACATATTTCTGAACATATGAGTACAGGTATCCCGCTGAGCATGTCAGTATAAGCATCTTTCTGAACATATGAGTACAGATATTTCTCTAAGCATGTGAGTATAGCCATATTTCATAACATATGAGTACAGGTATCCCTTTGAGCATATGAGTATAGGCATATTTCTAAACATGTGAGTACAAGTATTCTTCTGAGGATGTAAGTAAAGGCATATTTCTGAACATATGAATACAGGTATCTCTCTGAACATGTGAGCATAGGCATATTTCAGAACATATGAGTACACGTATCCCTCTGAACATATGAGTACAGATATCCCTTTGATCACATGGGTACAGGTGTCCCACAGAGCACATGAGTATAGGCATATTTCTGAACATATGAGTACTATGAATACAGGTATCCCTCTGAGCAGGCTTCTCGTTTAATTTTTTTATATCTTGTTTACACATTACTCAAAATGCATATTGAAGAGTTATAGAGACATAACACATTCTTGCATGACACATGATCATAACAATCTGTGAATATTGAAGTGACTTTCCTATAAATCACTGACAATTATTGATTTGTTTTAAATTAAGTCAGCAATTAATTACAAATAATCTAGACATCTAAACAATAACTAAATAAAAGTTTTATAATTTCGCGTTAGCTTCTATTTGGTACACTTACCAGCATCAGAAACGAGATTAAATGCACTCATCCAAATTGTCTAGCATATCCTTGACTTAGATGTCAGCTGTGGATTCTTGATACAATTAAAGTCTATTAAAAGATGTATTCCAACTGACAAAAGGAATGCCTTGGATAAATACATTAATTGTTCATCGTCTTGATCTCAAACGATGGTTAGTTTACATAAAGTGCAGTTTGATGGACTACAAAGAGTGTGCAATGCAACAGAAAGTTTATATTAAGATAGAATACAAGTGTTATATGTACGCAAGATACATGTACGACACATAGACTTGGACTTTGAGAGCAAGCTAGAGACGTAGAATAGATGAATTTGAAATGTAGTATTGGAGAAGGGTGTTACGAATTCCATGGACACCAAGGCGAACTAACACCTCAATTTTTAAAGAACTGAGAATCCCCAACAGATTTTCAACAATATGCTTTCGACGAGTCCTCCAATTCTTTGGGCACATTGTTCGTGGCAAAGAAGATAGTTTGGACATGTTTGTGGTTACTGTAGGCGTGAAAGGACGACGCACAAGAAGAAAAAATCCAATACGTTGGACTGACCAAGTGAGAGATACAACTGGACGACCCTTAACAACTGCCTTTCGACAACTTAACCTGATGAGGAAGCTCATCTTCACCTGACGAGGAAAACGGAGGTCTTTGAAACCGGTAGTGAAACTCTAATAAAACAACGGTGAAAACTAAATAAAATATGTTTTATTTATTTCATTAAAAAATTATAAACATGACACCACAACGTGAAACAAATGTCTTTTGTAAAATTAAATAAACAAAATATTATTGTTCTATCTTCGCTGTTTCCAATTCTATAATATAAGGACGTCTTTAATTTTGAAATTACGGTTTCATTGAACCAACAACAATATCTCACAACTTTCGCTTAATTTTTTCTTTAATCTGAGAAGAATGACAATATAATTTCATAAGAAATAGAGCTTGATTGGCCAAATGTGAGAAATAAATTAAATATTCATATATTTTTTTGCTGTATAATATCCTTTACCGTTCATTCCCCCCCCGTCTTTTCAATGTATTTTCGGTCATGAACTTACGCTACACTCAATCGGGGATTATTAATTGTTTTTTTTACTTTCCCATTGAGACTTCAGAATTGGTAACCCAACTATCGTAAGACTCGTTCCGTCACTGACATGTTCCAAAAAGCGATTGAAAAAAAACTCTTTATTTCGTATCAGTAATTCTACGTTTTCTTTTACCGATTTAATTTCCCTCTTCAACATTTTTCCCTTTTTACTTTAATTAATGATATCTCACTTTTATTCGGATAATTTATAGCTCATGACATATAACATGAAATCGACTATTTATTTCGACCATGTAACTTCCTTCATTTACTTTTCTGGTTTGGAAAAAGATTACCACGTGGCAAATGAAACGTCAATCTTCTTCAGTTTCAATCCTGGGGATTGGTTAGCAGCAAGCCTCTGCATCTCCTCTTCCACTTCGCTCGGTCTTCAGCGATCCTCTTGAGCTCCGTATAGGAGGTGCAGTCCACTGCCAATCGATCCCTCAATCATTCCCTCCAGTATATTGTGCAGGAGATTTTCATGTCGCAACATATGACCCATCCATTCTGCACGCCTTTCCGATATGGTGTTTGACAGGTGCCTGGTTTCTTCGATCCTGCTGAGAACCTCGTCATTTGTAATGTGGTATGTCCAGGAAATCCTTAGGAATCGTCTATAGGTCCACATCTCGAAGGCCTCCAATCTTTTTCGATCCCTTTCGTCTATGCACCGTGTCTCGCAACCAACATCAAAATACTCCACACATACGTTTTGACCAATTGCTTGCGGAGCTTAAGGTTGTTGTTGTTGTCAATAAATAACTAATATTAAGTAACAAGTATATATTATAGCAATTGATATAGTAATTTGTTTTATCAGACACTGTTTATTCCACTTTTTTATAACGGTGTAACCCTACCGGTTTCAAGGCTTTCACCTCATCATCAAGGGAGTACAAACAAGACTGAATTATGTTCGAACTGGTACCAAGATACACACTTCTAACGGTAAACATTCTGGTTGGGGACTGGGGGTGGAGGGAAGGATAAGACAACATCGGCTAGCAGCGGACAGATTCTTGGGATACATGTTTTTGCTAGATGTTCACCTCGATGCACTGACTTTGAATTTTCTAGGGCCTCTAATTTGTCCAATTTATTTCCGTTCCTACTGATATGTAAGAATTTGGCATCATCGATAGAAAATTTATGGTTTTCACGGTGACAATGATTAGCCATTTCAGAATAAATTATAGCAATGGATATAAATTTTGAAGTAATTTCCCATCACCGTCTTCCATTTGTGTCGAAAGTCCACATGTGAATTGTATTTCTTGACAACAATTCGTTCGGGTGACTTCGCGTTAATTTTTTTACCAAATAATTTGGTTAATTTATGTAATTTTATGTGTTTAAATTATTCTAAAATCCTTTAAAGTAGTGTCACTAAACTTTCAAGGTAAGTAACTGATATCAAAATTAATATAAAGTGGCGTGTACTAATTAATAAATTCGTGAGAATAAATCTTTTTCGGTTTCCGCACGTGCGGTACTTTACAAAACTTGTTTAGCAATTCGTTTTATGCGAGTATATAAAATTCTGGTCAACACTTTATCTCATCACTTAATTTTTTATTTACAATATAAACCGAAATAAACGATCTTTACGGTATTTTTATGTGTGTGTAATAAAAAAAAAGATTTCTGTGGATAATATAGATTTTATCCATAGTTCTATACGGCATTTTTATTGAGTAAGCTAGTTATCGTTCCTTAAGCGTTAGAAAAGATAGAAATGTATAACACGAAAAATAGTTAACTTTTTGTTGATCAACAAAATATAGGTTACGTCCGCCTCCGCCCCTTATCAGGGATGATCCGTCACGGGATCATTAAAGCCTGCGTAGAGGCCCAGTTGTCAATTTGGCAATATCGTTGGTCATCTTCATCCGTAGGAAGACAGACGTTCATTTTTTTCCTTGCATCAGGGCACGCCTTGGTTACCCGTGAGTGTATCCAAACTATTTTTTGTTAAAGTATTGACAATTTTCTATGCTGTTTGAATTCCAGGCCTTAAGCAACTTCATAAACACACTGCACTGCGAATAATTTTCTTTCTTCCGTAACGTCGGACCTTAAGTCCATTTTTTCTACTATTCTTTTCACACGCAAATGCATTGCAACCGACGTAAGAGTCCCTTTGGGCAGTTCCTATCTTAGTCACTTCGTAACGTCGCGCTCATAAAAAAAGTGAAAAAGATTCAGATCAACTAGTGTAGATCATGCTGAATGGGGACTTATTTTGTTCCCCATAACAGCGTGAGTGGTAGGATTGAACTGATATTTTTTACCCAATCGGAGATTAAGATTGAGAAATAAAGATTGGGTTCTTACATTTCAATAGACATGCTCTACTCGTGGAAGCAAAAGTTTTTTTAAGGATGACGCCCGATGGAGGCATCGAACCTAGTCTAGCTAAAAATGACAAATGCACGAAAAAAATGCACTTTTTCAATCTACGGCACGTTAATGATTAACATTACGTTTTTCGCATTAACAAAAGTCAATGTCGGATTTAATATCAAGCCATTCATTTATATCAGCTGTTAATATTAAATATTTGTCTCTCAGGAATTCCAATTATCTGAATATTTTTAAATATAATAAATACTGAGTTCAGATTTTAGTTATTCCTCCGAAATACATTTACGTATTGAATGAAAAAAATAATATTAATAATAATTAGCATCAGAGATATTTTGTGAAAATCGGGAATAAATTCACCAATAAAATCAAACATGTGCCAGTTTGTGACGTAGGTATATTAATTCTAAAAAATCGCTACGGGTGAGGAAGCGACGCTATTCACGTCTCACTCTCACTCTACGAGTACTTCGGTATATGGGAACGCAAGAAATATAATCTCAGTTCTCTCGCTTTAGTAGCTCGAGGTGGTCGCTTTGCCCGTTTTGTGAACGTCGGCAAATGTTTGTTTTTCATGTTTTCAGCAATTAAATTTCAATTATTATCACTTTTGACTTCAAATTTAATTAATTTAAGCGATTGACTATGAATATTCTTATTTTTCCGATTTTAAATCGCTCATTTTTACATGTGTATTGAATACACAACACCGGAACGCGCGGATTTTTTAAGCACAGGAAGGGAAAGGTTAAGAACACGAATAGTGAATAACGCAATTTGAAAACTGGAATAAAATGGAATAGCAGAAAAAACTACCACCACGAAGAAAATGCGCCATTTCGTATTCGCATTATTTATGTACCGCGCAGAGACTTGGACTCTGAGAGCAAGCAAGAGACGTAGAAAAGATGCATTTAAAATGTGGTGCTAGATAAAGATATTATGAATTCCATTGATGGTAAATTGAACTAATGCCTCCATTTTCAATGAACTAAGAATCGCCGACAAATTGTCGACGATATGCCTAAGACGAGTCCTCCAGTTCTTCGAACCATCGCTCGTGTCCATGGACACAGTTTAGAGAGGCTTGTGGTCACTGGAGACATGGAAGAACAACGCACAAAAGGAAACAGTCTCAATACATTTGACTGACGGAGTGAGAGACCCAACTGGATTATCCTTAACAACTGCCCTTCTAACCGCAGAGTGCAGAAATGGATGGAGAGGAGTTGTTAACTAGAGGAAATTAATTATTTCAAAGAAGGAAGGAAAAACGAAAAGGAAACAGTAGCGACCGTTTTTCCCCCTTTCTTATCCTTGGATGAAAAAAATTTCCTCTAGTTCTACCATTCCTTATCATTAGAGATTGAGCATTTTTTTACTTAAATTTAATCGAATAATTTTAATGTATCCAAGACGAGTTGATTGGTTTGAAGAAATTACTATGTAAGAATAAGCCCGTCAGATGTACCATGTTTAGATATGTAGACAATAATGAAAATAAAATAAATAATTTGATATAAGTTGATTTTATGGTTTTGGAAAACCTGAATCTAAATTTTTATTTTTGATTTTCTCTAAAAGGAATAATTTTATGATTATATTAAGTTTTTACGATGACCTAAGTAAGGTATTAAGGTCATTCTCACACATCGCAGTAGTATATAGCCTTGAGTTATGGTAATTATAAATAAAATCTGATGATTAAAGTACATCATTTTCTTGTAAAGTTATTCAATAATTATTCAATAACAACAGAACGCGAATGGATGTTTATTTAACTAAACAAATAATTTTGTTGTAGTACTATATAACATGGCGATTATGATTATTTCATTTATTTACAAGGATGTTTCATTGCATAGTTTTTTTTTCTATTATTAAATATGATTGGTTTAGTGAAAATTGCAATTAATAGTATTTTGTTATGTATTTAATCAAACATTTTACATAACGATATAACTCTATCGGTTTCAATGTTTTCACTTCATCATCAAGGGAGCACAAACAAGATTATAAACAAGAGCACAAACCGGTATGTTTATACCGTGATGTAAAGTGGAATAAACAGTGTTTGACTAAACAAATTACAATTGTAATTTGTTTTTATCAAACACTCTTCATTCCACTTTTTATAACGGTATAACCCTACTGGTTTCAACACTTTCACCTCATCATCAGGGGAGCACAAATAAGTTTTGTCTGTGTTCCCCTGATGATGAGGGGAAAACCTTGAAACCGGTAGGGTTATATTGTTATAAAAAGTGGAAAAAACAGTGTTTGATAAAAACAAATACAACGCCTTTAAACCTCCACAATGTTAATGTCTTAACTATAAATAACAAATTACAATGTTTTATTTAAGTTCACTATCAGTTTCAAAGACCTCAAGCAACACAAACAAGACCACACGAACAAGACATGAAATTGATGATGAGGTAAAAACCTTGAAACCGGTAAGGTTACAGTTTTATAAAGTGAAATAAGCAAATTACATTGTATTGAATACTCCAGAATGTTAATGCCCTAACTTTAAATGTTTTTTTTTTTCATTTCTTACACAATACAACATATACGTTTTAATAATCAAATAACAATTTTTATAGCGCCATTTAAAGATTAATCTAATCGGGATACAAACCCGTTACTATTGACCGATTAAAATATTACAAAATAAATATGTAAGTTGAGTGCTAGGATAAGAAAGTGACTGCTGTGGCCATTAGATTTGATACTTCCCCGTATCTGCATATGTTTAGGTAAACAGGTTAAAGTCACTGCAGAAAACTTATCAAAGGAATACGAACTACAGAAAAATCTCTATAGATGCGTGATAAGATGTAAAATATATAGCTTTAGATGTGATGTGTATGATATGTGTGTAATGTTCATATTAAATTATAAATTTTGATATCTCACAAAAAGACTTGTCTTCAAATGCTTCCTAAAACTGCACACGCCACCCATATCTCTAACGCTTAAGCAGACCATTCCACGCCACAGATCTGAGAATGGCTAAAGCCCCGTCGTAATAGTACATCCTTAAAGATCGATTCGAAAATCAGTTTATTTAAATAGTTCGACTGAAAAGTCTGTAAAAAAGTGGTAACAATAATACCACTAGGCAAGGTCTGTAACAAAGTGGTATTATTTCCTTATCAACAATTTCACAACTTCTTCTTCATGGACGATGTCCGGTTTACCTTTGTCAACGTTGGTGATAACCCTTGAGAGAGTATCTCGCTCTTTTCCGGCACGGAACAACTTCTCAACTATCTGGATACCTGTCAATTCACGAATGTTGCGTAACCAAGGCAGGATTCTTGTATCGATTCCGCCCCAACCTTCAATTTTACCCATCAATATTAATTTTACAATGTAGTATTTTCCTCTATTCTATATATGGCCCAGATCGACAATTCATGGTATTTATGAGCTCTTTCATGTTAACCGTTAGAACACGAACACCAACATACACCCGTAATTATAACATTCAAATATGTGTTTTTATACAAAGACAAACCGTATAGCACAAGTATAATACATAAAAATACCTCACGTGGAAAGGCATTAAACAATGTGGTCTCATTCTGTAATCACAATGTTCATGAATTATTCCATAATGCTTAAAAACTTCGCTTATATAATCACACCCTGCATTCGCTTCCTTATAAAACTTCGCTTATTTAATCATACCTTACATTCACTTCCTTATAAAACTTCGCTTATATAATGACACTCTGCATTCACTTCCTTACAAAATGTTGCTTATATAATCACACCCTGCATTCACTTCCTTACAAAACTTCGCTTATATAATCACACCCTGCGTTTGCTTACTTACAAAACTTCGCTTATATAATCACACGCTGCATTTGCTTCCTTACGAAACTTCGTTTGTATAATCATATCTTGCATTGACTTCCTAACAAAACTTCGTTAATATAATCATACTCTGCATCCACTGCCTTACAAAATTTCGTTTCTTTAGCCACACCCTGCATTCACTTCCTAACAAAACTTGACTTATATAATCATACCCTGCATTCACTTCCTTACAAAACTTCGCTTATATAATCACACCCTGCGTCCACTCCCTTACAAAATTTCGTTTCTTTAACCACACCCTGCATTCACTTCCTAACAAAACTTCGCTTATATAATCATACCCTGCATTCACTTCCTTACAAATAATTAAATCCTAAATTATCATATACATAATCCTAACTGCATCTTAATCTCGATTCGGTTTCAAAATGGCAATGTGATATAGCGTAATTTAGAGAGCTAACTCTCTCTCTAAACACGTCATGTCTGGCGGCTATAACAACACCCGAGCGAATAATGTATAAAGCATGCTTTGCATAAAGTACAACCCTGCGGGATCACTGCCATGCAACAAATTCCCCCAACCTACCAGAAAGATGTTTATGAGACCTTATGTGAAAACAGACTAAACCTTTTTTAAAACTAGGTTCTTGCAGGGATCGAACCTGTAACCTCCGGACTAGAAGTCAGGCGTCTTACTTATTAAGTCGTGGAGGTCGTCAATAATCCAAATCCAGCAACTTCCCATCAAACGGTTCTACATTCGTATTAATCAATCACTCACGTGCAATAGCTTTATAATTAGTCTAAATTTTGAGTGTTAAATAATGTGACTAAAACATAGTGTATTTATTTTAAAGAATATTTTATCAAACGGAATATAATATTTTAAATATTTTTTCTTTTATTTTAAAGAATATCATTCATCATACGCGTTTCAACACATACTGTGTATTTTTCAGGAGAGGAAATTAAACAAAATTACATATTACCACACCAAAATTAATACTTAATTTTGTCTATGGTGTTACACGGAATAGAGTATAGAGTTACTATTCAAATGTTGTCTACGGTCTTAAGGGAGATAGAGTTAGAAACACTGGGTAAAGTTAAATGTTTTATTATTACGATCCAATAATTAAAGGTTTTCACAAAGTTACACCTGAGTTGTTTAAACAAGTATTACATTTGTTAAAAGTGACATTTTAACCTTTCCAGTCAAATCAATAAAAGAAAAAATTGATTTTTACTCTCAAAACGCCCACAAAAAAACAGTCAACATCTTTTACAAGTCACTTCTAAACACTTACACTAGAAAAGTATTCAACGCACTTAACCAAATAATACAAATATGTTCACTTAACCAAATAAAAAGAACGTAAATATGTCATATTAAAAATTCAATGACCTAAAAAAGCCATTTGAGTTCAAAAATAAATGTGGAGAAGAGAAATGAACAGTCGCAACAAAAATGATGTTGATATAAGTATCGATCAATTTGTTGACTTGATAAGAAATACTATAACTAAGAAAGAAATGTTAATGAGAATTTAGCCTGTGTAACAAAATAAATATTTTTGTGTGTATGTAATCATCAAATATCATGGAAAATGTAGAATATTTTAGCAGTTTATTCGTTTTAATACACATTTCTAGACTTCAGTCTGTTTTTAATGCAGTTACCAGTCTGATATATGGTAGTCATAAATATTGTCATATTAGTCTACTTGTATAAAAATCTACACTGACTTATGTAACGTAAGTGTCGCGAACGCATTGATTTCAAGCTTTCTCTATTTGAATGTAAGTCCCTTAATGGGATATCCCTATTATATCTTTCGAATCGGTGTCTGGGGGAAATTCCTTCGGAGAGAATAACTTTAAAGCCGATTTCTTCTTCATCTAATAAATTGGTTGCTCGAAATCGATTCAATATGATAAATCGTTTTCCGTTGCTAGTCATGTGGCGTAAAATGGTCCAATTTTTAGTATCAGAGATGTGGGTGGTGTGCACAGCTTTATAAAGTACTTGAAGATAACTTTTTTTCGGAGGTCTTATCAAGATATATTATGTCATATGAACACTACACTAAACCTAAAGCCGAAAGTGGGACTATTACAAATCAGTAGATCTACAAAAGTTTATTTATAGTTCATCTTCCCTTGGTAAGATTCTTGCAGTTGTCTTACTAACGGTATATTTTAGAACATATGCTAATGTGGAGAAACACCTAATCTTATGGCCGCTGCCATTACTTTTTTATTGTATTGCATTACACTTTCATTACATACAGTACAAACGCCGAGTTATTGTCACGTGGTAATATCTTCCATCCAACTAGAAAGATGTCAAAAAGTCCTTAAGTGAAAACCAGAATGATATCTTGTAATTTATTTTTATCAAACACTGTTTATTCCACTTTGTTGTGACGGTATAACCCTACCGGTTTCAAGGCTTTCACCTCATCTTCAGGGGAGTGCAAACAAGACTAAATGCTGTTCGAACTGGTACCGATATACACGCTTCAACGGTTGGAAGCTGGGGGGTGAGGGAGGCACGGGACAATTTCGGCCAAGAGCGGAGAGATTTTTGGGAAATAACTGTTTACCAGATGTTCCGATCGGTGTACTGACTTAGAAATTTCTAAGGCCTATAATCTGTCCAATTTATTCCCGTTACCACTGATATGTAAGAATTTGGCATCATCGATAGAAAAGTATGATTTTCACGGTGACAATGATTAGCCATTTCAGAATAAATTAGAGGATTTGTTAAGGCGGATTTGTGTTCACGAAATCTCTTTTCAAAAGATCTTCCTGTCTTTCCTATATAGAAATTATCACAGTCAGCACATAAAAGTTTATACACACCACTGTTGCTAAGTATTCCATTTTTGCCTTTCCCATTAAATAAGAGTTGTCGGAGATTAAAATTAGTGTAAAAAGCTGGTTTTATGTGACTTGGAATATTTTTGGTTATTTCCTATGATATGTTTTTTTATATATAGGACTTTGCTCCATTTATAGGTATGCTTATAGGTGTCGTTAAATATATAATCTTTTATAAGTTTCTTTTTTGTTTTGTTTTTTTAAAAGTGAATCAATGGTTTTTAAAAGTGAATCAAGAATGATATCTTTTTTTTTTAAATCTAGGTTCTAACGGGAATCGAGTTGGGAGACAAGAGTCTCGTCAACTCAACCACGGAGGTCATCTACCTTCCTATTCTTACACTCATTGTATGTATGTATGTTATATATAGATTTATTTTGTAATGTTTTGAATCAGTCAACAGTGGGTTTGAATCCTAAGTTAGAAGGCCCTTGAAGAGAGTTTGCTCTCTAAACAGCGATATATAAATTATCCTTTTGTGAAATGTTGCAATAGATACCAACAATCATGCCATGTCCCTGTTGGTGTAGGCATATTTTTATTTAAAAAATCCATTTCTTCTTGATTAACACGTTCACTGCGTATAAAATGTCATACAGAGATGCTGAAAATTCGCGAATTTTTTAAAACCCATAACTTTGTTAAAAATCAAATTCTACTTTCTATTTAAACATCATATACAAGTGTATTCTTTCGTGTCTTTAAAACACGTGAAACCGGCGACGAATCCTTATCGGGAGACGTTTATGAGTGCACTCAACATTCAAGGCTATTTTGTATGGACACGGGAGCCGTGTTCGACGCAGTGAACGTGTTAATGGTTGTGAACTCCTATATATGAAGGAGTATCCACCAGTGTCAAGTGATGTCCACTTCATAGGATCTCGTTAGTTTTATTCACATAGGTGACATTGGCGCACTCGGTTGCCGTATTCGTATTGATATTTTGGAATGAAACTATTTTCTAACTAAACTACAAAGTTTACAACTTAATAAATAAATATCTACAAAGTTTTAAAAAAGTGATTTAATAAACTACGCGTAAGGAGTATAATCCCTGGCTTTGTCCTAGTGTTTTTTTACTGGAGATGCATAGCTGTAGGATAGAAAAAAGTGATGATCTCTTCGATTGAATATCCATTTCTCTGTTTGGTTCCAGTAAAACCATTCATCTTGAACAGTCATGGTTTGTATTTTCCAGAAAATTGATAATATGATGTTACTTATCTATAGGTTGTTTATTCAACATATGTGTACACATATATTGTATATCGAACTCAGCTGCCTATAGTTATGCCAGTAGAAACAATCACACTTGTTGAGTATACCATACATAAGTATGTCCTCAAACAGATATTTTCATCAGTCGCTCAACTCTTTCAGAGAAATAATCATAAACTTAGTCAAATTTTGTAAATAGTTAAATTTTAAATGTTATTTATAATACTCGTACACTATTATTTTTTAAATATTATTTATACGAATTAATAAAAAAATATTATCTTATGTCTTGAAGATGATATTTTTTATTTATCTTTAACTTTTTTGTACTTCATTATATTTCTGTTAATTGTTCGAATTATAAAATCCTGTAACGTGCTGATGATTTTACAATAATCCTGTAATGTGCTGATGATTTAACAATAATCCTGTAATGTGCTGATGATTTTACAATAATCCTGTAATGTGCTGGTGATTTTACAATAAAATAAATAGAGCTTAAATTATTACTTTATAATTAGACTAAAACATGACAATAGAAACAAAACAGTTTCGAGATAAGATGATTTTTAAAAGAAAAAATCCTTTTTCATCGACAAATAGTAAAAATGTTATTTAAGTAAAATAACAAATTAACTCAATGTTTACCATTTGACATGCAATTCTAAGTTTAGCAAAATGCTTCCACTACAGAGTATCACAACGGCATGTTGTGATAAAAATTATGTTTTGGGATTGAATTATTGATAAGATAATGTTGAGGGTTATCAACAAAAAAAGTACATGCTTGTTATCGCAACTAAACGAGCGTAAAACTGAATTTGAACAGTATTTTTGGAGAAAACTTTAATCCAGTTTATATCAAAAAGATTAAACCTAAAGAATATTACTTGAAAAAATAATGATATTCATATTTGTCTCTTTTTATACAATTTCTTGAATTGGATGTCTTTATTGTATCTTTCGAATCCGTGCCTGAGACTGGTATACCTTTGAAGAGGAGTTGAAGGCCGATTTAGTCTTGATCGAATTAATTGTTTGTTCCAAATTAATTCAATAGAGCACATAATTATGAAATGATAGTATTGTGACGTGGAATTATCAGCATTTTAGTGTTAGAGATATGAGTGGCGTGTGCTGCTTTAGGAAGCTCTTGAAGACAACATTTGTTTGGAGATCGTATCCAAAATTTTGGATTACACATGAACACTTTACACAAACATTACACAACACCTAAAGCCGAATATGTTACTGTCACATATCGGAAGATCTATAAAAATTGTACTTTGAAGTTCTATAAAAGCCAACCAAAACCAAAGCAATCATCTAACCCAAGATATCCCAAAGTAGTCGATATCGACCCCCTGGGGTCGATTTGATTTTTCTAGGGGTCGATAGTTTCAATAAAAAAAAATTGGGGGTCAATGACACTAAAAATACACCCCCTTACTACTGCTATTTCTTTGTTACTTCAGTTAGGTACCTAATTAAGAATATTTGACAATATTTGTACTTATTTTGAATTTACATATTTATTTCATAAATGTCAAAAAAGTTTTTGCTTTAATTTTTATCAGCGCAGATTTCAATATTAAATGTTACACAAGATAATTTCATAATCCGTAGTCCTTTTATATTTTTCAATCCTTAGTAATAAGTCATTAAAATGAAAAGTTTGATATCTTGTAAAATATTTAATATCGAGTACTGTACAAACTTAATAATTTGAGTAAGTAAAGTAAATGAAGTTTTTGGTAAAGGGGTCTGCAACCGAAAAAAGTTTGAGAACTCTTGATCTAACCGATGTCCTGAGGGCTTACGAGCATAAGTCCGACCTACCTTTTCATCCTTAGTACAGCATTCCAAAGCATAAACTTTTCCCTGACTTATCTACCTACAGTATTAGCAGGAAGGACCAAGGTCCGATGAATGTCATGGAATGCAAGTTATAATAATTATTAAGATTTTTTATCTAGTTGTAACATAAGTTGAATGTTAAGTGTTTACTATTTCTAACAAATTAAATATTAAGATTATTTGAAATAAAATGACATGTAAAAAATATAATTAAATTAGAGCACAGTTATCATATATCATATAATTATTGGGTGTTAACATAAGTTGTGTCCGATTTTTTTTTTCAATTTAAAAATGAGCACCAAAAGTGCAACGAAATGGTAAATGTTATACATCATTCGAAAGAAAATTTTCTGCTCTACAAAATTAGAAGCCTTCAAAATTGAATGTCAAGTAGACGAAAGTGAGCATTTTTGACACCTCCTTCTGTTCGCGTTCAATCGAGGGAATCAAGTTGCCAAAGCTGCTCGCGATATTTGCGAAGTGTACGGTGAAGATGCTATGAATGAAAAGACAGCTCGTCGATGGTTTTTGCGTTTCAAAGACGGTAATTTTGACCTGAAAGACATGGAGCGTTCCGGACGACCAGTGGACTTCGATGAGGACCGCTTAAACTATATTATTCATGAAGGTCCCTTTCAAACATTTTTCTTCACCATTTTTTTTTTCATCATAATACATTTTATTTATTTATTTATTATTACACATGCCAAGAAATATACACAATTTGAGAAAAAACAACAGGTAATTTGATTTGGACATACAATTTTAACGGATCTGGGTTTGTTGCCTTTCATTTGTCGTATCCCCAGTAAACTAGGCTTTTGCCTGTATCTCACTGAGGATATTTAGCATGAAAAAATAAATCGATACTTCTTTCCGATTTTTGATTACACAAAAACAAAACCCCGTTACACGGTCTCATCAACCTGACAGACAGTGACACTCAACTTCAACTGGAAACATCTTGCGAAATTCAACTCCTCACACATCATCACTCCAGAAAGACCAAAAATATTCATCCCACAATATACCGCACACAATCATAAGAATAAAAATTAAAATTAAAACAAAAAAAATACACAGAAACACAAATACAAAAACAACCAAATTTAAAACAACAAGAAGAAACCCGCACTCACGAGCTCACATAAATCCATTCCACTCGTCATTCATCCTGAAAGCCCAAGTACTCAAAATCCTGTCGCAATAACAACCATGCTCCGATCGACTGTCTAAATGGTTTTTCTACCTTTACCTTTATTAAAGTCGGCACGCCATTGTATGTAATGGGAGCCAAATAAGCATATAGTATTGCCTTTGGGCAAAAGAGGTTTTAACTCTAGGGATGGTGAACATTTCATTAGTTGGCATGCGTGTCATGTGTGTCTGTAACGTAAAAGTAAACACAATATCTTGTAGAGCAGATTTTTTTTCTTTTGAATGACGTATAAGATTTACCATTTTAAACTGAATAAAAACGGACACAACTTATGTCAACACCTAATAGATAAGTTCTTAAGATATAAATCTGTATATAGGTATAATCTTAAACAAATGTTTGTGTTATAGATTACCGTATTAAATAAAAAAAGATTGAAACATGCATTATATTTTCATCGATCTTTTAAAATATATACTAGTTGAAGAAATACTTAAAATATTTATAAATACATTTTAGCTCTGATTTAAGAAAATGTATTAAGTAGCTCTTAAGACAAATTAACCAAGTATTCGCTGGTGTTTTGTTTTAAGTGATATTAAGACATTTCAGAATTTTCCTGCAGTAAAGAGTTATGGAGCGAAAACTCTCCAAAGTCTCGAAACTTACTCCAAAGTACATAGGGAGAACATCACTAAATTTAACAAGATGACAGTTTCATGTTTTCAGCAATCTGAAAGCAGACTTAACTACGGGATAAAAGTGAAAGTAATCGTAAAAACGAAACAGCTCATTTTTTCCAAGAAAAGAGCTTTTTATTCATCATTAATTTAACAACTTCGTCATCAAATGAGGAATAACATGTTGCAATAAAGATTATATTACGAGTCGTAGGTTTAAAAATGAATTTCACAGCCTTAATAATTACATGATTGTGTATGACATTCTCCAAAGACCCACTAGAGTGCAGAGTTTCAGTACGTGACGAGCCAATTGAACAGGCAACCCAGTTCAGATATCTTGGCAGTGAACTGTTCTCCTCTCATACATCCCCAGAGAAGTAAGGCCTCAGGTAGATAAAACTGCAGTTGTGGCGGGCTGCCTGAAAGATGTCATATGGAGGAATAAAGATACGAGAACGGGTAGCAAGGTACGCATTTATAAGACCTGTGTGCGACCTATCCTCACATATGGCATCTAAGCGAGGACGGATACTATCATGACAAAAAGTATGCCAAGGACAACGGAAATGAGAGCTCTACGTGCTATTGCTGGGAAGACTTTGCGTAATCGTGTAAGGAACACCACAATCCGAGAGGTCTGTGAGGTCCAAGATGTGGTCAGATGGGGATGACAGCGTCGACGATACTGGTACCAACATGTACAGAGAATGAATTGCACAAGAATTCCATACATAACTCTGCATGGGGTGCCAGATAGACGGCGTCCACCAGGGAGACCTCCGAAACGATGGAGAGATAGCTGGAGCTCAGCATCACAGAGAGTACAATCCTGCAGTAACAGACTCTTGAGTCTATAGAAAGTTTAAAAAGAATTAGGTTATTAAAATATTTTAGTCTCAATAAAGACCTAACATATGTGGTGTTGAAGGCGGACACTCCGTATCCCATATACTCGTACCACAAAGCGCATTAACATCTGTATCAACCCAAAATTAACAACTTTCTTGAGTTTCAACAACATGTAGGAATAGGATATATATAGTACAAACTATGGTTAGTTATCAGTAAGAACAGCAAAAGTCTTGAACAGTTACAAGGAAAACTTGCAAGAGGTTTCACACCAGTTAATTCACAGACCACACTGCTATATTGAATCCGATGACACGCTTAATTTTTTTTTAATAGCACTGCATCTTCTTTTAATTTCGTTTCTATGCTAGTCCTCATCCTCTTAAATATTGTTCTTTCACTCGATTTATGCAACACTTTTATTTATACCGTAGTTATCCTTCTTTCACCCTTTTTTACCGTTTTGAAGTTTCGCTTTTATACATAATACTTCTTCTCCCTGGTTCCATCCCCACTCACTGTCTGCGAAGACTGTTGGGGTCAGCTCTCCTCGTCATCAAGTTGTATGCTCTTCTGTCCCGGACTACGTCCCCCAGGCCGTGCCTCTGCATCAGGTTATCTTTTTGCACCACCTACGAATTCGTTGGTCTTCCTCAGGTTGTTATTCGAGGAACATCCATGGAGATTGCCTGGTTCACAATGCGATAGGGTGCTGTGCGTCCAACGTGCGCACACCATCTAAATCACCTCTCCTCCATCTTGCTGTTGATGTCTGTAACACCTAGGTTTTCACGAATGCGTGAACTTTTTATTTTGTCTCTTAGGGACACACTAGCTGACCATCTTAGCATGCGCATTTCAGCAGTTTCTAGTTGCCTGGAATAAAAGTTATACATCGTCCAGCATTCGGAGCCATAAAGTAGTGTGTATAAACAATACTAAAATATATATTAAGATCAAGTTTCCATTACAAGTAACCAGCTTCACTACCCTTAAATGCTCAAGTGAGTAATTACATTATATAACCCACCATTCACACTATCGCCTGCTACTACTCTTCTGTCAATATCACACTTCGCGCGGCTTTTCGACTTGAAAATGATTCCAGGGTTAAAAAAATCCTAAAACTACCTGAATGTTTTGTTTTTCCCTTTTATTTACACTCTTATTTTCTTTCTCAAAACCAATAACTAACGATTTACTATTTTAGCTACAGTAAAATATAAGAATACTCGGAAAAATAATTCGAAAATGTCTTACCTTGTTTGCTTTTCGTTATATCCTTTTCTGCCTCCGCTGAATTTCAGGACCAAGAAGATAAAAATCAGGATTCAACTTTGAAACAGAGCATTCTTCTTCTAAAACACCTCACGAAATTTTAATATTTCCACAGTTATGTGTGGGAGCTGAATTCTTAAAACATTCACATTTTTTACACTTTTTTTTTTCACAAAAAAAAAGACTGTTACAAATGATCACATACCGAAATTTGATATATCTGTTTAAATTGTGATTGCTCCAAAAATTTCAAAACTTTATCCCGCTGCCAGTTTTATAAACACATCACAAAATCCATTTGTTTTATTTCATTTTTGATATTTCAAAATTTTTGTGTGAAATCTGGTTTAATGTTTTCGAAATAAACGATCAATTCAAGTCAATTTTGTGAGAATATTTAACATACACGATTTATTAAAAGGCTATTTTATCATTAGTTTAAATCGTTCGTACATTTTCCAATATTTTTAAATTAAGCATTTAATCATTATTAAATTTTATATTTTAAACTTAATATATTCTAAATTAAACCGATAAATATTTTACAAAGTACGTACAGCAACCTGCAACAAAAGAAAAGAAAAAAAGTTAATTTTAAAAAATGTACCTAGGTTAAATTAATTTAAAAATTCGTGTTATAATAACACAGCACGTCGCTAACTCATTTTTTATGTGGGTTAGTAGAGAGAATAATACAAGTAAATGAAATATGGAATAAAACAAATATACTAGAAGAAAACAGTATCGAAATCGGCTAAGATGGTAATCTACAACAGTATTATGAAACCAACTTTAATGTATGGTAGTGAAACGTGGATGCATATTTGAATTCGATGCCAGCGGATTCACTTCCGGACTGGCTTTACTTTTAGACAATTTTACATCATAGATTATGTTTTTCTCTTGATTGTATGCTAGATAACCAGATGGTATTCGAATTGCAGACAGTGGTATCCCTTAACATCTCTAATTTTGTGTTTGATACTCTTCAATATTCTCGAATAAGTGATTTGAACATACTGAAGAGCGTGGCTGTGAGACAATAATGTCCTCGGCCCCAGGAGTATTTGGGGCTAGAACATCTGTTGTAGCCACGGTACTCGCAGTCCGTCATTAAACGTGTTGGTTTGACCACTATTTTATTATTACCAGACTTTAATTTTTTTAGTACCATTGGGAATCAACCCCAAAACCCACAGGTAGATGTTATCACTAGGGTACGGAATCATCACTTAAGCTAATTAGGATGCGCTTTTAAACTTATCAGGAATGACTTTTGAGGTGATCGTAATGATCGGTAAACAGGGCTATTCAAAATTATCAAAAAAAAAAGAATAATATTATATTTTGTTTATAGTTAAGGCATTAACGTTGTGGAGGTTTAAAGACATTGTAATTTATTTTATCAAACACTGTTTATTCCACTTTTTTGTAACGGTATAACCCTACCGGTTTCAAGGCTTTCCCCTCATCATCAGGGGAGCACAAACAAGACTAAATTATGTTCGAACTGGCACCGATATACACGCTTCAACGGTTTGGGGTATTCAGGTTGGGGACTGAGGGCTGAGGGAGGCATGGGGCAATAGGACCTCTAATCTGTCCAATTTATTTCCGTTACTGCTGATATGTAAGAATTTGGCATCATCGATAGAAAAAGTATGGTTTTCACGGTGACAATGATTAGCCATTTCATAATAAATTAGAGGGTTTGTTAAAGCGTATTTGTGCTCACGAAATCTCTTTTCAAAGGATCTTCCTGTCTTTTCTATATAGAAATTATCACAGTCAGCACATAAAAGTTTATACACACCACTTTTGCTAAGTATTCCATTTTTGCCTTTCCCATTAAATAAGAGTTTCCGGAGATTAAAATTAGTGTAAAAAGCTGACTTTATGTGACTTGGAATATTTTTGGTTATTTCGTATATGTTTTTTTTTATAAATATGACTTTGCTCCATTTATAGGTATGCTTATAGGTGTCGTTAAATATGTAATATTTTATAAGTTTCTTTTTTTTTTGTTTTTTAAAAGTGAATCAATGAGGCTTCCAGAATAGCCCTTATTTGTAGCTATTTTTTTATGGTTATTAATTCCTTTTTAAAATTGTCGTCGGTTAATGGGACACTGAGCAATCTATGAAGTATACAGTTAAAGGCTGCGAATTTATGGTTATTAGGATGGTTGGAAGTTGCTGAAATTATAGAGTCTGAATAAGTGTATTTTTTATATATAATATATCAAAGTCAAATGTACCATTTTTTCGAGATAATGTTAAGTCCAAGAAATTTAATTTTCCGTCCTGTTCTGTTTCTAGTGTAAAGTTTATAAAACTCTATAGAATTGAAATATTTAAGAAATCGGTGTAATTGTCTATCGGTACCCGTCCAAACACAAGGGGTTATACCGTTACAAAAAAGTGGAATAAACAATTTTTGAAAAAATAAATAACAAGAAATAATATTAATGAACATCAATACGACACAGGTCTAACATACATTTTTTTATTTTCCAGATAATTCCAGTGAAATCACTTTGGGTTACTGAATTATTTTGACACATTTAAAATAATTTAATCCCTTGTAATATTTTTAATTATTCAGATTCGATTTTATTGTTACGAGAAAAAAATCCTGAAATTAAAAATGTTATATGTGAATTGATTTGATACTAGTACTGTAGAATTCGTTTTATTTTTTGTTGTTATTTCTCCAAAATACAAAAATCTGTTGAACAAACTAAAATTAGGTACAATGCCTGTTTTATACACATATGTACCATCACGTCGTGTTCCTTTTAAGGTAAGCATAGAGGACAGATATCTACACCTTTCTATCCAAACACATAATTTCCACCACGTTTGCATTCATACAGTTCGCCACACATGTTTTCCAGTTTCTTATAATTCTTACATTTTACTAAGTCAAAATTTATTCTACTTTCTCATCCACTATTTCCTCGGTGACCAAATCTCCGTTTATTAGGATTCAACTTTATTTTTTTTTATTAATATTTACTGTGAGATGCAAACTAGCAGTGAATAACAAAATAATAGAGCAAGTGATGGAGTTTAGGTATCTTGGAGTGAGCATCAGTAGCAATGGAAATCTGTATGCTGAAACCTTGAGACAGGTCAATAAGGCGGCTACAATATCGGGATGCCTAAGAACACCGGTGTGGTATAATAAACACATGAGAATAGAAAGTAAAGTCTGAATATACAAGACATGTGTGAGGCCGATAGCCACCTACGGAATAGAGGCCAGAGCAGACACATCTAGAACAAAATCTCTCCTGAGAACCTCGGAAATGAAAACACTTAGATGTATAACCGGAAACACACTAAGAGATAGAATCAGAAACACCGAAATAAGAAGAAAGTGTAGTACGGAAGACATCGTCAGGTGGGGAAGACGACGAAGGCAATACTGGAACGAACATGTAAACATAATGCAAGACGACAGACTTCCACGTGTCGCCCTTCAAGGGAACCCAGCAGGAAGAAGATTACCGGGAAGACCTCCGAAGAGATGGCGTGACAGCTGGCAATCACGTCACAAGAAGGGTAACAAGCGGAACAAACAGATCATGGTCTATAGGAAGAGGAAGAAGAAGAAGATAATATTTACTGTTTAATAATAGCATTTAACCATGACTATATCTTAAAAGAAATGGGTGGCACGTGCAGCTTAAGAAACACTTAAATGCAACTCTGGGAGGTATAATGGATAAAAGGAAAAAGTGAGTAAAATAAAAAACTTATTTTATATTTTGTGTTCACGACAGGTTTAATTTAGGTTCACAACTAGTTTCGAAGACCACTGTCTTCTTCGTCAGGTGAATATAAACTAAGTTGCTAAAATATATTCTGTACAAGTGTAAATAACCTAATATAAAAGAGGTGAGGTACGGGGAGGGAAGTGGGGAGAGATGTAATACAATTGTGAATGGGGCGGGAAAAAAAATATAAAATAAGTTTTTTATTTTACTTATTTTTTCCTTTTATGTATGGTAAAAAATGGCACCACAAAGTGAAACTATAGTCTTTTCGAAGATTCAAGAAAAAAGGTATTATGGATATTTATGATTATATATGGAGAGTAAACACATATCATACTTTCACTCGATCTAAATATGAAAGTGTTACTATAACAAATTGGAAGATCTGCAAAGTTTTCTTTGTAGTTCGTCTTCCCTTGATAAGTTTTCTTTGGTTTTTTTACATTTATTTTTCTTAGCATATGCATATACGGGAAAGTACATAATCGAATGTTCACTGCTACCACCTTCTTATCCTTACACATAATGAATGTTAACATTTATTTTGTTATATTTTTAATCTGTCAATAACTGTGGATTCGAATCTCGAGTTTGAGTGCCTTTGAGGATAGTACCACACTCTTAACGGCACTATATATATTTTCCTTTTTTTATTATTATTATAACCATAAACAATCTAGCACAATATTGTGTATTTACGTTTTATCTAAAAAAATTTAAAGAAATTATAGTAACTGTAAATTTTCCAGGCTTATTTATATTTACCCACAGGCATTGACACTTTGCCGGAAGATGAGTATACAAAATTAAGTTGAGTCAACAAACTCGCGGATAACTCAACAATTATCCATGCTATTAAGGAGAATATTACTTTCATCACATATTATCCATTTGCCAGTTGAATTGGCATAACTTATGGGCAAACTGATCTTTTTGGACCATCACCAATTAAAGCACGGTTCCTGTTGCCAAATTCATTGTTTGTTTTAAGTTTCCTCATCTCCACCGTTGATCTGTGTTTTATGCCAAAAATAATATTTTAAACGTAAACTTTTAATGACTTTGAAAACTAACATGAACGATTAATTCTACTTCAGTTTAGTGTTTTAGTTATTTATTTTTCTTTATAATTAATATTGATATCGTATTTAGGTTTGCGGTCGATGACTCGTTTTAATTTTTCTTTTGAAGTTAAAAAGAAATATGGCGCGCATCACATTCGTAATATTGACGGAATTTAGTTGATGTATTTCCAATATACTATGATATTAAATTTATGAAACGAATCTCTAAATCATTTAGTAAAGGAGATATTCTTAGGTTCCTCTGCAGTGGAGCCTGCGGAATATTAATTTCTATCAAATAGTGGAGAAAGTCGAAAAATAACCTTTACTTGTAAGGATTTCGTGCTTGACCATTGCTCTTTCTTATGAGGTTTCTTCTGGATATTTTAGGATACTGCCTTCTAAACTTAATGAGATTTATATTCTTTATATTGCTGACAAGAGCAATATCTAATCCTACATGTTGGAGAATATATGGTGTTGTATTCCTTGCAACTTTTTCATTTATTCTTCTCAGTGTCATGCCAAGTCCCCCCACGTTGAATATCACCTGAGATTAGACATTTTTGTCCCCGGCAGTCTGAAAAAGATCCGCGACGCTCTTTATACCAGTCTAATTATGTATATTGCGGAGCCAGGAGATTTACCTCCTGCCAACACCTGTTCGACCCTCTATTTTGCCTTGGATGATCAGGTGCAGTAATTTGTACTTTACTCCTCTAAGAACATGGCCAAAATAGGACACTTTTCGGATTTTAATATTAGCCAGCCACTCTCTATCAACTTTGGCTCTTTGAAGAACCCTTGTGTTGCTGATCATATCCGTTCAGGGTATCCGTAACATTCTCCGGTGCATTCACATTTCGAATGTTTTTTTCACTCACAGAAATATTTATCTGGTAACAAGTAAAACAAATTTGCCAAATGCTACTGCCTTATAAACTAAATTATAATCTCTAACTTTGGGTTGCTGACAAGAGCAACATCTAATCCAACATGTAGAAAATATGTGGTTTTCAATTCCTTACAACTTTTTCATTCCCAGAAATATTTATCTGGTAACAAATAAAACAAATTTGCCAATTGCTACTGCCTTATAAAACAAATGATAATCTCTAACTTTGGATTGCTGGCAAGAGCAACGTCTAATCCAGCATGTTGGAAAATATGTGGTTTTCAATTCCTTATAAATTTTTCATCATTCACAGAAATATTTATCTGGTTACAAGTAGAACGAATTTTCCAAATGCTTTTTTTTCTTTTTTGAACTATATTTTTTAAATGGGGCATCGGACATTGATATCTTCAACATTTCAGAAAATCTTTTAAACGAAAGTATTATATATATAGAGAACCACTTTCTTCGCACTGATTTTTTTTCTTTTTAATTATTTTATATACGCATCCGTATCATCAAGCCGTGTCCCTTGCGAAGAAGGGAGAGAAAACAGATCCGATATTTCTTATTCAAGCACACAACTTTACATCCATACATATCTTGTCATGCATAATCTATTATTCAACATTCTCAATTTACCTTCTTTCAAAACCTTGTCCATTATAACTAGCCATATTTTCTTTGGTCTACCACTTTCACGCACATCTGACTTGAATACTCGCTCAGTAAGTATTTCGTCATTTATTATCTCTACATGTCCAAAACATGTTTCTCGCTCTTTTCTTAATCTTAATTAAAACATCCCAATATCCACACATTCATTTCCAATGTCCGCATTCCGCCTTCTTTGATACGTTGACAGCACACAAGTGTTTCTTATTGCACGCATCTCCACAGCATTAATATTACTTCTTTTTAATCCTTATCACTGTCAAGTTAACATAACTTGTCCACCTGCTCCAGTTTCTCTCAACTTATCGACACAACACGCCAAGTTTTTAACACACGTGTTTCTATAAATATAACTTTTAATTTCGCTACAATAATTTTCAAACTTTAACTTCTTCTTCTTCCCAGTGTCATGTCAGGTCCACCCAACGTTGAATATCATCTGAGAGTAGGCATCTTTGTCTCTGGCAGCCCGAAAAAGATCTCCGACGCTCCTTTTACCAGTCCAATCACGTATATTGCGGAGCCAGGAGATTTGTCTCCAACACCTCTTCGACTCTCTATTTTTCCTTGGATGATCAGGTGCAATAATTTGTACTTTGCTCCTCTATAAGTACATGACCCAAATAAGACTAGGCATTCAATATACAGCCCACTTATCACATATTTTTATTGGCCTTTATTTTCATCAATTATAACCATATCATAAGCATTAGGTAGTACACGTTTATTTAATTCACTAATTCCTACACATCTTTCATAAATTTAACTCCCAAAGTGACATCACTCGCCGTGCTTAACTGATTTGGTAACTTAAAACTATTTAGTATGTTTTCTATTTTAACTGCTATTTTTACTCTAATAGCTTGATGATGCACTAATGGTCTACAGTGACTTAGATTAGAAGTAAAAGCAACTGCATGAAAAAAAAGTACGCAGAATTTTCAATTCCTTGTTGATGAAATGACTGTGCAATTTTGGGAAGGTTGTATAGGAAGATAACCATAAAAGATTTCCAAAACTATAGACGTAACAGTAAGTATAGTAACAGTCACAACGTTTTTATAATATATCAGTTAAATACACTACATATTTATATCAGACAGCTGGAAACCACAAGTTTGTTAAAAGAGATAACAAACTAAAGATATACGATAACTTCCTTCCGGTTTCGTAATATTTTCGAATATGTTCACATCGGATCTTAATATATTCTTGCATATGGCACACTTGTAAAAAATAAAAACAATTTTAAAAAAATATAAAGTTATATTAATGAAGTAAAAATAGCATCACTTAACAAAACGAGAGTCTTGTTATATACAATTGAACCAGAAATGGAATCAAGACAAAATAACCGATAAAGAGGAAAAAACAAGAAAATAATTTAAGAGAAACACCATAATTTGTACCGATAAATTGAAGGATCAGATTTGATTCTACAAGAAAAGGAAGTGTTGTAAACAAATATTAAAAAAAAAAAACAATACTTTGTTGTGACAGGCACAAACAATTTAAAAACAAAATTAGGAAATTCGAGTTAATTTTTCTGTTGACGGACCAACACAGCAAAACTCTATTTTAAATTGTAGAACGCCTTTTTTACTCCATAACAAAATTCTATTTTATCGTTCTAGGGCTTTGTTTTAATTTATTGTTGAAATACCAATATTGTAGAACTCGATTTTAAACGCTGAGCGATCGCTAATGAAGATCTTTAAAATTATGTGTGTTGCGTTAGTATGCAAAGGAGTCTCTCATCAAACGATCGAAGAGAATGTACGTGTTCTGAAAGAAAGTGGAATTTTCCGAAAAGATTTTATAGAGAATAGGGAGTGTTAAGCACGTCAAATAATGTCAGTTTGTCCATTTAAATAATATAGGACTAGACTTCAATTTATTGTTGAAATACCAACATTCTAAAACACTATTTTAAATTGTTGAACTTTGTTAAACTATTCTAGAACTCTATCTTATTTTATTGTTAAGCTATTATTATTATTAGTTAAACTGAATTTTAAATAAATAAATATAGGTTAATTTATAGCAACATAGTGTTTATTGATAGCAGCGTAGAGCACCCTATCACATTGTGAACCAGGCAATCTCCATGGATCTTCCTCGAATTACAACCAGAGGAAGACCAAAGAATTCGTGAGTGGTGCGAAAAGATAACCTGATGCAGAGGCACGGCCTGGGGAACGTAGTCCGGGACAGAAGAGCATACAACCTGAGGAACGAGGAGAGCTGACCCCAACAGTCTTCGCAGACAGTGAGTTGGGATGGAGCCAGGGAGAAGAAGATAGCAATATAGTGTGAACATAATATATTTAAATACACTTCAAAAACACATAAATGACAGAAAATGCATTTAAGAGAGAAGCTATCGAAAGATCTGGGCTCATCTAATAATATCCCCCCAGCCAAGATACACCCCACCAATATGGGGCAAGGCCAGCCACGGGGACACCAGATGTTTTTTTAACCCACACCCTTGCACATGTAGAATAAGAAGAAAGAAAAAAACAGAAAATAAATAAATTAAATTGTACCACTCCATTTAAAAATTCTAGAACCTGGTTTTAATTTATTGTTCAGACACACACTTTAAAAAACTATTTTTTTTTATTTATTATTGAAATAGCAACATTGCAAATCTTCATTTCAAATTTTAAACTTCATTTAAATATTATTGAACTCAATTTTGTTTTATTGTTGAGACACCGAAATTGTAAAACTTAATTTTCAATAAATGTTGCGACGTCACAACGTTGTAGAACTTAGTTTTAAATTGTAGAACTCGATTTTATTCTTTTTAAATTTATTTGTTACTGGGCTTCGAAGTTGAGGATAGTTTCGCCATTCCAATTTCAATTCAGTTAGAAAGCGAAGATGTACCCGTAGAGTTTGTTTTTTAAGTGAATGAGCCGTTGCACACCAGCAAACTCACCTGTCACACTGCTGTGCTGGATCCGATGACACACAAAGGTAAGACGATAAGAGTACACCGGCCTTTTTTTTTTCTTTTTCAAAGAATATACATGACCGGAGACATAGGTATCATTATACTTTCGAATACAAGGCAGAAAATGTCTGTGTCATTCGAGGAGTATAGCACAGCGCGGGGTTCGAACCGCACAAAAGTCCAGTACGTTACCGCGAGATCATACTTCTTTTAATTGATTTATCAATCAATCAATGGCACTATAGCCCATTATGGGCCCCGGCCTCCTCCAGCAGTCTTCGCCATTCCCTCATATCCTGGGATGCATTCCTCCAGCCCCTGATGCCAATCACGCTTGTATCACTCTGCACCCCATCCATCCACCTGAGCTTTGGTCTACCCACGCTACGTCTTCCTTGGGGCTTGGAAAAGAGTACCTTGTTAGGCATTCTCTCTTCTCCCATTCTTGCTACATGCCCCGCCCAACGTAGCCTCCCAATTTTGATGTATTAATTGATTTATGGGGCACTAAAATTATAGAACTTCATTTTAAATTAAAACGGTGTACATAAATATTTTTTTTTAATTTTCAATACTTTTTTCTATTGTAAATATGATTTTCAATTTGAAGACGAGTATTTCAATATCAAATAACACTTATTAAATATAATCAAAGATGTGAGATTATTTCTAAAGGCTTTCTCAACAACTAGATAGCCTTATTCATGAGATCCTATTATTTGCAGCGTGATATAGAAAAATATCCTCATTGATTCAACCAATGTAATCCCAAACAAAGAATTCCTGGCAAAAGAATCGAATCCCAACGATATTAAATTTGTTGATATAAAGAGTTAGTGCGTGGATTCTAAACAGAGATGAGACTCATCAATCATCTGGAATCCATCTCTCATCATATGTTATACCATACAGCATCCTGGACGCCAATTCATGCCATCACAATTAGATTATAATTGTTGTTATTCGTGCCATTATTTGTGGCGAATCAAATATAAAAGTGATGTTTAGTAAAAAAATATTTTTATTTATTGTTAAGGCACAAACTATATATGTTTAATTTTATTTTATTCACAATTGGTAACAATTGCTCAAAAGTTTATTTTCCAATCACGCCTAACAAAAACTATGAATATTTCAAAAGTACCGATTTTTATTTATTTTTAAAATCAATTTTTTTGTGTTTATAATAAAAAATTTTACGCTCTTTTAAATTATTTTTTAAATACTGTTTAAATTGTTTTTAAATTTATATATTTATTTTTTTTTTTTAACCTGGCGAGTTTATTGCCACGTGGCAATCTCTTCCAACCAACCAGAAAGCGGTTTTTATAGGCCCTAAGTGTTAACCAGACTGGAATCCTATTTAAAAAAATCTGGGTTCCAGCGGGGATCGAACCCGCAACCTCCGGATTGGCAGACAAGTGTCTTACCACCAGGCCACGGAGGTAATTTACAATCTATAAATAATATAATATTATAATATATTCTTCAAGAAAAAAACTTTGATAGTCAAAGAAATCGTGGAAGTTGTATGAGAAGGTGTGTGAATGTGGAAGAGGCGAAGGATGTGTGTCGAGATAGGAAAGTCTGGCGCTCTATCCTCTCTGCCTACCCCGATAGGGAGATGGTATGTATGTAAATTATTTTCATTCCTTTGAGTTAAACATGGAACATCTGGCGAGCTTATTGCTGTACAACAATTTCTTCCAGCCAACCTGCTCTTCTAGGGTACATCAATTAAATTTCAGTTTAAAATATTTTTACTAACAATGGAAAAACTAGAGGATAGAAATTCGTTTAAAGATAAGAAAGGGAATAAAAGATAAAATTTAAAAATTAGGCCACGGGGATCTTTAGCTAGTTGGAATTCACAGGATTGTGATGACGTAAATCGATAAAGGACATATAAGCAAATACAATAGTTAATATGTTCATGTTCTCTATTATCACGGGAGCTTTAATTAGGCCATGGAGATCATTAGCTAGTTGGAATTCACAGGATTGTGATGACGTAAATCGATAAAGGACATATAAGCAATTTTTTTGCGATCAAGGACATATAAGCAATTTAAATAAATTTTTTCGGACTTTAATGGTACGTGTCTATCAGTCCTTTATAGGAGAAGAACAATTAACAAGTGACTTTAATAGCGCTGTTTTCCAATATAATATAAGCTCAAGAGCGTTATAATTTGTGGATATGGTCAGCTTACTGTTATCTCACAATACTTTTCAATTGTCAATTGTGGTAGAAGTTTTACCGATATGACAATTTATTACCTGTTTTAACGAAAAGTCATGTGATATTGCGGAGACCAAATAATAGAAATCAGAAAATGTTGTTAGCTCTGTGTCATTCGTTTAAATATTCGGTGATTGTTATACTTCTTGGATCATCACAACTTTTATTTAGACTTATTTACATGGAGAAGAAATCACACAAACGAGCAAAAAGCCTAAACAAGTTATGTAATTCTTAGTCAGAGTGAGTAACGAATGCTGAGTCGTCAGCATATAGCAAAGTATTTTTGACGGATTGCATTTCCTTCGTTTAAACTCGATCTGAAGGAATTGTATATTTCTTAATTGAGCATAGTGTACTAGTGCAATATCCTATAATAATACAATTGAGCATAGTGTAGTAGTGCAATCCTATAATAATACAATTGAGCATAGTGTACTAGTGCAATTCTATAATAATACAATTGAGCATAGTGTACTAGTGCAATCCTATAATAATACAATTGAGTATAGTGTACTAGTGCAATCCTATAATAATACAAAGGAAAGACCACTCATGCATTCCATTCGAAATCCTGTAGTATCAGTCACTTGATTCAATCTAATATTAGCGTGCTGATATCAGAGAATTATTCTTCAAGATATTTAAGATATAAATATATGTTCAACATTATCCTGTCATGTAGCTCATGACTGAGCATCGTGACTCTCATGATAGCCTCCGACGATTCCTCTCCATCTATCCTAACACTCCGCGGCTCAAAGGGCAGTCGTTAAGCGTTGTCCAGTTGCGTCTCTTAATTGCTTATTCCTCTTGCGCGTGTTCTTTGCACACCTCCAGTAACCATAAACCTCTCCAAACTGTTTCCATGGCTACGAACAATGTGCTTCAAAAAATTGGAGCACTCGTCGATAACTTATTGTCTACAATATGTCGGTGATTCTCAGTTCTTCAAGAATAGAGTTTGTTCGCCTTGCTGTCCATTCTGGAGAAGGATGCTACGAATTATATGGACAACAATGGTCAAATGTATTTTATTTCTGTTTAAAAGAACACTCATAGGAAAAAAAACAAGATTTTCCCACAAAATATGTAATTTTATAAATAATACGAGTACTAAGGATTGAAATCTCATTAACTTATATTCATCTCATGCACAATTTCATCATATCAGCAGATCAGTGAAAATGTTATAAATCATATTAAAAATTTAGACATTTTTTTTTACTTTTATTCCTCAGTCAATTCAACCACCACCCTCTAAATATGTTGACAGTGTTTAACTAAATAATCGTATGTACACATTCGAGTCATTTACCGAGTGGTACTTTCGAAATATTCTTAATATAAGTTATAGAAGCGACGTTACTTCTAAATGTAGATATGTAACTGAACAAAGCACATCTTCTACTAGTAAGAGTATGTGAGGGAACACTTAAATATATTATTTCTTTACAGGAACAAAGAGGAAAGAAAATACTGTAATAACTAACGTGGCGTTTTTCTCAACACAAACTAACGTGGCGTTTTTCTCAACACAAACTAATTTAATACAATTGGATTTGAATTCGACTTAAAAGTACGAAATAACTTTTCAAAAATATACTTCAATCTTCAAATCAAATATAATAAAATGATATTCACAAAAAAAATACCGCTCACCTTCAGAACTTCAAGGATCGTAACTAATTTGCTATATCCTTGGTGTATTTTTTTGCATATTCCAATGTAAATAAACATATATAGTATATAGGGAAAGAGGATATATATTTTAAGTAGTTTTTTTTACTGATTTTAACTTTTTGCACGCGTCATTAACTCTTTCAACCAACGTTGAAAATTGCTAATTTAATTTCTTATAATTAGTCACGAAAATGCGCAGATTTAAAATAATTTTAACTTATCGAAGATCCTGATTGACGTTATTACTTTTTAATTTAAGACCTGTGCGCAAAAAACCGAGTAATTACCCTTCAACCCATCAAGGCAAAAAATCTGTCCTTGAGATAATATATACCGTTTGTTATTTGAAGAGTGGAATAAGTAAATCAAGACACCGACACAAAATATTTTTGATCAAAAAAATTACTTTTGATTAAAAAAATATATTTTAAATTTTACATGACAGGTATTTGTGATATTTTAAATTTCAAACAGACTTTAATTACTTAAAATAAGACAGTGAAGAAAACCTTTACGTTATGTCGATATTATTTTATGTGCTTTGCAATCTAATTTATTTTTAAACTCTTCGCGAAAAATTCCAATTTCTTTCTTTAAAAAATTTCTTTCAGAACACGTACATTATTTTCGATCGGGTGATGAGAGACTCCTTTACATACCAACACATCACACCTCATTTTACATATCTTCATTAGCGATAACTCAACGCAACTGTAAAACGAACTTCCAAGAGTTATTAAATATGCTCCATCCGTATTTCACGTTCGAGAGAATTGAAAAAATATTACATTACTCAGAAAACACTTTCATCCAAATTTTTTTTCTCCCTTGTTTATCCTTCAACAAATTCTTTTTCTTTATCCTTCAACATATTCATTTTCTTTATCCTTCAAAATTTTCCTTTTCTTTAATCCAGCCATTATTTTTTATAAAATGAGACTATTTTTCATATTTTCTTTTTATTTTGTTAATCTGTTAAAGATAAGCTAGTTAGTTGGAATAAGTTGCTATATTGTAATTTGTTTTATCAAACACTGTTTATTCCATTTTTTGTAACGGTTTAATCCTACTGGTTTCAAGGTTTTCACCTCATTATCAGGGGAGTCTTGTTTGTGCTCCCCTGATGATGAGATGAAAGCCTTGAAAAAGGTAAGGTTATACCGTTGTAAAAAGTGGAATAAACAGTGTTTGATAAAACAAATTACAAACCTCCACAATGTTAATGATTTAACTATAAATAATACATTGCTATATTATAACAAACTCATTCCATGTTCTGTGAATAATAATAATACACACATAGTAAAAATAAAAATAACTAAAAGTTACATGTAAAACCTTACCTTAAAAGAGTTTTATTTTAAGTTTTTGTAATCAAATAAACATTATTTAATGAGTCATGTAGAATTAGGGGTAACCAGACAAATTTAAATAAAAATGAGGACAATTAATTTGATATCAATTAAAATGGAGATCATTTAAAAAAGGTCAATCAGAGATACAGTTTTATTACAAAAAAAAAACAATATTTTAATATCAACGTTAAAATATTGTTACAGCATATTGCTGATACGCTACGAGTATGTAGTCATACTTTTTGGAGCTGCCTATTTTAATATCAACGTTAAAATATTGTTACAGCATATTTTAATATCATCGTTAAAATATTATTACAGCATATTTTAATATCAACGTTAAAATATTGTTACAGCATATTTTAATATCAACGTTAAAATATTGTTACAGCATATTTTAATATCAACGTTAAAATATTGTTACAGCATATTACTGATACGCTACGAGTATGTAGTCATACTTTTTGGAGCTGCCTATTTTAATATCAACGTTAAAATATTGTTACAGCATATTTTAATATCATCGTTAAAATATTGTTACAGTATATTTTAATATCAACGTTAAAATATTGTTACAGCATATTTTAATATCAACGTTAAAATATTGTTACAGCATATTTTAATATCAACGTTAAAATATTGTTACAGCATATTGCTGATACGCTACGAGTATGTAGTCATACTTTTTGGAGCTGCAAAATTTTGACTACAATAATTCTTCTTGTCTGCAACAAGACCTCATCGTTTCTGGCTAAAATAATTGTTCGTATGTGTGTCTACTGTAAGTCTTCACAAAACGAGAATGACGGAATCAAAAGTTTCCGGTGATTAAAAGATCGATATTTCAAAAATATCGACATGTTCAGCTGAAACCTTTTGAATAACAGTTTTTTTTTTGTACACAAGAATTGAAGAATTCTAGTATTTAGACATATTCTCTGATTATAAAAGAGTTACGAGGGATATCGAACGGCGTGTAGAAATAAGAAACAAAATAAATGCACTTTAAAATATTATAGACTGGAACCGGACAGAAAAGAAATCTGGTAAGATGAGGAAAGTTCAGTCCACAACGATATATAAGTGTCAACTTTGATGTATGGAAATGAAACATGAACGTAGAATTTCACAAAAAATGCTGTAGAACTTACAAAAATGCATGAAGTAACAATATATGACAGGATACAGAAGAAAGTGATTAGGGATGCATGTTAATTTAAGGGCGGTGTGTTTTTCTAATAATTTATTTTTTCGTAAAGCTAGCATATACAGGTTAAACCCAATCCCATACAAAGCTTGAAAGAAGAAGTAATGTACAGTAAGAACAAATAATACTATTTACATAAAAAGTTTAACATACATTGTATATATAGCAGCAAACGTATTAAGTTAATATGTTAATTATTATTAGTTTGATCGAAACAACTAACTTCCATTACTAAGAAAGCTCATGATGCTTTCTTTAAACACATTATCGGAAATGTTGAAGATGTCAATATCCGCGGCTTTATTTAGAAGGGACAGCCCGTGATACAGTGGGAGACGACATGGCGGGTAGGTTCTACTAAATGGATCAATATTTCTGTACCTCGAATAGTTGTCAAGAACATAAAACTTTATATATTCCAACATAGTAGGATTCGGTGAAGCTCCCGTCAGCAACTTGACAATATAATAAGAGACTCTCACATCCCTCCTCACGCTATGAAGGTAGTATCCCATCATACCAAGGAGTCTTGTAGGATAGATCCACGGGTAGAAAACTTCTGTTTTATTTTATACACATTTTCAATCTCATCTTAAACAGTAAGATAGGTTTGTCGATGTAAAATAGATTAAGACATAATTATTAAGGATGCATGTATGCTAAAAACTGATATATGCAGTAGAATGATACATTTAAATACACTAGGACACTTATACAATACAGGAAACTCGACAAAGAAGTCATTTATATATAGATTCAAGCAACTTCATAGAACCGTGGGTCAGAGAGAAGCAAGGATAATTTATTTTCTTATACAATGAAGTGACTTAATTGGAAATATGCTGAACGTGCTACTTCAGAAGACAAGAATTGTTAATTTATACGATGAAGCAATTGATTAACCGCAAATTAAAGGAGGTTTTTCAATCAACGCAAGGGTCAGAAAACAGGTGTAATTAACACTCATTATAGAGATATTAAAGCAAAATAAGCTGCAACTATATTACTTTACAGAGACAACAAGTGGTCAAAAATGTTCCTTGTACAGAGTGGCCCATTTGTCGCGTTACGATGTTGGAAATCTTTTGGCTTCACACCAGCTAAGTTTTATACGAAAACAGTGTAAATATAGCATCGTTTAATTTATGTTATACACACTGTGTTCTGAGCTGAACATTGAAGTTACTTGGTCATCGGCAACACTCTCTTGTACCCTTTGAATATTCTAATAAGTGCAAAAAATACGCGGTCTTCGAACTCGAGGCCAATCAATAACTGGTCCTTGCTTTCAAAATCTTGCAAGTAATCTGGTAATTGGCGGTCTTGCTGAACAATCCACCGTAATAAAAACTATTTTTTTCTAAAAATCACCTCTTAATTTGCGAAATAAAGTTCAACCTCTTCCGTTCGTTTCTTTCTTGTTATATTCTCTATAATTTAATTTTTGGATGCCTTTTAAGTTATGTGATAAAAATAATTATATAATATTAGGTGTTAACATAAATTGTGTCCGTTTTTTTTTTCAATTATAAATTGAGGACCAAAAGTAAAACAAAATGGTACATGTTATACATCATTCGAAATAAAATGTTCTGCTCTACAAGATATTGTGTTTGCTTTTACATTACATGTATAATTTTCTTTGATTACAAGCCTTCAAAATGGAATGTCAAGTAGATGAAAATGAGCATTTTCGACACCTCCTTCTGTTCGCGTTCAATCGAGGGAATAAAGCTGCCAAAGCTGCTCGCAATATTTGCGAAGTGTATGGTGAAGATGCTATGGTTGAAAAGTCAGCTCGTCAATGGTTTTTGCGTTTCAAAGACGGTAATTTCGACCTGAAAGACATGGAGCGTTCCGGACGACCAGTAGACTTCGATGAAGTCCGCTTAAACCATATTATTTATGAAGATCCCCTTCAAACATTTTTCATCACCATTTTCAAACCATTTTTCATCACCAGTAATGGATGCGGTAAAGGAACCTTTGCTTGTGGCCATGCGTAGCTCGATGACGCGCGAGCAAACCAGCAGAAATTGTCGAACGTTGATTTTTTGTTGTTTTCACTCAAAAAATGTAGAACTCAAGCGCCGAACTTCTGGACTTTTCCCATTGATTTAAGATGGCGTTATACAGTCATGTGATTACAATTTATCTGCTCAGCCAATTCCATGGTGGTTTGAAGGGGATCTTCATGAATGATATGGTTTAAGCGGTCCTCATCGAAGTCCACTGGTCATCCGGAAAGCTCCATGTCTTTCAGGTCGAAATTACCATCTTTAAAACGCAAAAACCATCGACGAGCTGTCCTTTCATTCATAGCATCTTCACCTTACACTTCGCAAATATCGCGAGCAGCTTTGGCAGCTTTATTCCCTCGATTGAACGCGAACAGAAGGAGGTGTTGAAAATGCTCACTTTCGTTTACTAGACATTCCATTTTGAAGGCTTGTAACCAAATAAAATAATATATCTAACGTAAAAGCAAACACAATATCTTGTAGAGTAGAAAATTTTCTTTCGAATGACGTATAACCTTTACCATTTTGTTTTACTTTTGGTGCTCATTTTTAAATTGGAAAAAAACGGACACAACTTATGTTAACACCCAATACAAAAAAAAATTAATGTTTGAAACTGAAGAGTAGCTGATGGTCCACCCTATACAAGATAAGAAGTTTTATGTTCACTATAAGAATTATTAAACTTGACGACATATTAATTGGTGTTGGTGCCAACACACTAATAATAGTGTGCTGGTGCATACCTTGATATATGGAAGTGAAACGTGAACTTGGCAGAAGGATAATCTTAAGATTGATGCACTAAGGAAAATATGTCGAATGTCAATGTTTGAAAGAAAGTGGGATGAAGGGATCTGAAATGAATGCATGGGTAAATTTATTGTTTTAAGTAAGATGAAGAAAATAGCTATTTGACGGTTTGGCCATGTGGAGAGAATGAATGGTGAAAGAATGACAACGCGAATATACAAGTCAAAAGTGCAAGGTATGCGTGACAGACCACGGAAAGCGTGGCTGGACCAAATGGATCAGATTTTGAAAGAAAGTAAAGTGAGAAAAAAGTAAGATAAAGTAAGAATGAAGTAATAGAAGATTGTACATGAGAAGAAGTTTGAATATTACTGAGACGAAAATTATGTGCTTAGATAGTAAGTTCGGAGGTCTGTTCTCTCTGCCTACCTCGCAAGGGACGCGGCATGATGAAATATATTTAAGAATGTAGGTATCGATCACATTCAAAACACGGGATAGGAACTTATTGCAAATTTAGTTTATCATATCACGGGTTCGAGATACTAAGTACCATATCACGGGTTCGAGATACAAAGTATTATATTACGGTTCGAGATACAAAGTATCAGTAGTATATATTAACGTATATATTATATATTAACGTGATAACGATCCATATTTTTGAACCTTTAAGGTAACAGATTATAGAATGAACACTTACATACTTCGCATTAAATGCAGGTATCAATGCACCCATAATATTCTATAGACAATTTATATCGCAATATACGAGTACATACAACATACCGCTATTTGTTTAGCTGTTGCAGTTCCATTCAAGCAATCTACAAATCAAAGTGCATTAAATGCAATATACGATGATTGATCGTTTCTGCAATGTAAAGTTTATTCCTTGTTTGAATGTTTGTAAACACAATGCAATTTAATTGATACGAAATATTTTCAGCAAAGACAATTCCGCCTGATTGGATAAGATAATTAGTTTATTATGTGGGTAGATGACGCCTTTTTGTGTATCGCTTTAATACAGGCATGGTCAATCAATGGTGGCATGCGGCCTGACAACTTTAGATTTATAATAGTGATACATTGAACATTTTCAACATGAAGAAAATTTATAAAATATATAAATATTATTTAATGTGATCCAAAATTATAGTAATATAATACTATATATAGGCAAAAATTGTAATTTATTTTTATCAAACACTGTTTATTCCACTTTTTTGTGACGGTATAACCCTACCGGTTTCAAGGCTTTCACCTCATCTTCAGGGGAGCGCAAACAAGACTAAATGCTGTTCGAACTGGTACCGATATACACGTTTCAACGATTGGGGGCTGAGGGATGAGGGAAGCATGGGACAATTTCGGCCAAGAGCGAAGAGATTTTTGGGAAATAGCTGTTCAACAGTTGTTCGGATCCAGTAGGGTTATACCGTCACAAAAAAGTGGAATAAATAGTGTTTGATAAAAATAAATTACAATGTCTTTAAACCTCCACAACGTTAATGCCTTAACTATAAACAACATAGACAAAAATTATAGAAAAAATAAAACGTGTAAAGGATATCCAAAATAATACTAACATAATATATTATTTCTATATATACTCGTATATATAAGTATTTATATAATATGACAACCATACGATTTGAACTGTTTTTTTATTTTATTTTGTATTTACCAATATTTTATTTTTTAAATAGACTAAACAAAAAGAAACTTTGAAAAAAGGTTTAGAGAACATTTGAGATGTCAAAATAAAAATAATTTTTCGGAGCTCGCTAACCACTAAACCGAGAAAAAACCATTCGTTTGATATCGAGCATGGTTTGCGAATTCTGCACACAAGCCGGGGGGTGGGGGTGTGGGGGGCAGGATTGCAGCTGGATAATTAAGAAATTCTCGAAATAAAAAAACGCGTGAAATTAAATCATTTCTAATTTCAACCTAATTGCATATTAAATATTGATTAAACTCATTTTTCAATCTAATCTTAACCAAATCGCATATGTATTATTGATCAAATTCCTCATTTTAATCCAAAGCGCTCTTAGGCCTTAAACATTTATTTCTATGGTATACATCAAAACATTCATTTTAAATGCATAACCGAAGCGTGATCGCGGGTTAAAATTTTATTGTACAATCTGACGGCGTTATGGGCATATGAAAATCACTTCCAGCCAACCAGAAGGGCGTTTGAGACATTTAAGTGAAAAAATTAGTTAAAATTTTCTTTAAAAAATTATATCAACGGGAACATGAAACACGATGTCTATAAAATACGTGCAAAGACTGTTAGGAAAGGTTTCACACGTAGCCCATATATAATATAATGGAGTGCAAATACAGTAGTTTTGCTCGGTTTCGTCTGGTATCCTATTTAACGACCTGCTAAATAACTTCCTCCCGTTATATAAAAAAGACATGTGTATTCTAAGAAGAAAAAATATTATTTTTTAAACACAGGTTAAGTTGGAAATTTTCAGGATAAAAACTTGTTCATTGTATTATGCAGTACAACATGGAGGATTTTTACAATGTCTTATAACAAACCAGAAAGATGTTGAAGAGGCCTTTAGGGAAAACCCGACTAGAACCCTTTTTCAAAATTTGGATTCCAAATACTCGTAGAACCAACCCCTCAACCCTCAAGTAGAAAGACAAGCATCTATCTGACAACTAACGACGTGAGATCATTAATTCATAGACAGCAAGGCGAACTAACGTCTCCATTCTCGAAGAACTGAAAATCACCGATATATTGTCAACAATATGTCTTCCAGTTACCAAAGAGATAGTTTGAAGAGGTTTGTGGTTACTGGATGCGTGGAAGGACAACACTTAAAAGGTAGAATTCCAATGTGTTGGACTGACCAAATGAGAGACTTAACTGCACTACCTTTGCTCTTCAACTGCAGTACCACTGCCTTTCGATCCACGGAGTGCAGGGATGGATGTAGGGGAGTCGTCGGAGGCTGTCGTGAGAGTCACGATGCTCAGTCATGAGCTACACCACAGGGTGATGAATCATTATTGGCATCATAGTTTTGTATAAAACCAAACCTCAAACGTCATTCCACCTGGATTTATGAAGTGGCGCTTATAAACCAACTTTTACTTATTTAAAAACAAAACGCCATTGATGTGGTATTTAATTACGGTGCAGCGCTATGCATGTCACTTATTTATTGTTATTAATTGTAAAGCAAACATTAACATCTTAAGTCTATCACATAATATACACAGTAACACATGTTAAGGTTGATGCTGGGTACATTATTTGATTATAGCATCATTGTTTTCTTTACTTTTTTTTTAAAATTATTCACATATTGAGACATTATGTATTGTGAGGTCAATATTGAATTTTCATTTCGCTTCAACTATGAACTTGTTGATTTATTTTTAATTTTGGTTGAATACAACTATAACCAACTTTTTCTTTCCACGTGAATGTCAAGAGTGACGCCTGATTTGGTGCAATGCGTGCTACCCTCCTTTACACGGTACCGTATTCAGTTAATAAATATGTATATAATTGAAGTTTTTTTATTTTTATGAGCAATTTAATGCGCACTTGCATGCTCATATATTGTATAATATTTTTAACATTTTTTTTAATAATATCATTTTGTGAAATAAATAAAACACCCATTGCTTATTTCTTAAATTTATTTTTTTATTCAACACTTTTATGCAATCGCATCTAGCGGAGTTATTACTTACAAGCATTTTCTTACATTCAATCAGCTTTTGTTGCATAATTGATATCGGAATAAGTTACTGTTTACATCTTATTCTTCGCAAACAAATATTATATTTGAAAAAAGTAACAAAAGATAAATCGAAGGATTAAAATGAGAATAGTATAGGAATTAAGGACAAAGATTTTTTAAGATAAACAATGATTAGTTATTGCATTCTTCAACACTGACGAAAATGACACACATTTGATTGAGGCATGACGATCGTTCCAAAGTCGAGCCGAGTGAACCGCAAAATATGATGTGCGATGGTACGTTGGATAAACAAAGAATTCTAGTTAGAAGGTTAACAGAACAGTTAAATATTGTTACAAGATACATTGTACCGTTAATGCGATATATGGATTAGTAATGAAATATTGAATCAAGTTGGAGAATTCTGCTGTTTATGTAGTATTTTCTTTGATGATCGAAGAGTTAAGAGGGATATTGAACGGCGTTTAGTGACAGGAAAAAAAGTCAATGAGGCACTTAAACATGTAAGCTCGAGCCGGGCAGTATAAAAATCTGCTAAGATGATAGTTCACAAAAGTATTTGGTACCAACTTTGATGTATAGGAATAAAACGTGGACGTAGAAAAGGACTCAGAGAAGCCGAATAAAGACGTGCATCAAAAATAATACACAGAATGACAATGAATGACAGAAAACAGAATAAAGTGATAAGAGATGAATGTGTGAAAGGCTCATATTTTAAGTAAGATGGAAATAGTACTTGGAGATGTTTCGGGTAGTATTTTAGTACCAAGTTTGATGTGTGGGAGTGAAATATGGAGGTGGAACAAGACTTAAAGGAGATGCGAGCATGTGGACGAATATATGAGGTGACAAAATACGGAATGAAGTGGTGAGGGATTAATGTAAACTTAAGGCTAGTCTGTTGAACAAGATGAAGGCCACTCTGAGATGCTTAGAAGAATCTGGTGTCCTCGCGGCTGGGCTCGCTCTATATTGTTGGGGTGTATCTTGACCGGGGGGGGGGGTGTTATTAGATGAGCCCAGACCTTTTGATAGCTTCTCTTTTAAATGTATTTTCTGCCATTTATGTGTTTTTTGAAGAAGTGTTTTTAAATATATTATGGACTTACTATGTTACTATCAATAAACCTATATTTATTTATTTAAAATATATGGGGTGATAATATTTGATAGAATGCGGAATGAAGTGATTAGGTATAAATATGAACTTAAGGTTAATGTGTTGAGCAAGATGGAAAAGGCCACTCTGAGATGTTTAGAAGAATACACGGGGTGACAATATATGATAGAATACGGAATGAAGTGATTAGGCATAAGTATTAATTTAAGGCTAATGTGTTGAGCAAGATAGAGAAGGCCACTTTGAGATGCTTAGAAGAATACGCGAGGTGGCAATATATGATAGAGTACGGAATAAAGTATTAGGGTTTGAGTGTGAACCTAAAGCTTATGTGTTGAGCAAGATGAAACAGATCACTCGGAGTTGGGTTAGGCACGTGAAACGAATGGGTATAAAAAGACTAACTAAATAAATATACAAGGCAAATATGAGTGGATGGCGTGGTAGAGGATGACCAAGGATGGCGTGGTAGAGGATGACCAAGGAATGTGTGATTTGATCAAGTGTATGATATTTTAAAAGATGGAAATGTAAAAAGTCAAAGGAACCTTAAAAGCTGTATGAGAAGGTATATGAATGTAGAAGCGGTTAAATATGATAATCATAGTTAAGTCATTAACACTGTGGAGGTTTAAAGGCATTATACAATAATTTGTTTAGTCCAACACGGTTTATTCTACTTTGTATAATATTATATAACAGTATAACCCTACCGGTTTCAAGGTTTTCACCTCATCGTCAGTCTCAAATGTCACCCCATCATCAATCATCAGCTTCAAGGTTTTCACCTCACTATGAGTCTTGTTTGATGTGAAAATCTTGAAACCGGTAGGGTAATACCGTTATATAAAGTGGAATAAACAGTGTTGTGATAGGAAAGTATGATGCCCTCTCCTATCTATACCCCAACTCCCGATAGGGAGACCACGTGAATATGTATGTATCGTTGATAAATAAATAAATTCACTGGGTCTCCATAGTGTTTCTATAATTAACAATCGCGCCCACAGTCTATTTCCATACGGATAACACAATGTAAATACTTGCAAGTAATCTTATCTTCCAATATGATCAATTATCTTGAATGACAAGTTGCATTCGTCCGGAACGAGCATCGCCACATACGCAAAATGCATGACTTGAAGAGGATTATCAAAAAAAATATTTATATGTTTCATTTCGATCTTATCCAATTAGTTCCAAAAACTAATTGGATAGACGCTTGTCTTCTAACTCAATAGTTGCGGACTCGATTTCCGCTGGTATCCGATTTATATTCAAAAAGAAATTCAGTTTGATTTTTATTCAAAGTCTCTTTAAAACCTTTCTGATAAGTTCAAGCGAATTGTCACATGGAAACTAATTTTCCTGGTTGCGCTACCTACATGGGAATACTACCCGTATATACAATTACTGCAGAAAGAATGAGAGAGTTTGGATCGACGCGTCATGACCAAATTATTTCAAGCCTGAAACTGAGAAGAGGGAAGCCTTTATAATAGAAAATTATGCGTGATGACGTGTATATACGGGGCACCCACAAAAAATGTATACTAGAATAGAGTGGAGATCAGTTATTTTTGCATACTTCATTTGGTTCACGGTGTGATGGTAATTTGAATAAACTATTAGTGTTTGTTTATAGTTAAGGCATTAACGCTGTGGAGGTTTAAAGACATTGTTATTTATTTTTTATCAAACACTGTTTATTCCACTTTTTTGTGACGGTATAACCCTACCGGTTTCAAGGCTTTCACCTCATCTTCAGGGGAGCGCAAACAAGACTAAATGCTGTTCGAACTAGTACCGATATACACGCTTCAACGGTTGGAGGCTGAGGGGTGAGGGAGGCATGGGGCAATTTCGACCAAGAGCGGAGAGATTTTTGGGAAATAAGTGTTCAACAGATGTTCGGATCGGTGTACTGACTTAGAAATTTCTAGGGCCTCTAATCTGTCCAATTTATTTCCGTTACTACTGATATGTAAGAATTTGGCATCATCGATAAAAAAAGTATGGTTTTCACGGTGACAATGATTAGCCATTTCAGAATAAATTAGATTATTTGTTAAGGCGGATTTGTGTTCAGGAAATCTCTTTTCAAAAGATCTTCCTGTCTTTCCTATATAGAAATTATCACAGTCAGCACATAAAAGTTTATGTTTGATAAAAATAAATTACAACTATTAGTTGCTCAAAGTAGCACGGTGAAACAAAAGTAGATGACATATATAATTTAAAGTTAAGGCGTTAACACTATGGGGGTTTAAATACATTGTAATTTGTTTAATAACACATTGTTTATTCCACTTTACATAAATATGTAATGTGTAAATATGGGACGTTGAGGAAAAGATTGCCCAATTAAAGTTTGAGCATGTTATTGACATTCTATAATACACATTTAAGGAAGCCTTATAAAATATAAGGCATTGAAAATGATTTTAAGTCCATGTGATTAGAAAGACGTAGTATTGAAGCTAATGCATCCGTGAATTGATATTTGATCACTTAATGGTGACAGAAAAAGAAATTCACTAATTTATTTGGTACTCCTTGACATATTCGAATTATAAGCGTGACCATTGTTAACCTATAAGCATGACTAGAAGACAACATTGTTTCCTGAAGAGATGACAACACAAGCACTCGTCTAACGAATAGTGTTTCCTGAAGAGATGACAACACAAGCACTCGTCTAACGAATAGTGTTTCCTGAAGAGATGACAACACAAGCACTCGTCTAACGAATAGTGTTACCAGATGAATTATTTTATCAGACTGCGACAGTTTTTTATTATTTTTTCGAATATCATAGGTAATTGAATCTGAAAATACCAAATAGAAGTCAAGTGTCTTACCAACTATGCCAAAGAAAAAAGAAATTATATGCAATTTAGAACGCGCTTTTCACAAACTCGCATGTCAAATTATACATGGACAAATTATGTATTAAAGCAAAAAAAATAAACTACTAAAAAAAACTAGTAGAATTTCCTCAAACAAGATTGTTTGTACCAAACATGTGGTAAAGATGAACCAAATGTTAAAGCGAAAAACATGAAGTATTAAAAATCTTGATGGACTTCCTCAAACAAGTTAGTTAAAGACCAAACAAATGTTAGCGTCAAGAACGCGAACTACTGGAGAGTTAAGACTTTCTGAAACAAAATTGTTTTGGGCCAAGTATATGTTTAAGATGAACCAAACATATGTTACAGCAAAAAACATGAACTATTACAAATCTTGATGGACTTCCTCAAACAGGTTCGTTTTAGACCAAACAAATTTAAAAGTCAAGAACGTGAAGTACTAGAAAGCTAAGACTTTGTGAAACAAAATTGGTTTAGACCAAACATATGTTAAAGATGAACCAAACATATGTTAACGCGAAAAACATGAACTATTACAAATCTTGATGGACTTCCTCAAAAAAGTTAGTTTTAGACTAAACAAATGTTTAAGTCAAGAACGTGAACAACAAGAAAGTAAAGACTTTCTGAAATAAAATTGTTTTAGACAAAACATATGTTAAAGATGAACCAAACATAAGTAAAAGCGAAAAACATGAACCATTAAGAATCTTGATGGACTTCCTCAAACAAGTTCGTTTTAGACCAAACAAATGTCAAAGTCAAGATCGTGAACTACTAGAAAGTTAAGACCTTCTAAAACAAAATTGTTTTAAAGCTGAACCAAACATATGTTAAAGCGAAAAACATGAAATATTAAAAATCTTGATGGACTTTCTCAAACAAGTTAGTTTTAGACCAAACAAATGTTAAAGTCAAGAACGTGAAATACTAGAAAGTTAAGGCTTTCTTAAACAAAATTGGTTTAGACCAAACATATGTTAAAGATGAACCAAACATGTTAAAGCGAAGAATGTTAACTGGTAAAAAGCTATTGTGACCTTCTTTAACAAGGTTGCTTTGAATCAAACATATGGTCAAGCGAAAAATATGAACTCTTAGAAAATTGAAGGACTTCGTCATGCAAGATTTTCTTTTACCAAACATACAAATGCTTGAGCAATTAGGTCGTTGACACCGATACGCAATACTGTCTAAGTATCTTTTTTTTAACAAAACCACTATGAGTGTTCAATTATAGTTTTCAACCAAAACTATATGTCATGGCATTTGTTCCCACTTACATTTCGCTTTAAACGAAATCAGTATCTTTAAATGTTGAAGAGCTCTTTAAACATTTGCTGAATATTAAGACCGTTCCGTGAACCGTTAATGTCTCAAGAGCCAATTAGTTGAAAACTTATAAGCTTACAATATTATTCAAAGTAAAAAAATTGGGATTAATATAACTAGAATTTAAAAGATGATTTTTTTAATCGTTTATACTATCATTCTAGTTGTACTTGATGATGATTAGTTCTGCCTATTTATTATTTTGTGTTAATTAATTAATCGTACAAAATTTATAACCGTTACTCTAAATTATTTTTAAAAACTACTTCCGTTATTTACTAAGACATATGTAGTATAGTTGATAAATTTGTAGACACCTGTTAGTGTTGACACTGACACTGCAGCTGAGGTGCGTGGTCACGAGGTAACGCACTGGACTTCCTTGCGAAAGATTGCCAGTTCAAACCTCACGCTGTGCTACTTCCCTCGAATGATAAAGATATTTATTTCCGCCTAGTATTTAGGGGTATAAGGATATCTATGATTACAGTCATATCTATTTTTTCAAAAAAACGAAAAAAACATACCGGTCTGCACCGATCGTCTCACTTCGTTGACATGAGATCCAGTACAATGGTATGACCGGTGATTTTGCTGGTATATAACGGCCCACTCACTTATAGAGGAGAAAAAGGAAGCAAAAGACGAAACTCCATGGCACAGTTTCGTTTTCTAATATTGACGTTGGAATGGCTAGGATATTCTCAAGTACGAGACCCAGGAGATTCTCAAGTACGAGACCCAGGAGATTCTCAAGTACGAGACTCAGGAGATTCTCGAGTACGACGATGAGTTAGTAAGATTTTTCTTCCAGCCCGGGAGCTGCTGGTTGGATTATTTTTTAGTAGTCCGATTTTTTTAAACGGTTTCCAGTAAATTTTTCACTTAGACTTCTTTTAGACCTTTTTTGTTAGTTGAAAGAGATCGCAATATGGTAATAATCAAGTCACTGATTAAGAAGAGGAATACAATATTGTGATAGTTGTATAATATGCTTGTTTACTGCTCCGCCACATTCTTATCTCGCTTAAAATATTTATAATATTTTTGATCACGAACTTAGCGTTACGCTTAAAAAGAGATTGCTTATTAACTTTTCCAGTTGACAGCTCATCTTTTTTTACATCATCTTTACTGTCTGTAAATTCGTATCTTTCTAATAAATCACTTCTATGACATTGTTTTTTTTTTAAGTCTTATAATCTTATCAAGAAGTGACAGCTGTCAAATAATATATTAAAAATAAAAATGTTTTAATAATAACATTTATATTTAAAGAAATAATGATTGGCGTAATTCGGGCCTATTAGTGAGAAGGGTCGACGTTTTCATTTGAACTATGAAGATTTTTTTGTTCGTGTTTTCGTCTGCGTCTCCTTACTGCATATTATAATTAATAAAGCAGGAAGAAAATATTTGGTGCGATGCGCAAGGATTTTTGAAGTTGTCCTGAAGAGGTTGTTTTTTTCCACTGAGCGATCTTGCCGCTATTCCAAAGAAAGAAGTTAATTCTCCGTAATAGAAGAAAAATAGCAAGAAGAATGATAGTTCCATTCCATAATTTGTTAAAAAAATTAAATATACATTAACTCTTAAACCGTAACTATGGCATCGCCCATTATTACACACTGATGAAAGAACCATAGATTTTATATTGATTCTTGTTATATACTCGTATGTTATTGTATTGTTGATTATATTTTAAATTTAAATGACGAAATACTCATAGGAAATATTTAATAAAATATCGATTTTGTGTCCTCTATTTGTGTTTATTATCGTTGTCGAACTGAAAGTTTCAATGAAAATTCAAGTTCCGTACTGAATAGAACAAGAATCTTTGTGTTGGATAGTCATTACTTGATTTATTAACGACCGTATTTTTTTAATTGGAGCTCAAATGGAATGCAGTTATCATAAATATTAACTTACTAAAACATGTCTGTTTTTCAGGAGTTTCTTTATAATACAACATTGGGAAATACAACATTGGGAAATAAAATATTGGGAAATAAACAAGATTGATAAATAAAATAAGACTTATTATTATTACGCAGCATAAATGCGACGACCTCCGTATCCTAGTTTCTAAGTCGCTTGTATCTCAATCCGGAGGTTGCGGGCTCGATTTCCATTTTTCTTTTAAGTTTCCAGTCTGCTTTTCACAAAATCCCTCTTTAACATATTTTTGGTTGGTTGGAAGACATTACCCCATAACAATAAGCCTACCAGGTTGTGATGTATACAATGAGTGTCATACAATACAAGGTAGTGGCTGCGGTCATAAGATAAGGTACTTCTCCACATTTGCACATGTTTAGAAAAACATCGATGGTAAGAAAACCGCAGAAAACTTACCAAGAGAAGATGAACTACAAAGAAACTTTTGTAGATCTACCGATTTGTAATAGTAACACTTCAAGGCATTAACTATATGACACCCAATGATTAACTATGGGAGATTTTCCGACGACTTCGCAATATGGTAAATGTTCACAGTTATGTAAGAATCCAAAAAGGAAACACTTTTATATAAAAAAAAAACACTTTTCTAAGGAAGTTATATTCATTGACGCAAACATCCTTCTAACAGCGTTCTTAGGAGTTTCACGTTATACTTTCACACTGTTATGTATGTAAAGAGAGGCAGGGAGCATAAATGCCGCACTTTCTTCTTACGGTGTACCTCCTTCGCCTGCTTTACATCGATACATCTTCTCATACAAATGTTTTAATTTGTATTTCTCCTTTCCTCTCCTTTCGAAATTTATTAATTTGATTAACCTAATATTTTTCCGTTAATATAACGATTTTATAGTCACGTTTGCTTTTAAATGCATTGTGTCAGTATTTCATTTTCATTAATTTCCAATAAAAACAGTGTTTTTTTGTGTTATAAATATATGTATTTCAACATTTAACTATGTAATAATCAGGCGATGTTATTAAGAGGAAATAATCCCTTCAGTAAAGTAGTAAATAAGGGAAATTACCCGGTCGAAAAAATATTCAAATCAATATGTATTTGTACAAATTTAACGAACAAAACACATAATTAAAATGAAGGTAAGATATCTTCAATCAGAGGAAAAAAAAGAGATGGTGGAAAGGAAAATCAAGAATCATATACTCGTATATGTTAGATTCCTGACTTGAAACAAAAAGTTGTTCATCCTAATTGATTCATTACTTATATACGTAAATACTTACCATAGCTAAATACTCGTATATCGAGAAAAAATTGGAGGTGAATGGTCGGGCGTTAAGTTACCAAACTACCTTGCGGAAGGTCATCGGTTCAAGTCCAGCTCTGTTCTTCTCCCCTATGATGACATGGTATTTTTTTGTCTAATATACGTTGTTATACTATTGACTTCGCTACTCATGACTTCGGTCATACATATTATTAAAAAAACCGATGAAAATAAAGAGATATGTTACAAGGAATCCACCAAGGGTCAAATATTAAATTTAAAAAAGCACGCTGTTCAGTTTAACTGTACGATGGTTATCATTTTATTATTATCAATAAAAGTCATTTCTTGAATCTCCAAAAAGACTATAGTTTCACTTTGTGGTGCCATGTTTTATTTTAAAGGAAAAATAAGTAAATTAAATACTTATTTTATATTTTTGTGTTCACCACTGGTTGGTGAACACAAAAATATAAAATAAATGTTTTATTTACTTATTTTTCCTTTTACATTATAAAAGTCAGTTTATACTATACCAGTTTTCCACATACGTATTTTGAACTAAAATGTTTAGGTTAGATCAATAAAAAATCGTCATCATCGAACAAAACGATTTCCTGCTTCCATTGAATCAATGAGCAGTTAATTAAATTTTCCACGTCAGACCAATTAAAGCATCAATGGGTCAGTTTTAATTATTATATATGCATAAAATGTATTATTATACATATGAACACAACACATATTAACTATACTACACCTAAAGCTAAATATGTTACTATCACATATCGGTAGATCCATAAAGGAGGTATTTGCAGTTTGCCTTCATTTGGTAAGTTTTCGGCGGTGTCATTACCAAATATGTTTTTCCAAACATAAGATGTTGAGAAGTACCATATCTAATAGCCGCAGCCATTACCTTTTTATCGTTACACTCAAATGTAGTTTTTTTAATTTGTAAATAACGCATACATACATATCATCATGCCGTGTACCTTGCAGGATAGGCATAGAGAACCGATCTCCATATTTTTCTATCCATGTACACAACTTTCACTTCTCAACATTCATAAATGTTGTCATGTACGATAATTTATTATTTATACTCCTCACTTTACCTTCTTTCAAAATCCGGTGCATTTGGTCCAGCCACGCTTTCCTCGGTCTGCTTCTTTCGCGCACACCTTCCTTGACTTGTATATTTACTTAGTCATACTTTCATAATTCATTTTCTCATTATGTCTAAACCGTCTTAAGACCTTTCTTCATCTTAATACAGCCATGTTATCCATGCAATAATTTCTGATGTCTTCAATCCACCCTCTTTCAAACATCGACACTTCACAAATGTTCCTTAGTGCACGCATCTTCATAGCATTAATCTAATTCGCATTCTTCTTCTGCTAAGCCAAAATTTCACTTCCATGCTTTATGCATGCACCTTTACTATATGCACCTTTATGGTGGGCACCAACATTATATCGGTCAATGATAATGGGTTTTAATCTCGAGCTAGAGCGCCCTTAAGGAGAATCAGCTCTGTTAACTTTTCTTAAATTAATAATGTCAGTTTCGCAAACACAATAAAATGAATTAATTTATGCAAAAAATAAATAAAAAACATTTAACTTATTAAGTGATAGCTTAATAAATTATTAATTTGTAAGTGCATAATGTTTCTTTAATTAAATTAAATTGTACAATACAGTTCCCATTCTTATCCTTTTTATCATTCATGATTGTTTACCTACATGCAAAACATCACGCTATGTCGGTTTTGAAGTTAGCATGGAGGACAAATCTTTAAACCCCAATATCGAAGGCAAGAGATAAATGAACCTGGTTGATCAACTTGGAGCGCTTTAAAACGTTCACTATTAGAGAGTTCACCAAGTTTTCTAATAAAGCTACTTAGAGCAAGTTCAGTTATAAATTGAGATTAAAAAGGTATCAAAGTAAAACGATTCTAAAACCCACTGAACCCTGAACTCCAAGGTGTTCAGCACGCATACTTACCACTAGACCTAGAGATTTATAAAGGTTCTTTCTTAGTTCTCCGTCGAATTATGTTGGATTGTTTTGCATTTATACTCTTAAATTCGTCTCTCCAATAAAATTATTAAATTGTGAATGTTTAACGGAGTATTTTGCAAAGTTAATTCTTTGACTGGCGTTAACTTAAAATAATTTTCATGAAAACCGAATTGGTACAAAGAAAAAAATAGGTTTTTATTTTATGACAATACTATATAATATATAGTATTCTTATGATTAAGGGATGTGACTACGTCACAGGCCTTGCATTGCAAAGTGGTTCTCAATATCCACAAAATTGTTGGTGTATGCGTTGATATGTGTTTGTAATCATTGTTTAGGTTTTCTATTCAAACTATATTTTTTTTATTGATGGTAAAAATATGTGTTAAAAAATAGTGTGGAACGTTCTTAAACAAATTAAGTCCGCACCACACAGCTCGTTACAAACAACCATTAATTTACGAGCCTCGAATTATCTCAGCTTTATGAATGAGACGCCGGCTCAAATGTCGCTGTCTAATTTTCTTAATTCGACTATATATATTCAAGAGGCCGTTTTTCTTTATTGAAATACGCTCATTATGAATAATATCCGATGTAAAATCATTAAATAAATTGCTCCTGTCTAAAAATCTTTTTTTTAATTTCTTACGACATTCTTATAATAGAACAACCTTGTTATTCTAATAAAATTAAAATGTCACCGGGCATTAAATTAAAGAGTATTTTTGACAGTTCTGTATTTTAAATGTATATCGACCATATTATATAAACTCATTAAGATGGACTAACAATACAAATACAGAGTGCAAATAAAAATAGATGGCGTAGCAAAGTATGGGTGAATAAAGTGAATGATATTTTTAAAAAAGGAAATGTAAATAGTCGTGGGGAAATCGTAGGGAATGAGAAGGAATATACATGTAGCCGAATTCTAGGAGAAGGAATATCTATTGTTATTTGTTTTGTCAAACACTGTTTATTCCACTTAACGTATTTTGAACGAATTCTATGAGAAGAAATATATATTGTAATTTGTTTTGTCAAACACTGTTTATTCCACTTTACATAAAGTGGAATAAACAGTGTTTGATAAAACAAATTATAATGTCTTTAAACCTCTACAATGTTAATGTTTTAAATATAAATAATACAAGGAATATATCGATGTAGCCGAAACAAAATATGTATTTTGTGATAAAAAGAACTTGTGCTTTTTTTTCTGAAACTGCATGTTTTCACATCCGATTGGTTTCAGTTGTTTTATTTTACGTTAAGTATACATCATGTTGTCTGGGCAGTAGGAGACTGGGCAGCACGAAACACGAGACAGGTCAAGGCTCAGGAGATCCAACGCTCTAGCATACAAAATAATAATAACAACCTATTTGGAAAATCTGGGCAGTATGTTAACACTTGCCATCCTGTGATGGATAACGAGTGACCAGGACTTATATTTTATTTGATTATTCGACGTTTTAATACACAATAAAATGATTTTTATAGCTCATTACAAAAAATAACCTAGCAGACTGCATAATTTTAGTTTAAAATATACATTTTTCACTGGACGCTTAGCGTCCAGCACCGTGGCTGGCGGAATTTTTTAGCACAGTAAGGCAAGTGTTAACGTGTGATGAACGACTTGAAAGGGACATTTTAAGAAGGGTAGCTACAGGAACAAGGTAAACGGATAACTTAATGTTATGTGCAACAACCGTGAAATATTAACAGTAACAAAAATGAAAATACATAATAGTGGGTTAGTGTCCACCTTGATGTATGGAAATAAAACTTAGACTAAGCAGAAGAAGGATAAGAGTAATGATGTGGAGATGTGTGCAATAAGGAAAATTTGCGTAAAGTAATTGTTTGAAACAAAGCGATATGAAGACATCAGAAATGAAAGAATTGATGTTTTAAGTAAAATGAAGTAAAGAGATCAAAGTTGGTTTGTTCTTGTGGATATAATGAATGATGAAAGAATGACAAAACGAGTCAGAAGTGCAAGGTATGCGTGGAAGAGGTAGACCGAGGAAAGCGTGGCTGGACCAAATAGACCAGATTTTGAAAGAAGGTCAAGCGAGAAGTGTGAATAATAGAAAATTGTGGGTGATGAGATGAATAAATGTGGAGCAGATGAAAACTGTGGACCTGGAAGGAAAAGTATGGAGATGTAAGTTCGTATTTTCAAATCGAATTCCAAACCTGAAATTCCATCAATTACTCGTGAAGGCCGATATTTTCATTATCTCGGCGTTTTTTTCGTGACGCAAAACACTGGCTATACTCAATCAAAGCCTTGGTTTGGTCGTCATGAGTGGTGATCTCTTTCGGGGCAGACACCATCTTTAAGTGTCAAATCACAATAACACATTTGATACACACGTTCGCTAACTGCACCGTCGCCATACACTGTATATATTTTTTCTTGTTTTTGTCGATTTTTTTCATTGGGATAGTAAAAAAGCATCAAGCACTCAAAAACAACTTACTCGTATGTTGTTCAATCTTCAAATAGACGCCAAAAAAACGTTCAAGAAATTTGAGTAAATAATGCTTAAAACCTGTCATATGCATTCAGTATATCTGGAATGAAGTTAGCAACGAAATTTTTGTCCTAACGACATCTATCCAAGAAATTTCAAACGACTTTCCGAACAATACATGATTTTAGATTTGCATTAATTTGTATTTTCTTTAAGTGCTGGAAGAAAGAAATTGGTTACATTTCAACCAGAAAATACAATAGCACAAATATTCGGTGTTTTTTTGTAAAGAGCACACTGCTGTAGGGGGCAATCAACTCGTTATTTATATAACTTTACAATAAAATGTCTCAAAAAATATTTTATTTATTTGTCCAAGTAAAATAAAACATGTTGACATTACGACTGTAATGTAAATCTTGACGATGACTTGGAATTATTTTCTGAATTAAGTAAGTACTCGTATGGTAATTGTAGCCCGAGTAGAGTGCAGAGGTCAACACTGCTGACCCTGAATGCATTACCTTATTATGATCATATTATTTGTTAATAGAATATGAATTTATTCATATTTATTTTGTTAAATATTATATTTAACCATTTGGTCGGAAGACAGTTTGCTAATAAAGGGTTTATCATAATAATTAGATTAGAAAAAATATTAAGACTGTTTATACAGCATAATTTAGAGAGCAGAATATTCTCAAGAGGGCTCTTACGGGATTCAACCCAACTATTGATCACGAGATTCGACCCATTTTATATTCAAAATATTACAAATTAAATACAAACATATACACACATAAGTTCAGTATAAGGAAAGAAAGGTGGTCACTGCGGTCATTAGATTAAGTACTTTCTCGTACCTTTATATGTTTACATACCTGTACATAGATAGACATCCTACCAACTAGGTTAATTATATGGAGGTCATCCGTGACCTAGTTGGTAAGACGCCTGTCCCCCAGCTCGGAGGTTGCGGGTTCAAATCCCGCTGGATACCAGACTTTTTTAAAAAGGATTCCAGTGTGATTTTACATAAGGCATCCTTAACATATTTCTGGTTAGTTGGAAGAGATTGCCACATGGCAATAAGCCTTCCAAATTGTACAGTATACAACAAAAATATAATACAATACAATATATGTAATACATGTTGAAGTAGAGATGCGATCGTTGAGAAGGATGTGTAGGGATATTTAAATGTTGATAAGACGTACCAAACAAGTCTTCAGGTGGTTCCTAAAGCTGCACACGTCACCCATATATCTAACATTTAGAGGCAGACCATTTTACGCCACAGGACCAAAAGTGGCAAAAGCTCTGTTGGATCGATTTAGAACATAGGTTCTCAACGTGGGCGATAAAGCCCCCTTTTGGGCGTTTGAGACTTTCAAGGGGGCAGTAGAAGACCCAGAGAAAATTAGGGGGCGTTGAGATGGCACGGAGGGGCGTGGGCAGATTAAAAAAAAGTTAGTCTAAAAAGACAAAAAAAACACGCTAATCACGTACTAACTAAAGTAAACTTTAATATTGGTTAATTTTTGTTATTGTATGTATTTTAATCATTTGACTTACGGTTGTTTTTAAGTAAAATCGAGCCTGATATTAACAAACTCCTTAAAATGCATCAAATTCAACCTTCTCATTAGATAAGTTATAAATTCCATGTCTTTTGAATGTTAATAAAAATACTTTTCAATATAATTAAGTATGCGTTTTAATTGTTCTCATTGAAACAGTCTTCATTAAACTCAGAAATAGGATAGGGTCATACCATATTCTATCTTATGACTATAGTATATAATATTACACGTTTAAATATAATCGTGGCAATAGCTGTTTCAGATTCGCAAGTAAAAAAAATTGGGGGCTTTAGAAAAAAAATATTCTCAAAGTGGGCGGTGGGCAAAATAAGGTTGAGAACCTATGATTTTGAATAATCAATCTATTGAAGAAGAGGATATCGACCTCAAGATTATATTCCTTTCCGAAACAACGTCTCTTAAACACAGATTTGAAAGATAAAATGGAGCTATCCCATTTAGGGACTTGAAAACAAAATGACAATGTTTGAAAAAAATCCGCTCGCGATACTTGAACCAATGTAGATTTTTTTTAGAAATGGATTTACCTAACAATATTTATAAATATCATATGTCAGTCAATGTAACTACATTGAAAACAGACTGGAGTCAAGAAATCAAATCAAGCAAACAAGAATATATAGAATTAAAATAGTCCAGGCGCGAGACAACAAATGAATCATATTTAAAAGAAACTTTTTTTAATAATATTTTGTTATTACAGCTCATAAAAGATTACATTTATGAGCTATAATAACAAAAGTTTGATAGAGATGGATATTATAAGTATAAAAAATTGACTAAAGTAATATAGTAATTAGATGATTTTCATAAAACTGCATATTTAATTGTATCGGACGTATGTGTCACCTAAAATACATGATTTTATTTGTATAATTGCTGCGTAATTATTGTAGAGTTGATATATGTACCTATTGTAATGAAATGTTCCTTATGCGTGGCCTTCGCAGTAATCACTATAAATAATCGAGCATCCCATGCATGCAGAGAGCGCGCGGTATACAGGTTATCTAGTAAGCCGTGACGGCATACACGGGTGAATAAAGGAACTTACGACGAGCGATAGGCTGCACATAAGGAACGAAAAATGAGCAAAATATATTCTCAGTTTCTGGAACGTCTACTGTGTTTTATGTACGACTAGCTTCTACCTGCTAAAGAAGAATCTCTTCACCCTGCTACTTTTCACCGAAAACGCAAGAAGTAAACCGGAATCTACGAGTATCGAGCGGCAGCCATTCACCTAATTTACAGTCTTTGTACCGGTGCTGTACAATAACCTCACAGTTAGAATAAGTTCATAATTTTATAAAAAAATCAAATTTATATATTAGTGAGAATATTTTAAGTCCTAGAGAGAATTTTTAAATATAACCTTCATTGATTCAAAAAAAATTCTTTGAGACATTTAATGACAATGAATTGCCCTGAAGGCCTTTTTATTTTTAATGACTTCGTATAATGAACAGTTTTTATGTTTTTTTCATAAAGCCTACGGATTCTCCGATGGACACTTGAACAATTAGGACGACCTTTGCGGCTCAGAAAGACAGCTGACTTTTGACTTAAAGGCGGGTTCAATTTCCTTTGGTTCTCATTGTTTTTATTTGTAATTTGTTTTTATCAAACACTGTTTATTCCACTTTTTTGTAACGGTATAACCATACCGGTTTCAAGGCTGAAACCGGTAGGGCTATACCGTTACAAAAAGTGGAATAAACAATGTTTGATAAAAACAAATTACAGTGTATTTAAACCTCCACAGTATTAATGCCTTAATTATAAATAATATATTGTTTTTATTTCTTTAATACCTTTCTTGTTGGTCGGAAGATATTACTTCATAGCAGCCAAGACGTAGTATATACAATCATAATGATACATAATAATACAACTTTCCTCAGTGCGCTGTTCCACAGGCAGAATGCATATCTTAAAAGAAACAGAAGACCCAGTTAGAAAACCTAGACTTATTAGCCCTGTTTGGTTGGATAAATCGGTTCTATACAATGAAAGGTATCATAGTAATAGCTTTCCAAGATAAAGTCAGATGTCATTTTTAAAAGATCCTCGAGGACCTTCTTCTTCTTCCCAATGTCATGTTAGGTCCCCCCAACGTTGAATATCACCTGAGAGTAGACATATTTGACCGCGGCAAACCGAAAAAGATCTCCAACGCCCCTTATACCAGTCCAATCACGTATATTGCGAAGCCAGGAGATTTGCCTCCTGCGAACACCTCTCAAGGGTTCTTCAAAGAGCCAAAGTTGATAGAGAGTTACTGACTAATATCAAAATCCGAAAGGTGTCCTACTTGGGGCATGTACTTAGAGGAGCAGAGTACAAATTACTGCACCTGATCATCCAAGGCAAAATAGAAGATCTCGAGGACCATGAGGTATAAATTTGTAAGAAACACTTTTTTTACTTATACCTCAACAGAGGAATTTATTCGAAAATAAAAATTATCAAATACCATCTGTTAAGAAATGATTTTGATGATTTTTAAAAAGGTCCTAACGGACGACCACTAATGGATGGGGTAGGATAATGGAAAATAAGGACGTATCCATGATAAACTGAAAAAAATGTATTTTAGCAATTAGTCTGGTAAACATTACTACTTTTCTTTTTTTTCGTTCTCTATCATTAAAAGAAATTGATTTTCCCCACTTCTACCAATTATTTTTAAATATTAGTAATTTGTTTGTTATTTAACTAATTTATTAATCAGATATTCTATATATCTCGTAACCATATACAAAAAAAAAGATGAAAATAAATCTATAATACTTGTACGAGTATAACACGTATTATATCAAAATTTTACAAAAAAAAAACTAATGATGGTTACATAAATTTCTGTATTGAAATATAAAGACGACTTATCGATTGAAGGTGAATGAACAAACATTGGACAGACTACCGTAAACTGCAAGGCCACCGAAGGTCATTAATTAAAAGTTGGTGAAAGAGCGATAACTCTTTCCAAAACCTGTCTTACTTAACAAAAGTCAAATCTGATTCTTGCGCAAATCCATTTGAAGATTGCATAATAAATACCTTATTTACAAACTACTTAAAGTCGTTAATCAACGCGTGATTTTATAAATAAAATTTCGTAGGTACATACATACATGTACTTGTTTTCATGCAATTAATTTTTTTTTCAAATTGCAACACGTGTCCCTTGCGAAATAGGCAGTAATTTCAAAGGTTCGCAGTAGCATGCTTTAAAAAGCGACTGAAAAAACTCAAAAATTTTAAGTCAGTAATATAATGTGCTTCATGCCTGATTTCCTTTGATTGATGATATCTCACTTTTACTTTAATATGTTTATATCCATAAATTTCATATATATGAATATTCTGTTGAATTTTTTTTGAGACCGTGTAACTTGCTTTATTAACTTTTGTCTGTTGGTTGGAAGAGATTTCCCCCTGGAAATAAGGCACACCAGATTGTATTAACAATGAAGTTTTAAATAAATAAAATAAATAGATTACAGTGCAGGGTTATACCGTTTTATAAAGTAGAATATACAGCATTGGACTAAACAAATTTATATTTATTTATTTATCAACGATACATACATATTCACACGGTCTCCCTATCGGGGGTCGGGGGGCAGTTAGAAAGAGACTTTCCTATCGCGACACACATATTTTGCCCCTTGAAAATTGTTCAGTTCAACACTGTTTCCGTTCCGTGGTTGCAGTCCTAAGACTGGTTTGCAGCAATTTAAACTCTTCTCCTCCCATTCCCCCCTGTCCTGTGCGGCTCTCTTTAAGTCTGTATATGTTGAGCAGCGCACGTCCACCAACAGGTCCTCCAGGTACTCTCGGCGTGGGCGTCCCCTAAAGTTTGTCCCCTCGGTCATACCCTCCATTATGGCATGCAAGAGGCCCTCTTGTCGTATTATATGACCGATCCATCTTGCACGCCTTTCGGACAGGATCCTGAGCAGGTGCCTTCCTCCTTCGATTCGTTGGAGAACCTCTTCATTTGTGATGCGGTCTCTCCAGGAAATTCCTAATAGTCTTCTATAGGACCACATCTCAAAAGCCTCTAGTCTTCGTCTATCTCTTTCGGATAGGCACCATGTCTCGCAGCCGTACATCAAGATACTCCATACATAGGTCTTGATGAGGAGTATTCTCAGTTTTAGGTCTATATTATTTGATTCTATTATTTTCGACCTTTTATTAAATGCAAGTCTAGCCTGATGTATACGGCTGTCGACCTCGCTCTTGGACCGACCATCCCATGTTATTTTGCTCCCGAGGTAGACAAACTCCTTGGTGTTCTTTAGTGATTTACCCGACATCACTATTCTCATCTGGTGCTGCGCTCGGCCTACAGTCAGCAGCTTTGTTTTGTCAAACAAGACTCATGAGGAGGTGAAAACCGTGAAGCTGGTGACTGATGATGAGGTGAAAACCTTGAAACCAGTAGGGTTATACCGTTATATATTGTTATATAAAGTAGAATAAACAGTGTTGGTTTAAACAAATGAATATGTCTTTAAACCTCCACAGTGTTAATGCCTCAACTATAAATAACGAAATAACCTTGTTGAACGATTATTTTTTTATATCTGTCACATCTCGGTGGACAAATTGAGGATAGAACTCATTAATAAACTTTGTAGGATAACATATTCTCTTCACAGGGAATCATGAGTAAAATGACATTATAACTTTTGTCATTAAGCTATATTTAAACTTTTAATAATATGTTTATCTTGTAATTTGATGTAGTTGGGTTAAACCCGTATAATAAATGAACATATTTCTACATTTTCCTTTTGAAACACACGTCTTTCGTTTCGTCCACATACATATAATCCGTCATGCACAGTTCTCTACTTGATTCGTGCTTCTTACTTTCCTTTTTTCAAAATCTGGTTGAGTTAATTAAGCCACATTCTCTTCAGTCTGCCTTTTACATTCATATCATTTACTTACGAATTAGATATTATATAATTTAGTTATTTTTTTCCATATTGTCATTTTACGCCATATTCTTCATCTTACTTACAACATCCACGTTAGCATTAAATTATTTTTACTTTTCTCACCGCATTTAAACCATTTTTAATATATCTCTAAATAAATTAACTAGAATGAAAGTATTTTGAAGATGCTTGTTGAATGAATCCGATAAATGAGCAAAAATCTATTGAAATTTTATCATACATTTACGTTTATTACTTTGCGATTTTATTTAAATTCTACGACATGGTCTACTATATTTCATTAAACATTTAGATTTATTACTGTGTGACTGTCTTACAATTCCATTTCATGTTTTAATTTAATTCAACACTAAGAGCTATGACTATGTGATTGTCCTACAATTAAAAGCTAAATTTTATACATTAGTATCAATTTAGATTTATTAACATGTGATTGTCCTACAATTTTATGTCATATTTTATAATTAATTAAATATTTTGATTTATCCCCATATGACTGCCCTACAGTTCCATGTCACGGAAAAAAATATCAACTAATTTATTCATATTTATATGTCCTCAATAAGTAATAGGCAAAGTCCTTTTTACTGGGGACATGATTAATGAAAGGCAACAAACTCAGTACCATTTAAATTGAATGTCCACTTTAAATTGCCTGTTTTTATTTTGTTGTTCATCTTGTTTGTCATCAATTGATGTATTTATACAATTATTTGTCATTTAGATAAATAAAATAACTTATTTTTTTAAATCTACCCCTATTGCAAATTATGCATCGTGTGGATTATATAATAATAATTGGTATACAGTACAATTTAACAATTTTTAACCATGTGGATATCTGTTGCAACCAACCAGAAAGATATTTTAAGTGAAAATCAGACACACTTAGGCAACAAAATGGGGACCAATGGCAACCGAATTCATTACCCTCGGATTATAATATGACAGCTGTGTTAGCTTACCAACTTAGACACAAATTATTAATTTTTTACAAAAATCGACAATCGAGAAGCTATGAATAATATCCAAATTTCGATTCGAACGAGAACAATCGGTGAATAAGTGACATGAATCATGACTGTCGAAAAATCAACGACGTCTACATGATCGAGAATATAACACTTCAAAAAATATTTGGACCGGTGTATGATAATGGGAGATGATGAAACTGCAATAATGCAGAATCACTCATTATTTACTACAGTTTATTTTGATCTCTCCAACGCTGTTATGGTGGGCAATATAAGTCCCCATATATCGCGGTCTACACTAGAACGATTAAATCCAACGTCATAGGAGAAAGAAAATAATTTGCAGCGCAGTATTTGTGAAGTTCTGAAGATTGAAAAGCCCTTCGAGTGGCCAGTACTTACACAGAAAACTTTGAATGCAGCGAATCTATCATTTTATAATAATAATAGTTAACATAAGAGATCAAACTCTATTCAAGGGCGCTCTAACTCAGGATTTTAACCCTCTATTATTGATAGATTTAAATTTAAATGATTCTTTCTTGAATCTTCGAAAGGACTTTGGTTTCACTTTGTGGTGTCATGTTTTATGTAAAAAGAAATAAAATAAATAAATAAAACACTTATTTTATATTTTTGTCTTCCCCACTGGTATATTTTGAGTTTACTACCGGTTTCGAAAACCTCCGTCTTCATATAAAGTTTATCTTCACCTGACGATGAAGACGGAAGTCTTCGAAACCGGTAGTAAACTCCAAATAAACCAGTGGTGAACACAAAAATATAAACTAAGTGTTTTGTTAATTTTTTTCCTTTTGTATAAAATTATTCTACCTGGTTGTACTGTATATGGTAGTATACCATATGTGTAAAGTACTGTTTATATAAAGTGTAATATAATATATAAATTAAAATATTCCAAGACATTCCCTGAAACAATCTTTTTTATTTCAACAATTTGATCAATGACATTAAACTTCCCATTACATCATCGCGCCATATCCCTTTTAGGGTAGGCAGAAAGGACAGATCTCCATATCCACGACGTTTTAACTTCATCTTCAATCATACATCTCGAATTTTCATTAATTCGTATAGTACCCGAATTTGCAATGTGGACATATCGAATAGCATGGTCAGAAGACAACATGATCTTCAGCTCCATTAATTCAACTTTAGATTTAAAGTTTTTAACCTAGATTATTGTCACCAGACGAACTACAGTAATTTACCATATTGGGACTCTGTTTTTTAATTTAATTTTTCGAGTACTATAGGAAATAGAACTAACAACCCCCTAGTAAAAGTCAGGCGTCATACTAACTAAGTTATGGAGATCGTTTCTACATGACGAGTCACTCGTGTTCTTCTGCTTCTCATGCTTGTTACGTGTTATTTTCTTCAGTGAAAATTTCTCCAAATATATTCTTCTATTCTTTCATCAGGTTACCTTTTCCTCGCGCGCAATTCATTCCATATATACATGAGTATATTAGTTGAATTTAACTTGAATAATATTGTGAAACTGAATTTTAATAATTTTCAACGCTGATCCATTATCATACAATTAAAAGTTTCACAAAATTTCGATCTGATAATAAATATTTTGTGAATTCTCGAGATTTACGTAAATAAAATAATTTTTGTACACACTCAACAGAAAAACCTTTTCAAACACTCCAACTTTCCAAACATTTCACTCTGACCTTTTTGCCTAAAGTTTGTATTGAATCCGAACTATTTTTCATATTACCGATTTATCTATACAAATTCTCCCTTTACATTGTAATATGAAATTCTAATGTGGATATATTCAGAACAATAAACCTCCCCCAGTTAACCCTTTCGGTACACAAAACATAACCCCTTTCTGGTAGAAAGTTGTTTTGAGACACGAGGAGGAGTGTTTGAATAGTATTTTACAAATATGTGAAAAGGTCCTTTTTTTTCAATAGTTCCGAAATTTATAACAGCTCATTTTGTGAATATATCCATTATGTGAAAGGTAAAAAAAAACTGATTTTCGGTACAAAAAGATTGATTTTAGTTATGTAAAACTTTCAATTCTAACATCATCTTCCATCCAACAAACCAGGATGGGTCTTGACTAACATACCTTTAGGATTATCTGGTCCTTATCTCTGTCAACCGCATTCATCCTCTAATTGGTTGTTCCCAGTGTGTGGCAATTTTCTGTCACACTATCCCAATATCTCAATTTTGGGCTCCCTACTCTTTTTTAGTACCCATCGAATCGCTGAATCAAATTTCCCTTGCAGGATCACTGTCCAAGCAGGATCACTGTCCGAAAATGCCAGCAAAGTTAAAAGGAAAAGAATACCAAACGATTGTCAGACCCGCACTCCTCTATGGCTCCGAATGTTGGACGATGTATAACTCATACTCTAGGCAACTAGAAACAGCTGAAATGCGCATGCTAAGATGGTCAGCTGGTGTGTCCCTAAGAGACAAAATAAAAAGCTCACGCATTCGTGGAAGCCTAGGTGTTACACACATCAACAGCAAGATGGAGGAGAGGCGATTGAGATGGTGTGGGCACGTTGGACGCAGAGCACCCTATCACATTGTGAACCAGGCAATCTCCATGGATCTTCCTCGAATAACAACCAGAGGAAGACCAAAGAATTCATGGGTGGGGCAAAAAGATAACTTGATGCAGAGGCACGGCCTGGGGGACGTAGTCCGGGACAGAAGAGCATACAACCTGAGGACGAGGAGAGCTGACCCCATCAGTCTTCGCAGACAGTGAGTTGGGATAGAGCCAGGGAGAAGAAGGATCACTGTCCAAGCTAGCGTATGCTAGCAATTTTTATAAATTTTACTAGACTGACATTATCATAAAGAGGAATTTAGACCTTTGTCTATAATTGTACCATGTATTGATAATAATTATAAAATGACAATTTATACAGCGCCGTTTATGAGCGACTCTCCACAAAGAACCTTTTGCTCGGGATTCGAACCTACAATTATTGACAAATTAATATTTTTGTAACATTTTCTTTTCCTTATGTTATTTCCTGTTTTTCTATACAATAAATAAAAACCATACGCACGCTTGTATGCTAAAATACAATACTATTTACACATATACGGTGAAATGAAAAAAAAATGGTGTTAATTACTAAAAATATATCGTCTAGCGAACAGGTATTAAAATAATACTTCATTCAGGAGTGTCAGTAACACGTTCGAAGAGTGTCAGTAACACATTCGGCTTTGTACTGTATGAGCGTGCTGTTCATATATTATCATACATTTTGATAAGACTTCCCAAAAGGTTTGTCTTGAGGTGATTTCTAAAACAGCACACGTCACTCATATATCACTTTAAGACAGGTATTAATTAAAATGACATCATAAATAAGAGGTTTTTATGAATAATTAATTAAATTGGTTCTGCTTGACATTTTAAATCAATTAAAAAATCGATTTAATTAAAATAAAGCTAAAAGAAAACGAACTGCTTACCAAAAGTAAAGGTCATTAATTGATTAAATATTACGCAATAATAAAATAAACACTTTGAAATGACAAAAATACTGTTATTGACTAAAAATACTGTTATTGACTAAAAATACTGTAATTGACTAAAAATACTGTTATTGATTAAAAATACTGTTATTGACAAAAATACTGTTATTGAAAAAAAATACTGTTATTGACTAAAAATACTGTTATTGCCAAAAAATACTGTTATTGACAAAAAATACTGTTATTGACAAAAAATACTGTTATTGAAAAAAAATACTGTTATTGACTAAAAATACTGTTATTGACTAAAAATAATTCATGAGTATCGTCGTGGTTGTAATGGTTGCTGCACATCGTACTCGAGAATCCCCTCGCTATTCCAACGTCAATTCAATTGGAAAGCGAAGCTGTATTTTTTTTAAGTGAGTGAACCGTTGCACACCAGCAAACTCACCGGCCACATCGATGTACTGGATCCGATGGCCTACTGAAGTGAGATGATTGGAGCACACCGGCATGTTTTAAGAAGTATACTGTAAATATAAAAGAATATTGTGCGAGCAAATAGCCAAAAATCGAATAACTCATCTGTTACTTGAAAAGTAGAATAAATCACGTCTGGCAGCTGCTGTAGCACTTGAGCATGTTCGAGAATTATTTCGTCAAGCTTTGAAAATATCCAGGTCCCTTATTCCATAAGTTAGCACCGGGAATCTAACCCGTAACAGGTTTAAAGTCCGACGTTTTACCAACTAAGTCAATGTTTCTCATCTCTTTGTCAATTCATCATCATTTAACCAAAATTTTGTTAGCACATTTCATTGTCGTTATTTGAACGAATGATTAAAGAAAGACTAACAAAATAAATATATATATAGTGCAAATATGAGTGGAAAGCGTGATAGAGGAAGACTAAGGAAAGTATGTTTGGATCAAGTGTACGATATTTTGAAAGAATGAAATGTGAAAAGTCAGAGGAATCATAGGAGCTGTATGAGAATGTGTATGAATGTATATGATGCGAAAGATGCGTGTCACGATAGGAAAGATTGGTGCTCTCTCCTTTCTGCATACCTCAATAGGGAAATGGAGTTATGGTATAACATACATATATAGACGAGTATTATATTTTTTTTCTATTGTGTCATTTGTGCGAATTATCTTTGCGTTGTATTCTATTATACTTTTGTTTTATGCAAATTAATCAGGCAGGCTAACTGCTACATGATATCTTCAAACCAATTTAATCAGGCAGGCTAATTGTTACATGATATCTTCAAATCAATTTAATCTGGCAGGCTAATTGCTACATGATATATTCAAACCAATTTAATCTGGCAGGCTAACTGCTACATGATATCTTCAAACCAATTTAATCTGGCAGGCTAACTGCTACATGATATATTCAAACCAATTTAATCTGGCAGGCTAACTGCTACATGATATCTTCAAACCAATTTAATCTGGCAGGCTAACTGCTACATGATATATTTAAACCAATTTAATCAGGCAGGCTAACTGCTACATGATATCTTTAAACTAATTTAATCAGGCAGGCTAACTGCTACATGATATCTTCAAACCAATTTAATCTGGCAGACTAACTGCTACATGATATCTTTAAACCAATTTAATCTGGCAGGCTAACTGCTACATGATATATTCAAACCAATTTAATCTGGCAGGCTAACTGCTACATGATATCTTCAAACCAATTTAATCTGGCAGGCTAACTGCTACATGATATATTCAAACCAATTTAATCTGGCAGGCTAACTGCTACATGATATCTTCAAACCAATTTAATCTGGCAGGCTAACTGCTACATGATATATTTAAACCAATTTAATCAGGCAGGCTAACTGCTACATGATATCTTTAAACTAATTTAATCAGGCAGGCTAACTGCTACATGATATCTTCAAACCAATTTAATCTGGCAGACTAACTGCTACATGATATCTTTAAACCAATTTAATCTGGCAGGCTAACTGCTACATGATATCTTCAAACCAATTTAATCTGGCAGGCTAACTGCTACATGATATCTTCAAACCAATTTAATCTGGCAGGCTAACTGCTACATGATATCTTCAAACCAATCAAAAAGTTATTAAAGAAACCTTCAGTAAAAGCTATTTAAAAAAATCTGGGTTCACAAAAATCAAACATAAATCTAACCCACATCCCTCAGGTATTACACTTTCGTTGTATACAGTACAACCTGGCGGACTTATTGACATGTGGGCATATCTTCCAACCAACCAAAAAGATATTACACAGACCTTAAGTGAAAACCAGATTGGTATCTTTTTTAAAAAATCTGGGTTCCAGCGGGATTTGAACCAGCAACCTTTGGGCTGGGAGATGGGTTTCTTACCAACTAGGCCATGGAGGTCGTCATCAAGGTTATGTTATAAAAGATGGATTATGTTATAAAAAATAAAATTATAACCTTGTGATGATTATAAAAAAATGAGTAAATTAAAAGAAATGAAAATTTTACAAACAAAAAATCTCAAGATATCTTGAACTTGAAGTCAAATACTTGTTCTTAAATGGGCAAATAGACTATTTACAGAAAGATCACAGAATCTACTTAGGGAATACAAATACAATAAAAAAATAAGTTCTTTATCTGGCCAAAGTAATTTTCCTTTAAAAAAAGATAATGCAGTCATTTTGATAAAATAGCACGAATTGTGAGAATGATCTCTTATTTATCTGATGGCATGGTAATGTTAGCGATGAATTAAGATGAATAAACGAGTTTGAAAAGTTAGTTGTATTTGAGATGCGAAGAGAAAGATGAGTGATTTAAAAGTGTTGTAGGAAAAGTAAATGCAATATATAAGTGGACAATAAAAGGCGAGTATATGTCAAGCAATTTAACTATTTAAGTTGTATTTTCTTAAATGACGTGTTGTATTATATGTCATTTTTTTGTATACAGTATTGGGTGTTATCATAAGTTGTGTCCGTTTTTTTTTTCAATTTAAAAATAAGCAACAAAAGTAAAACAAAATGGTACATGTTATACGTCATTCGAAAGAAAATTTTCTGCTCTATAAGATATTGTATTTGTTTTTACGTTACATATATTATTTTATTTGTTTAACAAGCCTTCAAAATGGAATGTCAAGTAGATGAAAGTGAGCATTTTCGACACCTCCTTCCGTTCGCGTTAAATCGAGGGAATAAAGCTGTCAAAGCTGCTCGCGATATTGTTCCGGACGACCAGTGGATTTCGATGAGGACCGCTTAAACCATATTATTCATGAAGATCCCCTTCAAACATTTTTCATCACCATTTATAAACCGAATGACGTATAACCTTTACCATTTTGTTTTACTTTTGGTGCTCATTTTTAAATTTCGAAAAAAACGGACACAACTTATGTTAATACTTAATACAATCTGGTGAATTCATTGCATTGTGGCTATCTCTTCCAAACAAATAGAAATATGTTAAAGAGGCCTAGAGTAAAAACTAGACTGGAATCGTTTTTAAATAAACCTTGGTTTCAACAAGAATTGAACCCACAACCTTTGGACTTGAAGACAACTATCTTACCAACAAGGTAGTTGAGTTCATCATGGAGATTGTCATGGTCGTGATGAAAGAGCTACGAAAGATATCGAACGGTGTGAAACATTAGTAAAAAAAGTCAATTCGATAATAAAACATACGAATCTATAGATATACTGGACAGTATCAAAATCTGCTAATATATCAGTCCATAATAGTATTTTGTACCAATTTTAATATATGGAAGTTAAACGTGTACGGGGAAAAAGACTAAATGAAGCAGAAAAAAGTACGTGGAGTGACAATGTATTAAAGAATATGAAAAGAAAGTGATAAGGAATGAATGTGAACTTAAGGCTGCGTTGATTAAAATAAAAATGAGAACTTTTGGATGTTTTGGGCACAAGAAACGAATAATAGAAGATAGACAACATAAATATACAATGAAACTGTAAGTGGAAGGTGTAGTAGAGGAAAAAAACAAGAGAATAAGGTTATTGTATTGTATTACACTTTCGCTGTATAAAATACAACCTGGCGGATTCATTACACATGTGGCAATCTTTTCTAATCAACAAAAGAGATGTTAAAGTGGCCTAGAGTGAAAACCAGACTGGAATCCTTTTTAAACAAAATCTGGGTTTCAGCGGATTTTGAACCCGCAACCTCTTGGTTGGAAGACAGGCATCTTACCAACTAGACCAAGGAGGTGGTCAAGTAAAAAATATGTTGCCAAGGTTAACATAGATTGAGTGAAAAATATTTTGATATATAAAAATCAGAGAAATCGTAGGAATTGTACGACTCTGGCGAACTCTTCTTTCTGCCATCCCTCACAAGAAGACGACGGGATTGTGTGTAGGTTTGTATCTAACTTGCTTGGGACCTGTATCTCACGAAGCTTACGATAAATGCAGACTTGGATGCAACCGACACTTCAGGACGACATCTGGAAAATTTAGTACTATTGTACCTAGATCCGTACGTATTCTATATTCTAGATCCAAACGTATTATACGCTTTCTACATTCAGTACGCGTGCCACATTTTTAGAATTGTTTTGATCTTGTTACAGCTTTTGAACTCGAGTAAAAAAATCTGGAAAACTTTCAAATATTCTAAAATATACTACATTTAGTGAACTTTCAAATGAATTAATAATTTTCTAGCGTTTAGTTCAGTAAATTCATTGGGATTTTTACAAATCGTTGGTATTTCATATCCATGGTATTTCGTACAAATCGTTGGTATTTCATAACAAACTTTGATATTTCACATTGACATTCCATGACTGCTAGACACAATCCAAAAACCACATGCAATTTTCCAAACAATATGTACAAGTTTGTAAAGGAAGCGCATGTTATAAATCGATCTACAGTAGGATCTCAAAGTTAATTAAAATGTATTGTAAACGCTTTTGAAAAAAATATTTTTCTCAAAAGTTTTAAGTGCATACCAGCATATGTACATATATTTTATCACGTCGTGTGCCTTACGGGGCAGACAGAGAGAACAGACCCCTAAACATGTATATCCAAGCACACAACTTTCGTCTCATACATATTCACACATACAAGTATCATCATGCACAATCTTCTATTATTCAAACTTCTCTTTTGACCTACTTCCAAAATCTGGTTAATTTGATCCAGCCACTTTTTTTTGGCATCAACACACACTAACTAACTTTGTCATTCTTCGTCATTATTTCCACACGTCCAAACCATCTTAAAGCTCCTTTCTTCGTCTCAGTTAAAATATTTATTTTATTCAATTTACCTTCTTTCTTACATTGACATTCCACATTTTTTTCATAGTGCACGGGTGTGCACGCCATCAATCTGACTTTCATCCTTTTTCTGTCAAATCCAAGATTCCACGGATCAAGGTAGAAATCAACAGTATGATATAATTCCAATATAAAAAAAAAATAGCATAATAAAGGACTATATTAAAATATATTTTTGAATATTTAAGATTTTTTTTTATTTTACCTTTTAGACTTAATGTTGCTTTGAAACACAGACTGAAATGAATATAATCAATAACATGACTTCTTTCCTTTTTACCATCCTAAGCAACAAAACATGACTTCTTTCCTTTTTACCATCCTAAGCAACAAAACTTAACGTAAGTAACAAAACTTGAGCGGAAGTAGATCGTGTTTCTTCGTATTAATTTTAATTGTCATTTTGCATGACAGAAAAACAGAACTATACATGCAATATAAGTTTAAATTATACTTAATTGATGGGCGTATTAGAGTCAGAAAATAGTAAATTGGTCAAATTAATGAAAAATATTTTTACATGACACAAAACTCCTTGTCTAGTATTTTTTACATGACACAGAACTCCTTATCTAGTATTTTTTTACATGACACAGAACTCCTTATCTAGTATTTTTTTCATTTTTATATTTTTAATTAAAGTGATGACTATGCTGCAGTTTCGGACATATTTTGAAAGAATCTTAATATAATTTATAATTATCTGAACCAAAAATTCAGCGTTGCGGCGTAATTATTTTTGATCCCCATTATTTCTTTCTTCTCGTTGACTTTTTTTTCTCAAACTTTTTGAAACCTCTGAAAATATGTTCAAACTAATGTATCTACTCCAACACAAAAAAACATGATGCGTGTTTATGTTTATTGGAATAGATAAATTAAAGTAATATAGTTTTGTTTTATTTTTTCCAAATACATACATACAATACCCGGTGGTAAGTATTACACATCGGGCTTAAGAAAGGACTGTCGGCCTTAATCGGCTAACTTCGGCTTTGTAGAACGTCATCTCTGTCATTCATACACGTGCTTCGTCGCGAGACTGTTAGCTCATCGTGCGACAGAGAGGACGCTCAACAAAGCCGAAGTTTGCCGATTATAGCCGACAGTCCCTTTCTTAAGCCCGATGTGTATTGCTAACCACCGGATACTGCACATATCATTACGCCGTATGCCTGCGGGATAGGCAGAGATAACAGATCTTCAAACTTTTCAATCCAAGCACATAACTTTCGACTATTTCCCACTCTAACATCTCGCCATGCGCTATCTTCTATTATTCATACTTCTCCCTTTAACTTCCATTCATCAAGGTAGGCACCAACACACTATTATGTATTCTCATTTTTGCTACTATTGATATTGCACGGTTGTTATACATAGCATTAAATTCGCCGTTTACCTTGTTCACTGTCACTACCCTTCTTTCAATGTGCCTTTCAACTCGCCCATCACACGTAGACATACCGCCCAGGTTTTCCAAATAGATTGTTATTATTATTTTGTATGTTAGAGCGTTGGATCTCCTGTGCCTAGACCTGTCTTGTGTTTGTTTTATATATATGGTAGATAGTATGCATGTATATGCTGCTTTATGATATTCTTTGAGTATGATTCATGCGGACTCAAAATACTAATTTGAGTATTATTGTACTATTTTTCATGGTCGATAAAGACGGTACATTGTAAATAAATAAATGAAAGTAATTTATCCATTGAAAACTATTTTTTTAATTTACGTACAGACAGAATATTATAAATAAATACCATGATAAATAAATGAAGCTAAACCGTAACATGATAAGACCAACAGTTAGCACATGGACACCGCCCCACATGTTGATTATTATTGATTTATCATTCGCTTCCAAAACATTCTGATATTTCCATAACATCGTCATGTTGGCTTCTGAGTTGTTATTTCACCTTATATGTCGACTCTTTCAAATACAGGCGTTAAATATCCAAAATAATTAATTTCGATAAAAAGACAATTAAAAGTTTATTTGAAGAACACGTCAAAAAAAAGAA